>VZDJ01000346.1:17375941-17541954 GCA_008694505.1 Cyanoderma ruficeps
TTTTTTCCCCTTTCAGTGTGAGCCAGTATTTCTGGCTTAAAATTAATGAATAGCCTACCTGGTATTTTCTTCCTGGAGCATATATCTATATATCTGCCTGAAGAAAAATCTGCCAAATTTGCTGTAGTATTAGGTGAAGTATCTGAAAATGTGTGTTTAGTAAATAATATTCTACTCATTGTATCATCTTGGTTACTGTAGCAAAACTTTCTCTATGCCAAGCAGAGACATGCTCAGCATGCTCATTCTAGGGTGTAGTTTCATTTTGGGGCCGGGATTCATCCAAGACTCACTGTAAATATCACGTAAGTCTGGCACCAGGACTGCCTGTCTGGTTGAGAGCAATGTTATCAGGAGGTTGGTTCCAAGAGGAAAGAGCTGAGACTGACGCATTTTGTTGTATGACCTGGATGGTGGAATGAAGTGCATTTCACCACTGACAGAAAGTAGAAAGCAAAGCCAGCACATGATACTCCCTTCACTAGACTCAGAGGGATATGATGAATGCCAGAATGTGTGGCAAACCCATCTACTACAGTTCCAGTACGTTCCCGTCTTTTCTTTTCTCAGAGCCAAGTTGACTTCACTGTTCCTAAGGTGGTTGCAGATTCTGGATTGATAAATGGCCTGGCTAAAGATCTCATATAATGTATGAGGCCTTTAAAATCTTTGCTTTTTCCCAGGTGTTATTGTGTGAGGGAAGCAGCTTCTGAAGTGCTGATATTTATCTGTCCATATGGACTGGCGAGGACTGTGTGTGTGAAGGCAGGATGGATAGAGAAAGGTTTTATAATTCAGAGGAAAGTAGCAGATGTTGGACTAATACAGAACCTACTGCTGAGAGTAACAGACAGCACAAATTACTTTCTGTGGTGTGACAAGAGAAGTGGATGTAATCTGAGACTGTCTCTTGCATGACCTCATTTTCCTTCAGCTCTTGACTGTCAAGGAATATATAGTATAAAAGTACACCTTTAACTGGGATTGTCACTGGGAAATAGCTACGGGTTCCGAACTGAAAAGAGTAGACAGAGGTAAAAAGTTACATCTTTTGTGATCATCTCAGCTAGTTATGCTTTTTGGACAAACTTACCCTTATGTCAGGGTCTTTTAGGATTCAGAAAAGTTTTTGCCCAAATTCTACTGTCATGAAGTATTTTTGCTGGGATACATATGAAAACCAAATGTGTATAGGATAGAGATCAAGCTGGCTTAAGTTAATTCACAAATACAACCCCAAATCTATTGCAAGTGTTCTGTAGGCTAGATCTTGCTATGGTATCTTTAGTGAGCAACATCATGACTTAATTTTTTTTCAGTATCAGTTGAGATGCATTTACCAAATCTGGAAGTCCTGTTTCAGTAAAGAGCTAAGCCCTTTTACCTGCCTTTAAGTGCTTTTGTAGCTCTATTGTTGTAGGCCTTTGAATTGAGATATTGGTGGTATAAATTTTTGAATGGAAAACATACTATTTATTGTTAAGACATTAAAAATTTCACAGCTATAACCTGGGATCACTTTCATGGTTTTATCTCTTTTTTTTCTTTTCAAGTGCCTCTAAGTCCACCAGCAAACTTGAAATTTTCTGATGTTGGACACAATCGTGCTAAGCTATCATGGGATCCTGCTTCCAAAAATGTAAATGGCTATCGCATCATGTACGTTAAAACAGATGGAACAGAAACCAATGAGGTAAATTATTAGCACCACTTTCCCTTAACCAATCTCTAACCTCCTCAGACTTCTGTAGTTATTAGGGGTAATGTTTATAAACAAAAGCTACCATGCAACCTCTAACAAAAGATTTGCAAGAGAATTCTGAAAGGTGGTGCAAATATGAGTTTGCTTAATATTGGACGTATGTATGTCTGGGGGAGAGTACTCTGAACAGTCTGGGTCACATAAACTGAGGGAGACAACTCAAGGGAACAGTGGTTTGCTAGGAGCAGCATCTTGACTAAATGTGTAGTATGGAAATATTCTTGATTCAGTTCAGATAATAGGACTTTTGATGTATCACATATCATGGACTCATGCTCATTCAGAAAGACCATCTGAAGTCTTTGCCACATTTTCACAACATTTATTGCTTTCATTATGTATTGAGAACTCTTTAGAAACAGGATTTGTCTTGAACAGAGGCAAAAGCAATACCAAGATATTCTAACTTAGACTCATATTTAATAATTTGCAACATTTAGTTCTGCCTTATTACCAAGGGTGCTTTAGCAGCATGAATTCTGTGATAGAATGCAAAATGGAATAGAATGATTCATACTGAAATGTTAATAAAGAATTTTTTTAAAATACAGATTTTAAAAAGATAATTGCAGTAAGTGGGTTTGATTATTAAAACAGATACCTTAGGAAATAAGTTGTCGTGGATAACTTGGCCTTCAAGAAAAAGAAGTCTTTAATGGTAGTTATCTCTAATTATGTTTCTTCTGGGACATATCTGCCCTTTCATGTGTATAAAGTGGAATATTTGTATTTAACCTGAAGAAACTGCTCCCAGCTTTAGAAGGGAGCATATCTATGCCATGTTTTGTTTCTTTTCTTTCTGCTAGATCCCTAAAAATTTAAATTAGAAATCATTTGACCTCTTCCTATTGATTACCCTTAATATAGATAATATGCCTGACTGTGCTGGTCACAGAATGGTATTTCAATGGTATTTGAACACCTCAGGCTCATTGTAGTATACTTTGCCATGTGAGTGAATGTTCAGTTCACTTTTACTTTGTCTGTTCAAAGAACAGGTGGCATGTTTCGCTTTGCACTGGTAGCATTTTCCCTGTGGTGTTGAGCTAACGTGGCACTGGATAGCTGGACTGATAAATTGTTTACACAGCTTTGAGTTTTATGTCCCTGGCAAAGTCACTTAACTGCAGCCTGGAGAGAGGACAGAAAAAGCCCTCATCTGTCTCTTGACAAATGTTAAGCATAAGAGTTTTGTGTACTGATTGTCCATGATAAAGGGTTGGATTTAATACCCAAAAAGCTCCTTCCCCTTCTGGGTTCCTGAATATGCAGTATGGATGTTAGCTGCACAGTTGGGGTTACCAAGGCTAAATTCTTCTCCATGGTTTGCCGTAAGTGCAAAATTCTCATTTTTTGTTATTTGTCTATTGTAAAAGTTTTGTCAGCTTTGATGGACCTGAGTTTATACTTGTTCATCATTTCACTGAATTTCTCTACTAATTGCATGACTTTCTCCTTCAGTATCATTATTACCTAGAAGAATTTCACACACTGATAATGCATTGTATGGTTAATATCTACTGCAAATTATGCTTGCTCTAGGTGGAAGTTGGTCGTGTTTCAACCCATACTCTGAAAAGTTTGGCACCCCTTACAGAGTATACTGTTGCTATTTTCTCCCTGTATGATGAGGGACAATCTGAACCACTTACTGGCAGCTTTACCACAAGTAAGTATTGCTGAACTTGTGAGGGCTTTCCAAGAAGAAATTTTATACTCTCTTACGTTACTGGCAAGTAAGATCAGTTGCAGCAAAGGTCGCTGGCTGTGAATTCAGATACATGGAATGCTTTCTGTTATTTTCATTGGTGTTTTTGGCTTCTTTGCTCTGTTAGTGTGGGGCCAGTTGCCTCTTTACTCACATGAGTAATCTCTTGACATCATGAAAACATCTCCACAGCTTTCTGAAGCATTATTCAGTGTGATGGCATTTGTAACTCCAGATGAAGTGTGATGAGTTTTGAATCATGCATTTAACCACTGAACTATCCAGGCACTAGGGGGTAGAACCTTACATACATAGTGAGGAACTACATCAAAAGCAGAAAATACAAGACATTCAAAGTTCCTATAGTTTGTTTAACAAAGTTACAGTTTCTGTAACTGCAGTTCTGCATTAAACAAATGGCTGATAACACGCAATATGCTTTCCAACAACAATGGGAAGAGAAAGGAGGAATGGGAGGAGAGAGAAAGATGAGCTGGAAGAGAAAGGGAGAACATACATGTATGGAGCAAGTTGATGCAAAGTGCAAATGGAAAGGTATACAGAATCTGGAAATGGCAGAGACTGGGACTTTGCTTTGAGTACAAGAAAAGAGCCTGGTGCACAGAGCTCTGAGAAAAGGAGATGGACTTAGGTTTGCATGCAGCTCCTTCAGTGGAGAGAGGACAAGGAGGCCTGTCCAGTTAGAATAAAGAGTGTATTCCCTTCCTTGAACTACAAAACTACTTCCCTAAGAAGAAATAAGTGGGCAAAGAACTCTGTAGTGCCTTTGTTGTCTACCCCCCATGTTATACTCTTATAAGAAGCTGGAAGTAAAATGGTATGTGCCTAATGTTGCCACCTATGGAAGTATCAGAGCATAATTCACTCTCACTTTCCTTGTGTGTAATATTTTCCAGAAAGAGTTCCAGCTCCCCAGCATTTGGAAATTGATGAAGCATCAACAGATAGTTTCAGGGTCAGCTGGAAGCCCACGTCATCAGATATTGCTTTTTACAGACTGGCATGGATTCCTTTGGATGGGGGGGAATCTGAGGAGGTGAGTTCCCTTGACACTCTGGGGGGCGCGGAGGAGGGAGAATTCCATTCTGAGGACAACTGTGAAGCAATGTTTGCTACTTAAATATGGCCAATTGACTTACTGAAAAATGTGCCCCACTGCAAAGCTCTCTAAACAAAAATAAAACCAATAATCCAGTTTTGTTTTGAAGAGGAGGTAGGGAAAGAAGAGATATTTCGTGAATAATTAATCTAATTTGTAATGTGTCAACAGCCATGGAACTAGCATTGTTGTTTGGGGCCACTTCAGTTTTTAGAGGTTCATGTTCTTTACTCTGAGGTGAAGATGATGATGGTAGCTGAGCCAGAGTAGTGATATCCTCACATAAAGCTCCAAATACGTCTAATGTGCTGGCCACAGTAAAATTGCCTCTGAAGCCTTATTAGGTAACATTACAAAAGGAAAAGTGTACACATAGTATACTTATTAGATTGTTCATCTATTCCTCTCTGTGTTTTCTTGTTTCTCTCATGCTGCATTTTTTGCATTAAGCCCTTCTACATCTTGTCCATAGTACCCTTTCCATCAGTCTAAATTTTTAAATTATTTTCATCCCTTTAGCTTTCCCTTTTTAATTTTCTTTTTCAAAGTAGACAGACAGACACTTTCTCTCCCAATTTTTCATAGTCTGTCTCATTTCCTCTTTTTCTTTATTTATTAACTCATTATTTTGGCTTCTTTTGTACTTCTTAGTTTTTAGTGACTCTCAAACATCTTGCTCTCTTGGCATCAGCAGTGTGTGGAGAGGCCACATCTGCAAACTGTTTATCTGGGTACAGAACTCAGGGGGAAAGATGACATTTCCCACCTGGCCTGAGGTTTCATGCATTATTTTGTCATCCATTAAGGCAGAAAGAAGTAATTTTAGCTTAGGTTATGTGTCATTTTTTTGTAAATTTAGCTTAGCCTGATTCTTTTCATCCCTTTCACCTAGTGAGAGGTAGTCGTGCAAGAAAGAGAGAAATTAAAGGAGTGAGCAGGGAAAAGAAGGAGTTAGCAGATGAGTGGACACAGGTCATCACTAGCAGTTTCTTCTACAGTAGATGAACTGATTTGTTTCTATTTCAGTTCCACTGAGTAGCTGTCAGTGAAAACCCTTAAGTCACATTTCTAAGTGAGATTTGAGGTATCTGTATTCTTTCAGTGTGAGAATAAATTATCCAGAAATATTTGAGCTGCCAAGGTTCTACTTGTTCACTGTATTCACAAAGAACTGCTGGAGGCTCTAATATTTTAGGATGTTGAAATACTAAAAATGCCCAAGCTGCTTTCTTGTTCTCCTTGCATGACCTCTCTAATGGGGTCAGGCCTAGGATAGCACAATCCCTCCGGGCTGTTGTCTCTTTCAGCTTCTTTCCCAGCTAAGTGATCAGTCACGCAGACAAAGGACATGCACTCGCTCCTTCTTTCTCCCAAGACCCAACTTGCCAATGAGCTGAGTGGGGTCAGGGGACGGGGGTTAATCACACACCTCTCATCTCACTTCACCACTCTGCAGATGGGTGAGGAGCGTGCAGTCGGGTGGTAGCACTAAAAAGCCAGAATAAATTTAAGAGGGACCTTTTACTTCTAGGAGAGAATGCATGCTGTTGTACTCGTGTGCTTGTTGCTGCTGTTTGTCCTGCCCACTTGAAAGTTCAGCACTTCGTGGTTTTTTTGTAGACTACATTAACAGGGAGAGGAGGGTGAAGGGAGCGATGCTTCAGAAAGTATGCCAAAGTTACTGTGAGAGAGTACTTATGGATAGATTTTTATAATTATTTGATACACAACTAGAGGCACTGGGGAGTTGAAAAGGAAGGCATTTCATGAATCTCCTTAGTATGCAGCTAGGTTCACTCAAAGCTTATTTCTGAAATTTTCCCAAGAAAATTTGCACCAGAAAGTGTGCAGTGTGAGATGCCTGATTCATTATTTGATAGTTGTAGATGACCTCAATTCATTTCTTTCTGCTTTTGTTTTTTGTATTTGAGTTGAGAAGGTCTGTGATTGTGTTATGGGTCCTTTTTTCCCAGGACCAATTCATGAAATCTGTGGTGGTTAAAATAATGTAGTGTGATCCACTGTTTCTGCAAACCTCTGTGGCAGATTTTACACAGGACATACCTATTGTTTGATTTCCATTATAAGTCTAACTTTGATGTTAAGTATACAGTGACCACCTTTAAAAATTTGTCAGTGTTAACCCAGAGAAAGGTTGTTTTATTGTAGTATCTGTTTTGTAACCTGAAAACTATTCCCAAACTGGCCAGCCCATTTCACCACAATTATTGCTCAGGCTCCTGTACCTTTTGTTTTATAGTCCCTTTTGTTCCAGCTCTTCCCCATCTGGTGATCCCTTTCAATAAAATAAATGAAACAGACAAAAATCTGATGTGAAACCTGCTTACAGTTCACATCGCACATCAATCTTTTGCTGCTGTCACAGCTAGAAATGAGGAAAATTACTATTTAAAACTTCACACCATAAACAAATTAATCATCAGCACATCTCTCCTAATCCTCAAGTCTAAAGCCTGTGTTCTTTCAAGTCCCATTCAGAAGTGTGGAACCATAACTGAGATTACAGTTCTGGTATTGAAACAGCCTTTTTTAAGGCAGGGGAGGGAGATACTGAATACGTTTGTCATAGCAATGTTTGAATAGTAGAAATATAAATGGAAGTTGATCTATTCTGTTATGTTGTTTTTATTGATAAATATTTTGAATTGTAGTGATTTAAAAAAAAGCATATGGTCAGCTTTAGCAATTAATTAGCTGTGGGTGAAAGCATAATACTATACATTTTAAATATTCTTAAGTGTTTTTTATAGATGTACTCTGTGGTATTAATAAATTTTTGGGCACATCTGAGTGTAGATTTAATTTATTTTAAAGGCAAATCGATTTTCCTTCTTTCATTTCAGTCAATTTAGGTAAAATAATCAGATACAGAACTGATATTCTTCAATCTTGCTGTGTAACTTAGGTTGTCATAAATGGAGATGCAGACAGTCATGTTATAGAGGGTCTGTTTCCTGACACAGAATATGAAGTTTCTCTGCTGGCAGTTTTTGATGATGAAAGTGAAAGCGAAGTTGTTGCTATTCTTGGAGCTACATGTAAGACAAACTCTTGATTGTAATTTTAAAAAAAGGTTTAAGTGGTTTAAATTTGATGCAGATATCTTATATATAAAACATAGTTCATCTTGGGTAGCAATAAGGTTGATAAATGTGGTGGTTTAGCACCAGGGCTTGCTGACTAGTTTTTGCTTCTCCTATTGTGTGGTAGGTGGCATTGAGTCAAAATAGTGGTTTGGCTCCTTGTCTGGGCTGTGGTATTAATCACCTCTGGATCTGGGTAGATATTCTTCCATCTTACATTTTAATATTTAGTCTTTGAACAGGGTTCCTTATGAGAAGAGACATCATATTTTGGAAGGGATGTGTGTTAAATGCTTTAAAGCAAACAATTTGCAGGAATTTCATTTAAGATGTTTGGCATTTTCAGTATAGCCTTTTCTTATTTATGTAATTTATACTCACTAGAGTTGAATCCACTCTTGGCTGAAATAATGATCCAAAAAGCTTACACAGGCCTCCTGTGACATTGACATGAAAGTAACAAAGATAAAACTTGCTAATCATGTCCAGCTTCTTTTATAGTTTATTATCAAAGCAGTGGCCTGTATTTCAGGAAGATTTGTCTATTATTTTTTTATGGATAATTACTTGGATAAGTAAAAAACTATATTTCTTATGTGTAAATTTTAAAATTTATTTGTTTTTAGTAATTTAACTGCAGGCTTCATTCTAAATCTTCTCTTAAAACAAGAAGCCCATAGCCATCCAAATGATGCTGATACTTCCCAGTGTTGCTGGGTGTACTATCTGTTTTTCACTTGGACAGAAGTAAAACACCCTTAAAAAACTTTCAATTTAATTAATCTGACAACCTTAACAAATGGTCAAAGTGGAAGTCTACTGTGCATAGTTCAGCCAGAAATCTGCGAAAATATATGCATTCTTATTATACAGTTTATGATTATGTCTTATCTGCAGATCTAAGTGCTAATCCTACAAATATATGTGCCTAAAGTAAACTAAATGAATTATTCCCTTGTAGTTTCTGAAATGTCTGAAGTGTGTGGGATACTTGTAGGTGTGAGCACATAATTTCATTGTCATATGCAGACATACAAGAACAATACTCTGAGTTCCATGTTTTGTTGAGCTGTTGATGAGCAGAGTCCTGTTTTCCAGCTTCAAGTGCTACCACAGTACCTACTACAGTGACTGCTGCCAGTGCCATCACCTCTGAGCCCACCACAGCAGGTAAGCAGAGCAAATGCCAGCAGTTTAAAGCTGAGTGCAGAGCACTAAGGCTCCCCACAGGCACCTCCAGAGCTGTGACTCTGCTGAGAAGCTGATGTTCCTGAAGGGAAGGAACATCACTGCTGAAAGGGTCACACTGTGCTGCTCTGCACCCCCTTGTGCGTGTGGCCAACCTCCTGCACATGCCATGCATGGATGGGGAGCCGACCCCTTACACAGCATGGACTCTGAGTGATTGATACCAGTGAGATTACCTAGAAGTCCAGAGGCTAATTTTGAAAGTTCACCTAGAATTTCTCTTTCCCTTTATAAATGTGAGCTTGGAAACTTTTCAGAATTTTGTTTCGTTTTGAATGTTCTCTTTCTTTTCCCATTGATTAGACAATTGAATTCTAAGGAGCATTTCTGGGTTATTTCTCTTCTGTAGCATTCTAGATTGAATTATTTTAAAGCTCCATAAGCTGAGCAAGATAAACAAAGCAGATGGGATATTATATGTTAATATAAGTATAGGATAACTATTATTTTAATAAGTGCTTACAGTTTTTATATTATTAAGCCCAAATATGACTGAGCTGTATGGTTTTGCCCCACTGTGGATCTTCAGAGCCACCATGACTTCAGTAGAGCTTGCAGCTACTTGATGATAATCAGCACCAAGTAGCTCCAATATTTTATAAAAAAAGATACTAAATTTAAAAATATAATTGAGAAAACATTAATTAAGTATTTCTGGATTTAGTTTTTCGAACAGGAGTGAGAAACCTTGTTATAGATGATGAAACAACCTCAAGTCTGAGGGTGACATGGGACATTTCTGACTACAGTGCTCAGCAGTTCAGAGTGACCTATCTCAATGCAGAGGGTGACCATGCTGAGGAAGCGGTAAAAATGGTCTGTATGGGTTTTATTATTGGCTTCATAAGCTTGTTTAATAATTGCTAAGACATAATACCTTCTTATATGACAATTTTGTTGCCACTAGTAAAGGCTCTGTGTTTGATATTACTAAGGGCTTGAACTTCAAAGTTCTAATTGTACAGCACCAGCTGCACTACAGGCAAGAGCAGTCGAATGTATGATCAAGGCCCAGTTACAATGTTTAATGAGCTCACAGTTAAAAGAGGAACTGGCTGTATTTTGTTCCCTGTATTTTTTTAATTCATCCAAGTTCGGGTTTTTGTTTTTAATTTTATTTTGTACTCCTAGGCAGTTTTCTATCCTGAGATTATGTTTTAATGACACTTAAATGTTTGTACTGGAGAGTCTTAAGCACTTTTTGTTTTCCTTTGCCAATTTTACCTCTTCTCTCTCTTCTCTCTCTTCTCATGTTATGCTAAATCAATGAAATTAAAGTTCAAATGCAGAGTTTTCACACTTCTCATTAACCCAAACATGTCACAATAAGGACAACACTTTTTAATCTAAGTGCCTGAGAATATTTGTTATTTGTCCAATGTCATATGATGATCAAGATTAAAGTTGTCCTACACAGAAAAGTTTCTGGTCATTCAGATTTTGGAAAATGTTTGAAAGAATGAAGAGTACTGCATGTACTCTTTCAAGCATATAGCAAACAAACCAAAGCGCACACCCTTCCCCTCAATAAAGGGAAGCCTGAGCTCCATTATTTTAACATTTCACAATTTTTGAGATACTTTTAGAATTCAGCTAGGCTAAGTACCTTTTTTAAACATTAGTTTTAAATTGGGGAAAACTTAGTATTGTAGTGCTTAGCTTCCACAAAATCTATTATAAAGTTTTGGGATGGCTCCATGTAGGTATATTTAAAAGATTAAGTTGTATATTTCAAGGTTATTTCCTTAGTAAATAGCTCAGAATGCAAAAATATTCCCTATCATTCTCCCTCTGTGTCTGCCACTTGAGGCACTTCTTTTCATAGGGCAGTTATATTAAAAATATGGGTTATTCTTTTTGATGTCTAGCAGCTGACATTTTTAGCCCTATATCAGGATATTTCAATAAAAATATTAAAAGGAGTTGAATACATTTTTTCTAGGAAAATATGAATCTGTCTTTTTCCATTTCAGTTTTATTCATCTTTTATGAGACCCTGCTGGAAATGTACCTATTTCAACTATGACCTGAAAATGAATTTTCGGTGTAGTGGTGTCCTTTTGGACTAGGAAACATGCTGTATGAATTTACCTCAACTATATGTTAGTATACTATATAATAAAGTGGAAAATTTTCACAGTATAGTGGCACAAATTGTACTGTTCTTCTGAGAATAACCCAGATATTCTGAAGTTCAGATCCCAGATTTACTGTTTCAGCTCTAGTTCAGTTGGATGGTATAAATGTCATTCTGCTTTAGTATTCACTGACTGTTACGTTAAAATGAAATGAAAACTGTAGGAAAGGTATTAAAATTGTGGCTATCAGAAGGATATTAGACCTGATTCAAAGGTTGATTAAATATAATTATAAAACTGTAGGATTAGGTAGGTATCTTGGCTTGATTCTCACAAATTATTTCATTTTAAGCACACTCTCAAGCCTTATTATCTTTGGTGACAATTCAGCAAACAGATTAACCACGTTTCATCTTTTTTGAAATTAATCACATTCATAAATATTTTACTGAAAAAGGAATTATGTAAGATTATACTTAGAATTAGGCACATTTTAATTAGAGTGTATTTTATCATGTGGCTTCAAGCACCTGAGAGGTGCACAACAGATGTCAAAAAAACAACACAGATGTTCAATTTTAGGGGAGTGTTTGTATGCTTTTTAGGGGAGTGTTTGTATGCTTAAGTACATTTTTTCGGCAGAACCCAAAAGTTTTGTGGAATTTGGGCTTACATGTACTATAGCGTGACAGTTTTGTGGTGAGTGCTTAAGTTTTTTGGCTCTGATTTCAGTGATGTCGTTTCAGTTACTCCTCCCTTTCCATAAAAATATTAATAAGCTTTATAATTCTTTATGCAATTGGCTGAAAATCAGGGACTTGAAAATGTAATTGAATACAGAAGGGTCAAGCTCTAAATTGCATGTATGTTCTTGTGTGTGCGGTACATACTGGAAAGATCAAATTTTTTCACTTCTTTAAAGCCAAAAATGTTTCTCACTGCTGAAAGCTATATTGATCTGTGGAAGATTATGCACATGTGGAGAGGAGAGAGTTCTCTATGCTTGCATCCACTATTCTAAAAATCTCAAAAAATTCATTGGATTTTTTCAGAAACTTAGTTTGTGTGTTTTGAATTTATACATATGGAAGAGAAACATGGAAATCTTCAAGAACGTTTATTAATGGTTTAAGTTCAGTTTTGATCAAAGAATGAAGCACTTTGACAAGTCTCAACACCTGGGTGCAGTAGATGAATTTCCTTCTTTGTATCAGTTGCCAAAATTAAAAGCAGTTTGAACGTATCCTGGAGTGTTAAACTGGTGAGACTTTTCTTGAGCATATGCCTCAAAGCTTTGCCATCATCACATGCATCAGTCTTCTTTGAAACAACAAAACTCTTTTATAGACATCCTTTCTGCTTTCCCCGGTGAGTTTAAAGAGCTTATGCTTCTCTCAACTTCTTGCCAAATACGTGTAGTTGCTGGCTCAGGTGATAGATTCACCCAATGGCCATGGGCCAGGGAATATCCAAAATGTGACATTGGACCTTGGGACTTGCTTCCAACAGCATCACTTCAGAGCACAGGTCTCTGCACAGGTCTCTTTCTCTTTTTTTACCATGCTCATATCATGTGATGTAAGTGGCTACCATACAGGCTTTTGAGGCTCTCTGGGATTAAATTTTACTGGCAAGTTAAGCAATTGCAAGACTTTGCTTGGCACTCCTGCCACCACTATTGTGATACTGTGTTTTGACGCTCTGGCTAAAATACAATAATCTATTGAAGGGTTTTAGACCTACCTGCTTATAGGGAAACCTTTCACTGTGCCTAATTCAGCAGGCTGAAACATGTCCTCTAGAACCAAAAACTGCCTGGAGGAATTTCTACAGCTGCTCTATTAGCAGGTTGCCTGGTTGGATTTTTCTTGCAGATCTTCCATGTTTCATGGCAGTTTGGATTCCTGTGGTAGTTGTGGGATGTCATCGTACTTCCTCTCCTAAACAGCTACCTTCATTTGCTTGTCTCCAGACTAGATGCAGACAAGACAAACATGTTTCATTCCTGCTTGCTTAGTCCAGTGCTTCCAGATCTCATAACCTGATTTTCCTTCCTCCCAGGGAAGGACTTTTTGTCTCCAAAGAACAAAACAATCACCTCTTATTACCAAGCTTCAGAAAATCTAAATATGTCCACAATAAATACATCAAGAGGATGTATTTTGTCTATACAGTAAAATAGTTCACATATTTATGATCCAAACAGAACCAGTAGTTTATGGACCTGTAGTGGCTCATAGGTTTAATATAAAACAGTGTTATCCCATAGGAACATTTCCTTAAATTTGTTTTGGTATAATGGTAGATCTGTTAAAAGGGTGGATAATGTAGTGATTTTATTTTACTGTAGAGCATCAATAATATTTGAAAATGCAAGCTATACAGCAATGCTAGTGCAGTGTGTTGTCAGAGACTATGTAAGATAAAGTGGTTTGGCTCTAGTCATTAAGCTTGATTGTTTCTGTTTTTTCTGACCCTCCAGGTAATGGTGCCCGGCAAACAAAACACTCTTCTCCTTCACCCTCTGCTGTCTGATACAGAATACAAAGTTACCATAACCCCCATTTATTCTGATGGAGAAGGAGTCAGTGTCTCAGCTCCTGGAAAAACTTGTAAGTACAAACTTTCCGCCTGTCTTTGGCCAGGATACACATGAATAGAGACTTACTCTTTGTGGCCTTTTTTCCTTGGCTGTAGGAATGTATTTTGGTAAAAAATGTGGGCTTATTTTGTATCACTTATATGACTTGAACTTTAAATTAATCTCAGTTGATTGATTTATAAACAATGGGTTTCTTCTAAAAGACAAGCTGTATTTTGTATTCAAATACTCTGAGTTTGCAAAAACTTGTTCAGTAATAAAGCTTGTAAATGCTTGATAAGTAGCCCACCAAGGGCAAGCCAACTAATACAGAAAAAAGTAAACAAAGCCTGCTGAGATGGTATCAAACCAACCATTGTACTGTTAGATTTTCTTTTGTGTGAGATCATTACTTTCTAAGGGTCATTAGAAATGCTGCTGAATTTTTATAAAAGTGATTGCATTATCTCTGGAGTTCTGACCAAGTACCAAAAGATTACTCAGCTGTAGCTTGAGCTTCCTCTCTACTGTATATCATAAAAAATCCTTTCATTGTACACTTGAAGTCATGATAGTATAATTTTACTGAATTGTTATCCTAATTTGCATAATTTGTCTTAATTGAAGTGCTGTTTATGCAGGGACTTGAATCACTTGTAAGTAATTCCTTTGATTCCATTCTACAGGATTAAGTGTTCAAAAGAGCATGATTTATACATTAAAAACTTCAGTGCACTTGGATTGGAAGAAACTATACAATGTACAATTATCTCTAAATTACCTTACATTTTTAGGAAACAAAAGTAAGATTAAAAAAAAAATGTAGGGATTGATTTTGGAATTAATTCAAAAATTCATTGTTTGCTGATCAAAGTTTGTGGTTAGTCCACTGAGTAATGCAAAGGATGAATTTGATTAAGAGTTTCATCCTGATAATTTTACCTGTAAAATTGAGAGTACTGAGTATTATGCTCTTTTTATTTGCATATCTTGATTTTTCTGTATAAGCTTGTATGAGATAAACTTTTAAAAGCCCAGTTTGGTTTCTTTTCAGTGCCCCTGTCTGCTCCTAGGAATTTACGTGTCTCAGATGAGTGGTACAACAGATTACGTATCAGCTGGGATGCCCCACCTTCAGCAACAATGGGTTACAGAGTTGTCTACAAACCTGTCAACAGTGAGTTTTTAAACCGATTTTTTTGTGGTCACTTCTGACTGAATGTCATCTTTCGGTCAGTTTGGTCTTAAATCTATCAGTTGCAGTTATAGCCTTGAAAGTGTTATTATCTTTGGTGTCTTAATTTTGAATATGAAAGTTTCATAGTCACAGAATGATGCAGGTTGGAGAGGATCTCTGGAGATCATCTGGTCCACCTTCCTGAACAAAACAGGGCCAGCTTGGAACAGGTTTCAGTGGATCCTGGCTGGTTGAATTCATAATATCTCCAAGGATGGAGATTTTAAAACTGCTCTAAGCATCTCTCTCAGTTTTTGACTACTGTCACTGGAAGTGTCTTTGGTAATATATAATAAAAATTTCCCATGTTGCAAAATTTGTCATTTTTCTCTTATATTTTCCTGTTTGCCTCTGAAGACACTCTGTTTCTATCTTCTCTACCAACTCATAGGCAGCAGTACATTTTCCCTTAGACTTCCCATCCAAAGGCTGATTAATCCCAGCTCTTTCAGTCTGTGTTTTTTCATTTTAACATGACTCTGTTTCAGAGACTGTTTGCTTTTTTCCTGTTCCTCTCTTCTATATACTCTTGTTTTTCAACTTCCTTCCCCTCACAATGAAAGGTTTTCATTTCCTCTCAGACACTTGACATTTCATTCATTGTCTGTTTTGTGTGTGCTACATCCTTTGCCCACCTGTACATTGCAGTTAGACAAGACATCCAGAATCCTTGAAATTTCTTTAGAAAAACAGGGTTCTCTATTGACAGCAAATCACAGATGTGTGATTAGTCCCGTTAAGGGACTAAAATACTGTCCAAAGATAATACTGCTGCCTGGTTTGTGAAGTGTATCCAGAACAACTAGGGGAGGTGATGAAGGAGCTGTTCGCTATTCTGATTTGGGAAAGTTTCATTCTTTTCTTTTTTTATTATAATTTTTCCACAGTATTAAATGATACTGTTGTGTAAGAAGCCCTGAGGGACTGTAGTGCTGGCTGGCATCTACTGTCCTCCCTCTTGGTCCTGGCACACAACCAGACTGGGGAGATATTTGGCTGCCTCTTTGGAGCGGTACTAAGTCACTGAAGCAGAAGAAAAGGGTCTTAACAGATGCCAGTGTCTAACTCTGCCTTAATGAATCCTACTGCTGAATTTCCCAAGTGTGTTTGTTGTGTCTTTTATCCGTGCAGAGATTGAGGAGAATGTCTTTGTATTTCTGTATGGTTAAGGGAAAAAAAAAAAGAAAAAAAGGCAAAAAATAGCAGTAACTTTAGGAATACATGTAATCTTTTCTAATTTAGTGGATGAGCAAATGATTTTCTAATTTATTTCATTTTTTGCAGCTCCTGGTCCTGCATTGGAGACCTTTGTAGGGGATGATATTAATACCATCCTCATTCTAAATCTCTTCAGTGGAACGGAGTACAGTGTTAAAGTATTTGCTTCATATTCAACAGGCTTCAGTGATGCCCTAACAGGCGTGGCCAAAACCTGTAAGAATGATTTCATGCTGTTCAGATCTCTACAGGCTGGTTTTCTTTACAACTATGGCTTTCGGTAGCTCCCTGAATAAATTTTCATGTGGAAGGCTTTCTCAGTCATGTGCAAACTGTTTTGCTGAAATGAAAATCTTTTTTTCTATGAGACTGTACCAGGCTTTAAAATGATCT
Source organism: Cyanoderma ruficeps (assembly GCA_008694505.1). Taxonomy (NCBI): domain Eukaryota; kingdom Metazoa; phylum Chordata; class Aves; order Passeriformes; family Timaliidae; genus Cyanoderma; species Cyanoderma ruficeps. The sequence continues at coordinate 17,392,391 of VZDJ01000346.1, forward strand.
GCTGCACATTTGCAAGACTGGAATCATAAAGCAGATATTTTTTATTAGCCAAAAATGTATTTGCCTAGTAGTAGATGTAAATTTCCTTTATGAAAAGTCTATTTAGTATATTTTTTCTCGCTCCATATAGAAGATTATTTGCTCTTTGTATAACTGTCTCAATTTTACATTAGATTTTTACAGAAATTCTGCTGTTATTATGTTACTTCTATATTTATTTGTAATAACTGAAATTTTTATCAGCATTCATTATTTAGTTCTAAGTAAATTGCCTAAAGTTCTGAACTTTTGTTTTTAAGATTCACTGCTTTTTAAAATTCTTCTTTTAGATTTTCTTTATATTTTTAAGCAGCTATGGACATAATTTGTTAAAAATGAATTGACTCTAGTTTCACTGTAATTATTTTGTAATATTTTTCTTATAGGTCTTATTAGAGGCATAAAACTAATTTTTTTATATTTAATTTTCAGTGTATCTGGGTGTGACAAATCTGGATTCCTACCAAGTCCGCATGACAAGTCTGTGTGCTCAGTGGCAGCTTCACAGACATGCTACTGCTTACAGGGTAGTTATAGAGTCACTCGAGGGTAAGTTGCTAAATAATTTGATATGCAGCTACAGCCCGATCCAGAGAATTGAATTGCACAGCAATTGTTTGCAGTTAGACTTGTAGACTGGCTCCTGAAATACTGGAAATGATGGACAGAAGAGAGGTGTGTACATGCTGACAGTTTCAGAATGAAAGTAGCATCCCTGTCCTTTTATGTCAAACACATGGACAACCTGTGCTTTTTGTGTAAGGGACTTTCATCTATCAGTAGAAGAAGAAGGGTGATTATCTGAGTTTTTCACTGCTATGAGGAACAGAAGATGGATAAGGATGAACTGAATACATCAAAATATACCACCAGCAGTAGCTCTGTAGGATTAGGATAGACAGGAGAAAAGGGGCAGAAGGGTAGAAAATCTCTGAATTAATCTAGACCATGCCCACAGAATCAGAACAACGTCCAGTTTTGTTTGTTTTCATTCTGTTGATGTTTCATTGTAGTTATTGTTACAGTAATAATGTTACTACTACTTTGTTAGTAGTGATGTTTCTCATGTGGATAAACAGGACACAGTTCTATGCAGTCACACAAGGTGTCTCAATGCGTTTAGCACTGTGCATGTAGAGGGTAAATTACAGCCTCTCCAGCCTCACTGACTCTCAGGTGTAGCCCGGAGACATTATGGAGAGGTCACTTTTTGTGCAGACCAACTCTCTTATCCTAAGTAGACATCAGTGCTCTTCTGACTGGCGGCAAATTAAAATCTTGAATAACTTGAGGAAAGTGCAGTTAGTGACACAATGGGCTATGTTAAAGGTATCATGAACAATAACACCAATCTTGTGGCAAAAAAAGTAATGACCTTTCTGTGGAATGGCAAATGGATGATGATAAGGTTTATTTGGAGCCCTGAAATACAGACAAGCTATTCAGATATCAGAGGTCTTGGCTCACACAAGACAGCACAGACATCCCTCTCATCTGGGAGCTAGCCAACATTCTACTTTCTTCATATAAAACTGCCAGAATTGTTTTAGCTGAGCTGAAAGCACCTAAATGTGAGCAGAACAACCTAGAGTGTGAAAAAATGTTTCTTATTACTGTCTGTCCTGAAGGGATTTGATTGTCAACTTGAGTATCTGTCTGGTTCAGGCAGTGATGAAATATTTTTGTACTAGTGTAACACCTGATGAGCATTGAATGACTGTTTGTCGTTTTTTTATATACTCTGTAAAGTGTGACATCAGTTGCTTGTATTTCACTTCTTCCTGCTGCAGATTTTAAATTGTGATAAAGTTTTTCTTGTTATTAAAACATGCCTTATGCTATTTCCTGTACCCAGCCTTTTTCTATTGTCAACGTATTTTCCAATTCAGAATTTAGCAGAATCAGTTTTGGAACCCTGTAAATGCTATTCCTTAAGGATCTTGCAAAGTGGTCACTAGTGAAAACTGGAATACGTTATCTAGTTCAGTCTCTTTTACTGTGACCAAGCACAAACCAGATGCTGACCACCAGAGGCATAGACAAAGGATGCCATAGAATTACATAATGCAACAATTCTTAGACTGTGATAATTTAGGACTAGATCCCAGTCCATTCATGATAGTGTTAGTGATTTTTATTGCCTTCAGTGCAAGGGGCAAAATTAATCTTTTTTTTTTACTGAAGATGTTTGACACATTCCTCAGCTCCTACTTAGTATGAAGAATGAAATGTTAGAGACCTCTGCACAGAGGTCAGTTTCCAAAAGTAAGACAGCATGTTGTTTATTAACTCATGTCAACCTCTTACCCTTCATATGCTGTCATGTACCCTTCTTATTTATGTTTGAAATTACATTATTCAATAGAAGAGTATTAAAAAAAGTTTTTATGGTTTCTTTTGTAATTCCAGATGGAAAAAAGCAAGAAGTAAATCTTGGTGGAGGGACACCTAGACACTGTTTCTTTGAGCTGATGCCTGGAACCAAATATAAAATCAGTGTTCATACACAGCTTCAGGAGCTGGAGGGCCCTGCTGTGAGCATCATGGAGACAACATGTATGTAAAGCACAAGAGGCAGAGTTCAGCCAGCAGCAATAATGCTCGATTGCTTCTCATGTTCTGCCCTTTGCCCACACATGTGCTATTCCTACAGTTTCCTTTAGCTGAGCTATTAATTTTCAAAGTGCATTTTGACTCCTCCACAGAGGTGCAGGATTCTTATACCACTGCTGCATTAATTATTAAGTGACATTCAGTAACTCTATTTGACTTCTTAATGAGAATGACACAGGGAGGATGGTTTAGTTTCCTTTATAAAAAGTCCCACTATGGGATACTCTGAATATCTGTGACTTCAGGGAAAAAACATACAGAAAAATGAAGCAAACAGAGAAAGTTTTGTTCCTGTGCCACTTGTTATTCAGTAAAATTAACTAGTGTTTGAATAATTTACAGTTAAATGGGACCTTGAAACTCAGTTTATTTAAGTATTTTGAAACAAACCACCCAAGCAACCAGACTTCTTAATTATTAGTAGTAATACAAGACAAGCAACTCCCCCCAGCTGTTTATGAAGGTAAGATCCTGCTGTCATGAGTTCAAAATACTGTAAAATAAAACATGGGACTACTAGAATGAATATTTTATTTTTTATGAACATTTATTTATTACCTCTTCTCATACTATATTGCTATACCCCACAATGCTGTTCCCTTTCTGTCAGAGTAGAGAGTGTTTATACTTTTGCTCTTTTCCTCCCACGCTTTTGGTTTCATGTAGGAAAAACTTGCACAGGTGCCTGACTCTAAATCCTTGTCCAGGGCTCATTCTCTGAGCAGTGAGCAAAAAGCTAAGCTTCTGCTTTTTGGGGAATAGGGTTCAGTGTACTCTGTAGTTCAGGGAGCTAGGAGGCATGAGGAAGAGCACACCTTGGCCTGTTTGTCCATTTGAGAACAATGGTTTGTGATGCAGACAAATTATTGTCTCACCTCAAAGGAAAACACTCTTCAGGGTGACCTGTATCTCTTTGGTGCTGAGAGAAGCCTTTCGGGTCACCTTACAGCAGTTGTGACCCTTTCTAAATGGGTCTGGTGTGGCCATGGAGATCCTGGGAATGACTTCCTTGTAAGTATTTCAGAGTCTTTTCTATTGCTGAAGTAATTGGGGAAACCCCCATCAGCTGCAGCAGGATGTGGATGTGTAATGAATCCTGTTTGCACTGATCTTTCGCAGATATAGGTTCTTTTTCCCAGGTTGCCATATCTAACTCTCTCCACTGCCTATAAATGTAATTTAGGTTTTATAGCAAATAACAAGTTTAGTCTTACTTGAGGGATTCCCATAGAGTTGTGGAAGTCAGTGCTTGTGCATTTTATCTCTGAGGGTTCAGCTGGGCTGTATTGAAAGGCACTAAATAAAGCTCTTGCTTTCAGAAAAGCTGTCAATCAGTAATTGGGTATACACCTAGGTCTCTGCAAGGTTGAAATTCCAAAGTCCGCTTTCAGGAGAAGTGTGAGGCACATTTTCAGAAACTATAAAGCAACTTTAGTAGAAGTTTCTGCAGGTAACAGAGCCACAGTCCTGGTAAAGTTGTGGTCAGAGCTGCATTTCTGCCAGGAAGCATAACAAGGTCTTTGACCAAATTCAGAAAAGTCTTCATCAAGGCAGACTGTGATCAGCTCTGAGTGCAGGCACTGGTTTGCTTTTGCCCTCTGTCTTTGCATTGTAGGACTAAGATCTTCTTCCTTCCAGGGTGAATAAAGACCTACTTTCTGTTACTGTGGACTTTTGGTGAGAAAGGAAAAGGACACGGACATTTTTCAAAACAAATTATGGATTCTAGGTCAACTATGCTGGCACATGGTCTGCTACCCTGGGGAATCTCAAAAAGGAGCAGTTCCAGTAGTAGTTCTGTTGTATTATTGTATCATTCACACTGAGTATACAGCCATTAATTGTTTTCTGTTAGTACTATTCTCTTTCAAGTGACATTTTTTGTGTGCACTCACCTACATTTATCTCCAGTTGCATGACTAGTTTATTAGAGATAATGAATTTTTTTAATGTGGAGATGAGTAGAAAATGCTGTTTATTAAAGATATTGGGCTTTTAAGCATGTTTGAATGTTCCTTCTTTTATTCTCCAGTACCATTTCCTACTCAACCACCAACAACTCCTTCAACACCACCTCCACCACCTACAATCCCACCTGCAAAAGAGGGTAAGTGCTACATGTGTGAGTTTCTAGTAATTTTAAAGTGTTGATGCAATGTTTTTCTGCTTCTGATGGTATTTTCCACTTCTGGGGAGCAGATCTCACAAGGCATTTTCTGTAGAAACACTGTTAAGGCAGCTGGCTTAAATTTAATGAGCCAAAAATCTGACATCATTATTGTACTGTTAAAATTTGCTGAAAGGGTGGTTAATATATGTGACACTTCCTTTTTTCCCAAAATTCCTAAACCATACATATTTTGCAACTGAAGCAGACATCCTAGGATAATTAAACTTCAAAAGCTGCATTTTTTTAAAATACGTCTACTTTAGGTACTGTGAAAAGTATGGGCCATGTTCAAACTCTCCTCTTTAAATGCAGACTTCCTTTTGTTATTATTTGATTGTATAGTGTTTTGTACAGAGGCTCATAATATTTCTGTGAGAGGAGCATTATTGGTGGAGACTGAGGATCAAGCACATCAGCTTGAAGTCAGTGGACCAAACTGACTTCAAATTGAGAATTTAACCTAAAAGCACAGGAAAAAAACACCTTGTATATGTGTGTGTTTAGAATTGCACTGGAGCAGATAATGAGGGATTTTTGTTATCCAAGGAGTAATCAGCAGAAAATGAAAAATACAGGTTTGTGTCTTCTTGTCCTATTCTCTGGATTTAGACAAAATATGAAGATGAAATATGTTGAAAAACATAACTTTGCTTTGAGGCAGTTTGCTTCTGACCCCAAGAAATAGACTTGGATTATATGGAGTGCTGAAGTTCCCATGGAAGAGTGAGCAATTTGTGGGAGCAAACGTACAGCTCCTGCAGGCCATTTTGCCTAAGAATGTGCTGGAACAAGATGAGATGGGTGAAACCTGCATTGCTCCTGCACAGTGCAGTGCAGTTGAAGTGCATTAGACACTGCAGACCTTAGGGTCACTTTTTGAATGGGATAGTTTCTCAGTGGGAACCTCCACAGATGAAATTCTGTCATCTTGCTTGCTGTGTCATGCTAGGAGTCTGGCATTGTCTAAGTTCATGTGTGACTTTACTTAAAAACCTAAATAAAAGTAGAAATGATTAGCCAGACTTTAAAGAACCATTGAAATGTGTTCTGTGATAGGATCTGTTGGTACAGACAATTCTCCCTTGCAGAGCTCAGCTGGTTCTACACCTGCACTGAAGTCAATGCTAGCAGGTCTGTTGGCTGAAGCATAAATAGCTAACATTAAACAAAGGATTTTCATGATGGTTGCATTTTCTTAAGTGATTTATGAGATTTCATGAGGACTTGAGGCATTGCTCTAATTCCAAAATTCTTGGTTTTTCTTCCTCAGTGTGCAAGGCAGCTAAAGCTGATCTTGCATTCCTGGTGGATGGATCATGGAGTATTGGAGATGACAATTTCAATAAGATAATTAACTTTCTCTATAGCACTGTTGGAGCTTTGGATAAGATTGGTCCTGATGGAACACAGGTAATCAACATGTGCAGAGATGGAGGGTGCATGGACTTAACAGGGTATTTTAGACTAGACCAACAGTTAAATGAATCAAGAAGTAACTGATGTAATTTCACCCTTCTGTGAAAATATAAACTGCTCTAGGTCAGTATCTTTTTTCAATACCTTTTTACGTACACCATATGTCAAAATTCACAATATAAATTGTGGTAGCATAAGGGCTAAGTATCATTTCAGTCTCCTTTAATTCTAATGACATTTAAGTTTGTTAATGCTTTTGGTACTTGATGTAGTGTTTATTTATAAGTAAGCTAAAAATGGCATTGATAAGGAAAATTAAAGGTTCTATTTTAAATCACACACTCTACAGATCTACTGTGCTTGAAATAAAACTTGCAATGATTGCTCCAAGTGTTACCTGTATAATATGTGGTTTGGGATCTCACTGGAAGTTAATTTTAACTTGTCCAAGCCCTGAGGAATACTTAGTTTTTCCTGTTTCTTGCTATACATCTATTTTTCCAGAATAGAGTAAATGGTGCTTCAGAAATTTGTCACAAATTTAAACACAATAGCTCCTTTTAAAACAGGGGCACCACTTATGGAATATGAAGATCAACACAGGCTTTGTGAGTTCTAGGGAGATTTAGTGTACAGTACTGTAATACAGTGTTGTAATACTTAACTCATGTAGTGTCATATTTGACAGAGGCAATATTTCAAAATATATTCCTGAGTCTTTCTATTACTTGCTTCAGTCTTGCTCCCTAGCTTCAGTTACTTATGTGCAGTTATTAATTTGTGGAGACTGAATTAAGTCCCAGCAGTTCTGAGTATGAATAACTGTACACATGTGAGCAGCTGTAACCAGGATTTTGCTTTTGGACTTGATTATGGTTTGGCCTCTGCCAAAGTGGGTATTACTGTTTGCTGCAAAATGAAACCACAAAGTGCTAGATGGTTGCCAAGGTTGCAGAGAGTAAAACTGAATTTTATTTAGTGAAAGCTTTCTTAAAGAGAAAAAAAGTCTGGCTTCAATTTAAGGATGAAGCAAAGTTACAAGATAAATCCTTGTTTTAAGTAGTCAGAGTCACTTACTTTTTGCTTACACAGTGGGTGGTGCTTTTGTAATGAACATCTTCTATGTGCACAGGTGGCAATAATTCAGTTTAGTGATGATCCCCGGACAGAATTTAAATTGAATGCATACAAAACAAAAGAGACTCTGCTTGAAGCTATTCAGCAAATAGCCTACAAAGGAGGAAATACAAAAACAGGTGAGAAAGGTTGTGATTCCAATGCAAATTTTTCCCCCTCCTTCTCTAAGCAGTATTTCTTTCCTATTTTCTAAGTGTTTTAATTAATCACTGCAAAACCAGTGATAACATGCTATCTCCACACTGGAAATGAAAGGTTGGGCTCTGAAATGAGAAAGTCTTTGTAATCTGTATTTTACACACTTCAGCCCCTACTGCTGCATGTTCACCCCTAGTGCAGTCTATCCAGTGATAACAAGGAGCAGGGAAGCAGGGAGAGGGGCAAGAGGGCCAAAGCAAATTTATTTGGGAGTAGTGGAGGGTGGAATGGAAAGTAATATGAAATCAGCTTGGCAAGTGAACAGAAAAGTGAGAAAGAGGAGGGGGTTGGAGGGAGCTTGCAGAGCATATAGAAAACTGGAGAGAGTGGAGGGTCTGTTTGGTTATAAGCCAGGACAGTTAAGCCTCTGTGAGATGTTTAGGATTGGGATGGGGAAAAGTGTCTGTTAAGATTGCATTTTAATTAATCCCTTAAGATAGCTTTCTGATATAAAGAAATTATACATGAGGGTTGAACGGGTTAAAATCAGTCTTAGTTGAAAACCATATGTTTTATTATTTTCAGACTGCACAGAAATTTCTTGCAGCTGTTGCATTGCAGCCATTTTCAGCATTATCAGAGTAATATTCCATTTATTACAATGACATTCTCAGTTGTTAATGTAGACAGTGCTCTACAATTCAGAAAAGGAAAGTTTTGTTACCTCTAACCCAGCCAGCAGCTAAATACCACTCAGTGCTCACTCACTGCCCTCTCTTAGCCCTGGTGGGATGGGGAGGAGAATCAGAAAAGGGTAAAGCCTGTGGGCTGAAACAACAGTTTCGTGATTGAAATGAAGTAAAATGCAATGATTATAATAGTAATTAAAAGGTGTTTAACAAATAGAGGGAGAGAAAGCCCAAGGAAAACAGATGATGCTCAGTACAGTTGCTCAGCACCTGCTGACTGATGCCCAGCCCATTCTGGAGCAGGGATTGGTCCCTCCTGGCCAGCTCCCCCAGTTTATACACTGGGCAGGATGTTCTGTGGTACAGAGTATCCCTTTGGCCAGTTTGGGTCACCTGTCCTGAGTATACTCTCCTTCAGTCTTCTTGTGCAGCTGCTCAGGGGCAGAGAGTAAGACATTGAAAAGTCCTTGACTCAGGATAAGCACAGCTTAGCAACAACCAAAACATCATTATCAACATTAGCCTCACAGGGAGTCCAAAACTCAGCACTGTACCAGCAGTAAAGAAGAAAATTAAGTCTATCCCAGCTGAAACCAGGACAGCCACACAAATCATGTTTGCAATCTTCATCTTCTGGATTGAAAAAGGGATGGCCGAAGCCATTGGAACTTGAAACATTACAGTCGTAATCAAACTTTTCTACATCTTGATTTTAATAACTACAGAGTGAACTAATTGACAGACTACTCAGGACACAAGAGATTTCTGTTTTTATAGATGTGTAACATGTGATATGAAAAGCCAATAGAAATTTGATTTATATTACAACCAATGTCAATTTTTTTGTTTCAGGCAAAGCCATTAAACATGCACGAGAAATGTTATTTACAGGAGAGGCAGGCATGAGAAGGGGCATTCCAAAGGTTTTGGTTGTCATTACTGATGGGCGATCACAGGATGATGTGAACAAAGTCTCCAGAGAAATGCAACTAGACGGTAAATTGTGTGGTTTTAAAAACAATTCACATGTTATTTTTTTCTCCCTGATTGCATCTACATAAGTGTGGGCATGAGGCAAGGGTAGCTTTTGCTTCAGATTTTCAGTTTTAAAGAAAACAGCAGTTGCTGAGAAACGCAGAATATCACTAGGATATGATTAGATTCTGAATATTTTTGATGATTAATGGAATTATTTTTCATTTTGGCCGCAGTGCTAAAATCATGTAGTAGTCAATGGAATTGTTCCCAGAATGAAGAAGTTGGGGAATATGATCCTGAGAATCTGGATTGTCATCTATAAAGTGTAGTCTTGTGGTTATGAGCAAATTGAACTATTTTGTTTTCAACACAAGAGGTCCATTGATAATTCTTATACTGTTTCTGACCTGCTCTCATGTTACACTAATTGCCTCTAGGAATTTTTGTTAAAGCTTCCATTTTAGAGCTTTAAGCAGCCACACCATGTTGTGAGTCTAAGTTTAAGAACTGGATTAATTCTTGCAGAAGTTTGTATCAAAACCCAAAGGGGACAGTGTGCCACCTAGAACAAAACTAAAGGATAGAAGAAAAAAAACTGTCTTCCTTTTAATGTGAGGCGACCTAAGGAGAAATTACATTTGTGCCTTTAATTTGCTTTTAGCATTGCCAGCTATGAAGTTCCCAGTGTAGTTCACTGATTTCTGAAACCAAATGTAATTGTCCAGCTTGGCTGCCTCCTTATTTTGTTGCTAGATGCTGAGTGTAGGGCCTTCATCAATAAAGTACATGACAAAATAGGGGGCTTGCATAATATGTTTTAAGTAGCAGTCAAGAAAACAGTGTATTTGTGGATAAATTGGAGATTGTGTCTAAGCTGAACAAAAACATTCATCTCTCAAGTAAGTCTTGCAGTTGCATTATTAGCTCCTGGGCTGGGAATGACCTCCAGAGAAGATAATTTCTTTGTGAGGGTTCAGTTTCTGGGATGTGGCACATGAGCTCCCCTCTCCCATTTCCTCTGGAGTGAGCTGTACAGTGAGGCTGCAGATAGGCTGGAGCAGCATCTGATGGGCATCTGTGATGGAGGCTGGCACAAAGAGGTGCTGATCTTGGATGAGACATGAAGACATTGTTATAATGTGTTAAGTCAAAGTTTTGTTATGCTAAAAGCTCTGCAGAAGGTGGTGTATGCCCCTGGTCCTCATTCAAACTTAAAAATAATATTGCTTGACTAGAATAAATTTGTGACTGAGCCATGCTAGAACAGTATATCCATTAACTATATTCAGCCTGATATAGAGAGGTTTTTCCCTTCATCTCTTATGGAAAAGAAAATGTTGAAAAACATATGGCTCTTTTGTTGCTCCTGAAACATGTAGGGTACAGTTTTCATTTAATTTAAATCCTCTAAGTCAGGCTCAAATTTTGAAAAATATTTATGCTAAATAAATAGAACAGGTTCAACCAGTACAGTTAAATTGCTGATGAAATGAGAATGCATTTATTTCAGTGCTCACTCATGAGGCAGCAGTCCCTTGAAATCATATACATACTAACATATGGCACAGAAGTATCCGTAAAGGACCTGCAGGAAACGAATTTTTCTACTTTGTATTTATTCTGTACTTGATACATGGATATTTTTGTGTAATATGGTATAGCATTAAATTAGAAAAGCATTTAAACATATGCTAAAACTTTACCGAGTAGTCACATATCTTCAAGAAAACACGTAAGGTTTAACTTTAATAAACTAATTAAGTATACATATCCAGAAGAAATATTTCACAGTGAATGTTTCACTTTTATTTTCGATTACATAAGTGAATTTTCTTGTGCTATGGTATAATAATAAAATGTCCATGTTTGTGTTTAATCAGGAAAGGAGTTAGTGCAAATACAGTTGTGTTCATATTGTATTTCCATTCTCAAAATGAATGACTTAGAGGAGTGTTCTTCTTTGTTTTACAGGTTTTACCTTTTTTGCTATTGGAGTGGCTGATGCTGACTATTCAGAGTTAGTTAATATTGGCAGCAAGCCCAGTGAAAGACATGTCTTCTTTGTGGATGACTTTGATGCCTTTACAAAGATTGAAGATGAGCTGATCACTTTTGTTTGTGAAACTGCATCAGCAAGTTAGCCATTTTGATTTATTTTTGTTTCTAAAATAACTGCTAAATACTGTGGAGAATGTAATTAATTAGCTATTAAGACATATTCTTGATATTTTTAATATAATTTACTGCTGACATTATAATTCTAATGTTATTTCCACAGAAGGTTAAGGAAATGAAGGTGCCGTGACTTCAAAATAATTAATGGTTGTTTCTGTAAAGCCAGAATACAGACACTGGTTGTCAAAAACACATTTCAGATGTTGTTGACATTTCAGAATCATAACAGTTAATTATATTTTATTTTCTAGGCTACTTTAACCTTCTGTAAGAGTACTGCTAGCTACATTCATTCTCACTCAAGTCACATGGTTAATTTATTAATAGCGATCCAATCAATGTTTTTGTTATGAAAGTAGGTAAGTTGTAGCCTAAGCAAAAGCATAAAACACACTCAAATTCTGAAATCTGTGAGAAAGCCACACTTCCATTCCTTTATGAAAATTAAGGGATAAGACATTCCAGAACAACACTTAATGATTATTAGTCAGTAATTCACATGCTTTTAGGTGTGTGCCCACAATATTTTTCATTGTGTATAAGCCAGTAAGCAGGCACTGTGTAGATGATGTGAATCATTTGTTTCTGTAAGGAGTCCTTGTGCACAGGGCTGTGAATTATCCTGAGACTCTGAATTGCCAGAGCTGTTAAGCAAAAATAATTTTGCTTGTGAGCCATCAGTTTTGAGATTTTGACCATGGGCTCTGCTTTCAATGGTAGATTGCATGTTTAACATTGACAAATACTCAACAGTATCATTTATTGGTCACTTGTGCTTGTTTTCTAAAACTGATCTTCAAATGTGAGTATCCTGGGGCGCCATATTTGGTTGCTGTGCTGCTTTAGGCTCACTGATTTCCCGGGGCACCTTTCCTGAAATATATTAGTGACCTTTCTTCCTTGCAGAAAGAAATATATAAACGATATTTACAGCTGTTTAAAATGTGAGCACACATCTTAAGGACTCTTCTGGTTTCTCTTGCTCATGAAAACCATTGTGGAGCTTGAAAAGGTACAGATAATGTCAGCTGCAGTACTTGAACTTGAGATGGGTTAGACTGGAGAAGCTCACAGAGAATTAGGGAACATTTTGTTAAACCCCAGTATAAGACATAGATTAATTTATGCAACAGGCAATGAGTTTGTTGCTTTTTTTTCAATGAATTTGAAATTGCTGAAGAGGTTGTGAAGGCAGGTTTATAGGGAGGATTAGACAAATTAATGGGCAAGAAATACGTAAAAAAATATTATATGGAGCACACAGGGAGCACCCTTAATATCTTTGCTACAGCCCTTGGGGATCCTGAGAAACATTGACAGACTGAAGTAGAAAGCGGCCAGATTTGCCTGTTGTTCCTCCCCAAAATCTCCTTTTGCTGCTCTTGGGGAAAGAGTGCTGAGTTTAGGGCTGTGTGCTTGATTGTTCTGACTTAGTGGGACATCTCTTGTATTCTTAAATATATCGTTTTTTCTTTTCCAGCCTGCCCACTAGTAGTTAAAGATGGCAATAATTTTGCAGGTACAGTATTTTTGTGCTCATTTTTGTTTCTGATTTATGGAATAATTTTCATTACATTATTTTCACAGTATTAGTCAATGCATTTCCCTTCATGCTAACAGGCAATGAAACTCTTAGATGCAATTGGCATTGTCTTTTTTGTATTCTCTGATGCAGTATTAATTTAAATTAATAAAATATCAACCTTTTGATATCTTCCAGGATTTAAAATGATGGAAATGTTTGGTTTGGTTGAAAAGGAGTTTTCTGCTGTGGAAGGGGTTTCCATGGAACCTGGTACATTTAATGTTTTCCCATGTTACAGACTGCACAAGGATGCTCTGGTATCCCAACCTACCAAGTATGTCTTCACATATAAATACTCAAAAAACACACGAAGATAATTTTCTAGTGCAGGCAATTATTAATTTCAGGGACTAGAAATTTTAAGTCAGAAAGAGCAGAGGTGCTAGTATATATGTGTGATATACTGATGAACAGGAAAACTGTTTGGTGTTCTGAACCTTCCATCAGTTTAATCCAAAAATAATACTTCTAGGTAAAAGTGGGTAAGGCCACTGGCTGTTTTGGGTTTCCCACAAGCCAGTTTCAGGCTTGTGTCTGTGTAACACCTGGCAATTTCATGCAGGCCTATGTCTGGGTAGATTCCAGGCTGCAACACTTTGTGAAAGTTGCCTCTGGAATGCAGGTTGAAGTCTCATGGAGTTCAGCATGTCCTTGAAGCAAGGGTCAGAATGAGAACTTCCTTCAGCTGTCCTCAGTCCCTTTTACTGCAGTCTATGTCCAGCCAATGGTTACAAAGGAAGATTAATCCCCTTATGTTGAAGTGAGTCTGTGTGAACCCCATCTAGTACCTTCCTGGGAGGCAAGACAGCTTTCAGTCACAAGGACTGTATCTTGGCAGGGTTATGGAGAATCCCCTGACTGGACAATCCCCTGACTGAAGAATCCCCTGACTGAATTTTTACAGTCATTCCTCAGAGAAGAAGTGATGGAAACCCTGTTTCTTGTATGAACAGTGCCTATGTTGTGTTGGGTTCCTCTCAGTCCAGACCCCCACTTCATATTAAGTGGCAGCAGGGAGAAGCAGTGGCTCTGATGGATTACACGTGGGAAGGTTAATGAAAAAATATTCTTTATCTAAGAAAAATAAGAAAGGAAAAACAGTGGGAAATTGAAGGTTTATATTATATATCATCAGAGAGTGTGATTATCCTGTTGTGTCCCAGTTGGAGCTGTACTTCTTGGTGCTGTTTCACATTCTCCTTGTTTTGTTTTCTTCTGGGCCTAGATGGAGTGAGATGTTGAGCGATTAACATTTCTCACTTCTTTTTCCCTTTCTGCTCCTTTCTAATTTGATCTGCTGCCTTTATATGATATTCTCTAGCTGCCACCCCAGCCCAGTCTTACTGCTTCATTAGGCTTTAACTCCTTTTCATGGTTCAGAGAACACCTTTCTCTTGATGATCCACAGGTATGTCTGAAAAATACCACTTGGCTTTGTCTCTTCATCTGTGAACTGAATGCCATTAATTTTATTCTCCTTTTTGAGCTCTGTACCCCCAAACTTCGTGTTTAACCCACCCTGCTTATTGAATTGATTTTCATTCTTGTACATTGCACACACTGTAAAGGCCTTTTTCTTTTACCTGTTGAGTTCCCTCTCTTTCTCTATGGGCAATGGGCAGTGTAACATCACATTTGATCATCTATTGACACTGTGCAGAATATACTGATGATATATCATGTTAATTCTCTTTTCAGCATGATTCATATCTATAAACCTATGTCCCAGAAACACTTAAGATGGAATGGGTTATATTTGGGGAAAATAAATTGTTTGAATAAGTCTTGAGACTTCTTTCAGATCCCCCTAATACGGTTTTAAGGAATAAGACTAATTAACATTTAACATACAGTCAGTTGTCTCAGACATTTGTTCTGATGTTTCACTTTGAGATGTGACAACAAAAGGTTAAATTAAATTTGCAGTAAGAAATATTGATTTTTTTGAAATGACATAAAATAAAGTACTTCTTTTATATCATAAACTTCCTCTGCATAAATTCTAGGAAGCCAGATTGTATTTCAGTATGTGATCTGTTCTGACTTCACTTTCTTTTGTATTGGCTTTGAAATGTATAAACTCTGTTCTCTATATTTTATAAAGTCTCCTATAACAGTCTGTCACTCCTAATTTTAACCCATTTATAATGGTTTAGTGACAAAGGACATGTCTATTGAGACTGACCTTCCAAGAAATTTCCATTTCTATTGTCTCCTAAATCAGACAATTTCAAAGGTCTTGAGAGTGGCTATTGTTTGTTAAAAGCTTTAAATACAATTAATTTCAGCTTTACTGACCTCTGATTTGATCTTGAAATAAAAAAAGTTAAATTTTAAGGTCAATTTTGTAAATTTCAAGGGAAACAATAACTTCTACTTTCTTCATAAGCATTTTTTTAGAGTTATCAAGTTGACCAGACTTTATAAACTCTTGGATTACTTCTCAGTCTTGATTAATAAAAAAAGTTTACAGAGTGATAGAAAGCATGCCAAGTGAAATTCTGATGAGTAAATCACCAGATTTAATAGTTTCAGTTTCAAAGACATTATTTCTCTTACAGGTATTTGCATCCTGAAGGTCTCCCTTCTGATTACACCATCACGTTTCTCTTTCGGATCCTCCCGGACACACCTCAGGAGCCATTTGCTCTGTGGGAGATTTTAAATGAAGCATATGAACCACTGGTTGGAGTTATTTTAGATAGTATGTGTTTTGTGTTTTATCAGTGATTTTAGCTGTACAAATTAATTTTTTTAATTAATTAATTTTGATTAATTCTGTGTCTAGTTTTATTATTGCCAGTGTTTCAGTCTGCTACCAGAGCAACCCTCTGAATTTGGCAGGGGGTAATCTCTAATACATGGGTTTTAGGTTCAGTTTAACTGAATTTCATTTGGAGTTAGAGTCAAATTCTGAGTTAACTGCTTTAAACTGGATTTGAAGAGTCTATACTAGATGCAGTTTGATGTGAGGTACTCATCTGCTTTTAAAATTTCCAGTGCTTTGAATCTGATTTCGATTTGAATCTGTCTTGATAGAATCCAGTGGTCCTGGGAGCATATATAAGGGAAATGCAGACTGGTGAAAAGCGGAGTTAGAACCACAGACGTGAATTCTTGACGACTCCTCATTTCTGCTTGGTTTTACTTTTACAGTTGTGAAACAAGGATTGTAATTTAGAAGGTTTTACTGTTGAGAAGATGAAGCTACTGTGATGTGTTCACAGCTGCCAGTTTGTCACCTTGAAATAGGCGAGAATTAGGCATTTAGACGGCTTGAGGAAGAATTTTTCTTGTCCTGCTCCCACAGAGAGCTAATGGGAGAGCTGAATCAGGTAGACATGGGTGAAGTAGACTCAGAACTGCTGGTCCATCCTTCCTGTCAAACCAGGAAAAAGCATTTCTCTGGTATAACTTGTTACTTCTTGGTCATTATGTTGTTTATGAATGTGTTTTACTAACATTTGAGCTGTCATCTTTGGTCTGCTTTGTTAAATGCAAACTAACTCTTTCAAATATTGTATCAGGACTTTTTTTTAATACAGAGCCCTTAATTTTGATCTCACACAGATGGTGGAAAAACTCTGACTTTCTTTAACTATGACTACAAAGGAGATTTCCAAACTGTAACTTTTGAAGGTCCTGAAATTAGGAAGATATTTTATGGGAGTTTTCATAAGGTTAGTAATGACAAGAGGGAAAAAAACTGCTCTGAATAAAAGCTTATGAGTTTTTCATGTTTCAAAATGAAGCTTCATGAGGTCAATTACTGCCAAAAAAGTGTATTTTGCATCACCTACCTTACTGTTATAAGTTGCTTTGCAGTATTAGATTAACATTAAACAAATCATAGTTTTTATCATGAAGCTGATGTGTTCAATTGTCATCTCCTACTTTTTGCCTGTGTTTTAGAGTTCATTTAAAAATACATACCTTGAAAAGTATTTTAGAAATAAAGCAGCTTTTCCTTTTAAGATTTGGATTGGCAGTGTCGCTCAAAATAAAATGTCCGTGAAAAAACCCCATTCTTTCATCAGTTGCAATTTAAAAATATATTTTAACAGCTATGCCACGTTGAACTTTCTTTTGTTATGAGAATTTAAAACATTCTGTCTGAAAGCAAGTGAAGCAGGGCTGGGATTGTAGCACCTATTTGTTGTAGAGGGTAGAGGGTTGACTTTTTTCCTGATATTTGGATCTGTACTAAACAAAACAAACAAACAAAAACGTTGAGAGTTTGCTCATGACAGGACAGTTTTAGCTAGTTCTCCCTACTGGGAGTGTCTCTGGTTCAGAGAGGGATAACAGAGTGTGATCAAGGCAGAAGGAAAGAATTTCGTCATTGTGCTCTGCTTTCTGTATTGCATTTCATATGATTTGATTTTTTCAGTGTAAAAACTTCACTATGAAGCTTTTGTTGTCAGTGTATAATTTGCAAACTAATTTTACTGCTTGGTTTTGGCTTTTGCAAGTGGCTGTCTATAATGGCTGTAATGGTGAAATCCAGTGATCTATACAAGGAAAGACCACATAAATTAAGGGTTCTGTGGGATCTGAGTGGTATATGAACTTTGTATAGATCTTCTGTGGGGACAAATTATTTACTTATTGAATAAATTATGTAAGTTGCCAATTTCTTTGCAGATGTTCCAGAAGTAGAAAAATAAACTAAATCCATTAAACAGATTACAATCATAGAATAATTCAGGTTGGAAGGGACCTCTAGAGGTCATCTAGGTTATTTGCTTTGGAGTGTTCTTTGGGTTTCATTAGGAAACATGGAATTAGGAGCTCATTTCAAAAAATACCCCCCTTTTCCCAAGGAAAGAGCAGATATATCCCACATGCTCCTTTGTATGTTAAAAGATCTTCTCTTTTGCTTAGCTACATGTTATTATCAGCAAGACCACGGCCAAGATAATTATTGACTGCAAGGAAGTGGGTGAGAAGACCATTAATGCAGCAGGAAATATTAGTTCTGATGGCATAGAAGTGCTGGGGAGGATGGTGAGATCCAGGGGACCAAGAGACAATTCTGCACCGGTGAGTGGAACAGTAACCATTCTTTCTAACATTTTAGATATCCTAACAACTCTTTGGGAACTTTGCAGTTAGTTTTAACTTGAAGCCAAGTGAATTCATATTTTAAAAGGTAAAGTCCCAGCATTACAAAAATTCTGTGAAAGCCTGCAGTAGTTGTCAACTTGGGCAAAATAAATTTTTTATTATTTTAATAAATGTAATCATAAGATCATCATTGTTGAAATTTTATTCTCAAAAACATATGTAAACACAGTTGATACATTCAGATATGGCTTGTGTTCCAAATTTAATTACACAGAGTAATAAAATGTATAGCTCCTTTGCCTAGAATTATTTAAACTTTAGGTTTTTAATTTTTTAATAAATATTCCCCATGTCTGTTTTCCCTCTGATTCTTTGTTGGCCCCTTAATTCACTGTCTGTTAGTGAAAAATTGGACTGGTTTGGCACAGACTGTCCCCAAAAGCTCCCATCTTAGTATATCTAGCTTTTCTATAATATACGACCTTTTAATGTGAAAGGTCTCCCCTCTCCTCCAGTTTTAAGTGCTCATTCATTCCTTTTTATTCTCTAGAAGTAGCAATTGATAATTCTTTTTGCATGGCAACCAATGAGAGTTTTTAGATTTTGTTTTGTTTGGGGATTTTTGACCTTTTTGTGCGTAGTAGTCTTTGCTAATTGTCCTTGAACTTTCTTGACCCTAGAATGAGGTTAGCAGAGAATGTGAACCATGAACCAAGGCTTGATTTGAATAGGAACAAGGTTTCAAATCTGTATTTGCTTGTTAATATATGAAAATACTCTTGTTTAGTAAAAAATAAGCCCTCAGAATATGTCTCTGTACAAAAAAAAAAGAACTTTCAGGACTCAAACAGATGGATAATAATTATATGAAGCCTGTAAAGATAATCACACAGAGAAACCTTTGTAGTCACATTCCAACAGAAACAGAAAAAGACAGACTTAGGAAATCTTGGACTTAGAGAAGGCTTTGTAAAGAAGTGGAAAGAAATGTGTCTTTTGTTAGAACATAGGAATCTACACAAAAAAATTCGGACTGCCTACTCACTGAAAAATCTGATTTTGTTCAAATGAACTGTAAAGCTGACATAAGATTAGAAATGTGTAGTTGAAGATGAAAATTCTTTAGTAGTGTTAAGCTGTCTTCTAGTATTACCATATGTACAAAATTAGAAACAAATCAAGAAAGCACCCAAATACCATCCTCTGAAGTCTCCATTCTACACAATTTATTTATATTGAGTAGTTCCTCTTTGAATAGTCACATTTAAGATGTGAATGAGCTGGAGGACATCAAAGGAATCTAGTAGGAGGCAGGATAGAAGTTTTCCGAACAGCTACTAGATTAGTAGATCTCTTAGTTTTAGAGATGCTTATTATATAAAATAAATGTAAGAAGGCAGTTATTTTGGAACAAAATAACTGGAGGTTGGAGGTTTTGTTCCAACTGTATTCACATGGAACAGTTTAACATTCTCAGAATGTTTTTAGCATATTTTTAAAATAAATTAATACAGAGCAGTCATTAGAGTTTTGCCAGACGTTTCAATTTTGAGGAAATATAATTGTACCAGAGTTTTCTTTCCCATCAATGCATACAGTGTGTAATGGTAAAATGAATGGGAAGAGATAGGTAGATAGATAGATAGANTAGATAGATAGATAAACAGAGCAAAAAGGGGATTAGGCTCAATGTGCCTAACCCTTTTAAAATTCCTGAATGAGTCATCTCAGGATTAGATTGTAGCCAAAGCAATGAAACCTGACAGACCTGCAGCAAATAATGTTTTCTATTCCTTCTTTGGGATTTAATAAAAAGTCCAACTTTAAAACATTATCTACAATTCACAGACCTTCTCTTTACTGATGTTTCCTCTTCTTTGAACTTTGCTCCTTGCATCCATATGTACTGTTAGTAGTATTGTCTAAAGTGATCTGTTGAGAAACATTAGCAGAGCTGTAGCCTGGTTAAATGAGGACTTTTCTATCTTACTGATTCTGCTTGCAGGGCTGGATGTTTAGAAAGCAAATCACTATGAATGCAGAGACTTATGAATAAATATTTAACAGTAGCAAAGAAAGCTTTGTTTTTGGGTTTTATGTTGAGTTGGAGCAACCCACATAATTTTTTTAAAACAGAATACTGAGTCATCCAGCATTTGGTTGGTGAATACAGCATTTCAGAAGATGTCTGTTTGCTCTTTAATTTACACCAACATACTTTATTGCTATGGATGTCCAGATTGCCTAGTCCAGACAAAAGAATGCATGTATATGCCTATGTGTAAATTTTGCTAGTGCTGTCATCCTACCATTGTTCAGGATTACAGAACAGCTTGGGATGGACTGGGTTATGGAAAAAAATGGCAATACAACTTCTGAACCTGAGGTGCTCTCTACAGAATCAGCTCTGGTGTTGATGCACACTGTTTCTGGGGTGTCTGATTTGTTTAAGGGCAGTATCATGCAATTGCCCAGGTATTCTGTGTCCCAGAGCAGTGTGTGCCTCCACTTTCATCTGCTGCTGCACTCAAGCTAGTGAGGCCTTCTGGAGTTAGGAGCTTAGGGATGTGCAGCAAAGAGGGAGGCATCTAAGTGGCTCCACATGGAGCCAGTTTCCATTTGACACTGACACGGACACAGCTGGACTCAGGGTGAATCTCCATGGAGCCAAATTTAGAGATCAGATGCTGCCTTTATGCTGCACTTCAGCTGTCTGAGCTGTTTAGCGTGGTGCCAGCTCATTGTGTCTGCATCTGTAGTACAGCAAATCTACAAACCAGCGAGTCTGCTGGCAGGTGAGGAGCATGTCTATCTATATGAAAATATGCCTTTATTTAAAATATAATACTTGACTTTTATAAGAAAAAAATGAGGAAAAACCAAAGGTGCACATATGTAGTTCATTTTAACAGCTTTAGAAGTAATGCAGTTATAAGAAAATTTTAAAATTCATTCGTCTGTTCTGATCTTAAAATAATGCCACTGAAAATAATGGGAACAAACCCAGTGTTCTATCTCTAGCAGTTCCTCAAATTTTTTAACATGTGGGGTTAATTTAATGGGATGTTCTGTTCCATACCATTCTCTATTCAGTATGCACATAAACAAGGCATGGAAAAAGAATAGAAATAGTAACAGAAGAAAGCTTCATCTCTCTAGACCTCTTTGTTCAGTCAGGGCTGTAAAGGAGATAATTTGTTTTACCATTGAGTCCTATTTAGTATATTGTTTCTGAGTATCTAGCAGCCACTATTTTTAGCAAATGTGTGTGTTCTTGCAGATTGAATTCTTGTCCAAACCATGTTCCCAGACCTGTGATGGGAATTTTCTTGTCTGCCCAATGTTGTCACGTGGTGAACAAGCTTTTCCCCATTCTTAAGCTATCATTGCCCGGGGATAATACGGATAAGAGAGGGCATATTCTAAAGTAAAATTAAACTGGGAAAAATGAGAAATATTATTTGTGGCTCAGCTCCAGTGTAAGTAATAGTCTACAGAAGATCTTGTCCCAGATAAAATCTGAACAGCAGACCAGTGGGTTAAGAGGAATTATTCAGAGAAGCTAAACTCTCTTTCGCCTGACTCTTGATGTCTTCTTTGCTATAAAAAGATTATGGAAGACACCATTGGGCAAAATAAGGAATTAAAGCACAGAGTGGGGGAAAATTACACAAATGCATGCAGCATTTAACCTTGAACAGGTTTCCTCAATTAATGTAATGTCTGATAGTTCAGATGGGTTGTTAGACACACATTTGGTAAAAGCAGTGGATTTACCATTTAAGTGTGGTATTTGTGGCTTGCTGCTCAAAGTCAAAAGTCTTTTTTCTAATCTGAATGCTTGAATCAAGTTGGCTTTGCTTGCTGATGGCTCCATTTTGCACTGATCTTACATCTAAGAATCATATTGTACATCACCCTTATTTTGAAACAGCTGCAGTTACAGATGTTTGACATTATTTGTGCTACCTCATGGGCCAATCGAGACAAATGCTGTGAACTTCCTGGCTTGGTAAGAAACCTCTTTCAATAACTGTAGAATTTACCTTTTATTTTCTACTTTGTTGAGACAAATGTTTTATTGGAAATGGATGCTTAAATTTTTCGAAGAAGCCCATCTCTGCTTGGATTACTTGTCCTGTTGAAAGTCAATAAGACTTATTTTTCTAAATCATGTAGGTGCTTTTGAGTACTGTATCTTAGACTGTACTAAATACTATGTCTTAGATTGATAAAATACCTAACATTTGAAGTTGTGGACATCATTCTTCTCCTTAACCTTTTCATAGAGAGATGAGGAAAATTGCCCTGCCCTTCCTCATGCTTGTTCCTGTTCAGAAGCCAATAAGGGTCCCCTTGGACCTCCTGGACCGCCGGTAAGGTTCTGTTCAGCTTTGTAGTGAACTGTACCAAATAGTCCACTGGCCACCTTTATTTCAAAATATGTGAATGTGCTGCCATTGTATAACTAATGAGGTTAAATTACAATTTCAAGCGTTGGTAAAGAGATAAATTTATATTCAGTTTATATAGAAGATGCTATAAATTATGTAAAGATGTATTATGCTGAAGCAGTTGGGGTATTCTTTAGACCTGGAACCCTTTTACCTGTCTGTAGCGTTAGATATGTCACAGGTAGTGCCATTTATTTTCAAATTTTTAATCACCTACTCTCTGTCTACTCTGGCAGATGAGTATTAATAGTTGCTTGGAGTTTAGATTTCTGAAATTCTCAGGTTACAGAATTCTTATCAATTAAAGATATGGAACATGACAATGCCACTTGTGTAGTATGTGATGAAAGAAGACTTTTCTGTCTTAAAAGCCCTACCTAAGTACAGTATTTATTGGAAAGTAGAACTGGAAGTACAGGTTCTTCTGAGAGTTCTTAGAGGCAGAGAGGTATCCAAGAGCTGTGAAGAGAAGAAAGAATGAAATAATCTGCCTTTGTGGAAAGTTGAATTTACTTTTTTTTTTTTTTTTAATTTTCCAGTGAATGATGAAATGTACACTGT
Source organism: Cyanoderma ruficeps (assembly GCA_008694505.1). Taxonomy (NCBI): domain Eukaryota; kingdom Metazoa; phylum Chordata; class Aves; order Passeriformes; family Timaliidae; genus Cyanoderma; species Cyanoderma ruficeps. The sequence goes on from VZDJ01000346.1 coordinate 17,415,413, forward strand.
TACAACTTTTACATTTTAGTTGTGTCATTTTGATGGCACTCATTAAGAGTTTGCTGTGTAGATGTTAAGTGTGTGTCTAAGTTCCTTGTGTAACCACTGGAACTAGATAGTCTCTTTTAGAAGACAGTTATTTAACTTTCCCTCTATGACAGTGTAATATCTTAGATGGAGTAAATCTTCTTTCTGTCTATTGGCTTGTCAAAACTGAGACAATGAATCAGACTAGACAATGGAGATACAGGCCCACTAAATTTTGAGAACTCAATCTTGCATCTCAAGGCTGATTTTTATCAATTTACAAAGGTTTTGCAATGGTCCATTATTGGTTTGGTTTTAAAAGAATCCTCACTGGGATGTTTGTTGAATAGTCATGGTTTTTTTGCTGTTACAAGTACATAAATATGATGGGTGTATTAGGGCTGCAACAAAATTGGCTTGCACATAAAGCCTTCACATAGTAGGTCCTAGCAGACATTAATCCTCCTGACAACTCAACTCAGTTCTCCAAGAACTGTTCTTCAAGCTCTGGTACAAAAACCTGGAAAGAAATTCAAGAGGAAATTCACTTAAGAGCTGCATCTTGAACAGGAGAAATTATTCTGTTCTCCTATTTGAATATAGGTTATTAAACAAGTATGGATTAAAATTTGAATTTCCACATTTTAGCGTCCAGTTTTTGTTCTGTAAAAAAGGCAATGGGACAATTCACATAAAAATGTCACTTAAACTGAGTAGTTTGACCACATTTCACAGTAAAATGAAAAATGTTTGAAAACTATTTGACTAGAAGGATGTGTATTACTGTAGTTCAAAAGATATATGGATCAGGAATTGCTAAAGCTTAACCCAGCAGCAAAATAATGTACTTCTATATATTACATTTAGGATTAACCATGTTTTGAATAGCATAGTGCCAGGCAAGAAGAAGCTTATAATGAAGCAGAAAAATCGCTGCCAAGGCAGAGAAATATATGTTTCTGGAACTCAGCCTGTTATAAGTGATGCTTCTTTGCCAGACGGTTAGATGGTAGAGCTCTGCAAAAGAAAGAAAAAAAAAGAAAAAAAAATTCAAGACCTACAAAAAGGCAGAGCAAAAGAATAAAGTCAGTGTTCATCTCTGTGCCAACCAAAAGTCAGAAAGTCACATGTGCTATGTCTGGTCAGGAGTGCTCCAAGTCATTAAAATGTCATGTGACTTTTCTCCAAGCCAAGGATTCTTCTGTTTAAGAGATCAGGATCCTACCATGTAACCAGCTTTAGACATTAGGTTAAAAACACTCCAAATAAAATGCTTCCATTTGTTTGGCATAGTAACTCTAGAAAGAATTTTTAACCTTTTACAAAATGCATCATTTCGGGTAAGACAAAGCGTTGTTTAGACTTAAGATTATCTGGAAATTTTCATCATGGGATACTGTTTTCGTGGCTTCATTTTTGGCAGACTTTGATCCTGCTGTCTGAAGTTCCCCACACAAAGTAAAAATGAGATATCACAGAAAACTAATGCTTGCATTGGAAAGGAATGCTGCAGAATTGAAGAAGGTGAAGGAGACAAAAATACTGAAGGATTGGAGAAGTTAAATTGCAAAAAACAGTAAAAGCTTTTAGTGCTTCATAGGTTTTGACTACTAAAAAGAAATGAGGAGGTGTCTTGATAACAGTATATTAAGAGCATTTGCTGGGGGAAATCACTAGCTACTAAGAAGTTATTCAAAATAAGGGAAGAAGGCATAACATTAATTTTTGGCTAGAAAAAGAAGCACAAATAATTTTGAAATTAATCACACAGGCTTAGTAATGCTGGGGAATAACTACCAAAACAAGTTTATAAGAAAAATGAGGGGGCCTCTTCTGATGTTTTTGTTTTAAGTAATTGCTTTTCTGGAAATTGTGCTTTTACCAAGCAAAGTTGCTGGGTTCAAAACATGGACAAGTATACCAACTTCAGCATGAATCTGAAAACATATGATTTAATGGCTTAGCATCAGGCTATTTTAAGTATAGAGTCTTAGTAAAAATGCAGTCCATTTATGAGAACAAAATGGGAGAAAACTGTGATTTTGTTTATACTAAAAAGTTGCAATTATTGTGCTGAAGAATTTTTAATCTCAGAGTTAGGAGTAAGGCAGAGAAAGGAGAAAAGGCAGCAGATTGGAATGCAGAAATATGAGTATCTGGAATCTTGCAACTGGCAATTGGAACTTGGTTCCATGGAGAACGTGGGATGAGATTTTAGGGTCAGAGCTGGCCACGGTGGAATAAGTGGTGGCCATAGAGATGTGGGAGGGAAGAGAGAACCCTGCGGGAGCTGGGAGAGGTAGTGGAAAACTGTTCTGTGATCACTCATATGAAGACCATGTCATGATACCTTCATTGAAGAGTAATAGTACTCTGCAATTTCCAGACATTTCTGTTATTTCTCCTATTTAAAGTCTCATAGATACTGCATATAAGCACATTTTCTATTCTTACAGCTTTAATTTAACTATTGTTATTTTTGTCAATACTTACTGTAGCCCCTAAAGAATTCTATTTAGTTATGGTGTCTAGCTGTACAAGGTCCTTTCTGAGTACAAGCATAGGCAGAATACCTGTAAAACTCATATTCCAAGAGATCAGGCAATATAGTCAGGTAGGGGAAGAGGGAAATTGATATGAAAAAAAAATTATTAATGCTGTCCTAGAACTGAAAGCACATGCAGATGTTATTCTGCACATTCATGACAGCCATCCATAGATATATGGTACTCCAGTGTCTCAGATGATAATAATAAAAAGGCAAAAGTTGGTTAATAAATGATAAGCAGATGTAGGCATTGCTGAAGAAAGCAAAAAAGAGAAAAATTTCCAAAAGAGTATTTTACCTAAGAATAGCTCCAAATCAAACCATGGTGTAGGTCTAGTAGACTCTGGTGTTGTCCTTGCTGAAAACTAATCCTAAGTCATTAGAATCACAGAATTACAGAACTGTTTATATTGGAAAAGACCTTCAAGATGATTGAGTCCAGCCATTAACCCAGCACTGCCAAGTCTGTCACTAAACCATGTCCCCAAGTGCCACATCTACATGTTTTTTAAACACTTCTGGGAACAGTGACTGCACCATGTCCCTGGCCAGCCTGTTCTAAAGCTTGACAACCCTTTCTGTGAAGAAATTTTGCATAATATACAATCGAAACCTCCTGCAGTTCAACTTGAGGCCATTTCCTCTGATCCTGTCACTTGCTACCTGGGAGAAGAGTCCCAACCCCCATCTGGCTACAGCCTCCTTTCAGGAAATTGTAGAGAGGGATAAGGCCTCCCCTGAGCCTCCTTTTCTCCAGGATAAACACCCCCAGCTCCCTCAGCTGCTCCTCAGCTGAGCTGTGCTCCAGACCCTTCCCCAGCTCTGTTGCCCTTCTCTGGGCACACTCCAGAACCTCAGTGTCTCTCTTGTAGTGAGGGGCCCAGAACTGGACACAGCACTTGAGATGTGGCCTCATCCGTGCTGAGTACAGGGGAATGGCCACTGCCCTGGGCCTGCTGAACACAGGCCAGAATGCTCTTGGCCTTTCTAGAAACCCAGACTTTCACAATGTGATTTTGGTGAGAACAGACAGATGTTCAGGAGGTTTCAGCAACTGGAAGGGAACCCGTGACCACATTTCCATCCATATCGTAGCTTTCAGTGTTGATTCTTACGTACTGTGCATTCTTGGCTCTGAAAAGTAGCTACATCTGTGTTTAAATCTGTTCCTGTGTATGGCCACACTTAAGTATGTTCCCAGTTTAATTACTCCAGTGGAAGGATATTGACAGGATATTTACTGATTCTTGAACACTGATTCAGGAACAGGAAGAATCTGTTTGGGCTTCTCTGGATTTCCTCTCTGTTTGAGAGTTTTGGTTTTCAGTGGGTCCCGTGCTTGTGCTTTACAGGGTGGTCCAGGTGTCAGAGGTGCCAAAGGTCATCGTGGTGATCCAGGTCCAAAGGTACTTTTTGTAGCACTCTACATTTGATAGATGCATGGGTTCTTGGTTTATCTATGCTGCATGGAAACCTTGAAATGAATTCCAGATTGTCTCTGGTGTTTTTGAGGAAAAACATAGTGAAATGTCATTGGCATTTGCTGTGAGTCTTTTCAAAACAATTACTTGTCCCATTTGTTCCTTGATAAGAGATATAAAATTCAGAATGCTGCTTTCACAGAATAAATCATCCTTTTTTTTTAGTATTTATAAAGAAACCAGACAGTTTTAAATTGAGCCCTAACTGCTCAATCATGTTAACCCATATTTCAGATGTTTTTGAGTCTATTGGTATTTAATTCTTCAAACAGGAGCTGCCTTTGTCCATATGATAAGAGTTTAACTTATGTCCTGTGCTACTTTAGGGACCAGATGGACCTCGAGGTGAAATTGGTGTTCCTGGACCTCAAGGACCTCCAGGACCACAAGGACCAAGTGGACTTTCTATTCAAGGGCTTCCAGTGAGATTTAAAAATCAATAGGCTTTTTTTTTCTGTGATCTTTTAAACAGCAAATAGCTTAGACTAGACTGAAATAGCTTTTGATGTTGTGATCAGAATCTGAATTTCAATATTTGAGGTAAAATCACAGGTGTGGGTTTGACCTCCAGCAAACAGGGGTTCAATGCCAAGATATCTGGTTTTTTTTATTTTGATCTGAATTTTTAGTTAGCTGAAAGTATTTGACTGCAAGTTGAATATGACCTGAGTATTAGCATCCAAGCCTGGAGTCAAGTGAAAATAAATTGCAGTGGGGATTGTGACATGGCACCAGGCCAAAATGTTCATATTTTCTCTTTTTCTGGCTGTACTGCTCATCACAGATCAGTTCTGACTTGAAAGGTGTACCCAAACAAAGACACCATATTCTCTGCCAAAATTAGGCAATAATATTCATTACATAATAAAATCTATCATCAGAGGAAGTGATTAGGCCTGGAGTTTGCAAGGCTGTTGAGAAATAAGTCACAGAATTTCATCATAAATAAACATTGGTAGAATAATGAACCAGTAGCACTTATCTTGTTTCATACACCTTTCCAGTAGATGGGTACAGACAAGCCTGGAAAAGTAGTAATACTTTTTTTTTCTGCTAGTTTTTTTTTTTTTTTTTCAAAATTTACTGCATTACAATACAATTTCATATTTTTTCCTGCCTATATGGTACTAATGTAAACTCTAATGGTTTACCAAAGCTGTATATTCTTGATGACGTTGTCATAGAGAATAACAAGAATACTTTAATTATTAGAATAGTTATTTCATAGAGAAATTGGTTTTTTTATAAAAGTTAAAGTTTGTTTATTATATAGAAAAGTATATTTTTTTCATGCATCTGTACCATAGAAACATACCTAGTTTCCACAGAAAACCCCTTTTTTCACCGTTATTGGTGATGCTGCTGAGGCCTGAAGTGAAATTAATTCCTTTGAAGAGAAAAATAATAGCTACCTTTTTTATTTTTTCAGTAACAAAATGGGTATAGTTTTATCAGGTTACTTATGAAATCTTTTAAATTTTATTTGCCATGTTTATAACTTCTACATTTGCATTTTTGCACGTAAGAGTCTGTAAGTTTACTTCCAGAAAGAAACATAGTCTATTTTCTTATTGGTTGCTTTGTTGTTGTTTTTTTTTTTTTTTAAAGAAGCTGAAGGGAATTATTAAAAATAGAAAAGTAACCATATATTTGGTTTACTATGTGTGATTCTTTATTTGCAGGGGCCACCAGGTGAAAAGGGAGAGAAGGGAGATCTTGGTTTTCCTGGGCTGCAGGTATTCCCTACTGTATACCCTGTCACTTGCTAAGTTTGAGTGTTGAATTGTTGTCATTGTGAGTTTAGGGCATATATTGTAAACCACTGAGAAATGTGTTGTTGGGGTGAATTTGAGGAGGGGTTAGAAAGAGGAGGAGACCAGGGTATGCTGGTGTGCAGTGACTGATTCACTGGGGCCTGAAGAGGTAGTTACTTTCTTGTTTCACACTCTCTCTGTAGACTCAACACCTCGGCATTTTAACAATGTGTGTTTACCTATCTCTCATTTCACAGAAATAGCATCTTTATTGAATCTCTTCTCTGGTGCCACCCATTACTGAGATTCCTACTTCCATTTATCCAAAGCATGTCATGCAGTTTCACTGGAAAATTGTTTAGTTGGATTCTGTTAATTTGATCTCATCATTTGCTCTCCTTTTAAAATGCTTAGGGTGTCCCAGGAGCATCAGGTTCACCAGGAAGAGATGGAGCTCAAGGTCAAAGGGTAAGGTAAAATGAGTATGTTTTACATGTGTTTTGCTCCCAACATGGTTGATTTATTATAATTTATGCCACCTCTGTTCTTTCTGGAGATCATCTCTCTGTGTCAATAGGCACAGGAGGGTGGACATCCTTCTGTCTGCTGATGAGGTGATGTGAGATGTGTAATGGGAGCCCTGCACTGTACCTGTGCTTTATGCATTTGATAGGAGTAGATGTCACTTGTGTTCAGCATTGCCAGTCAATCTCTTGGCTTATATGTTTAAAATTAAATGGTTGTTAAATGGTATATAATTAGTTTGCAATCCAAGGCAACGGTCTGAATTTGCTTTCTAGCTAATTAATGAATAACAAAGACAACTACAAGGGAATTTAACATTGAATGTAGAACGATACCTGCAGAAACAGTTGACATGAGGAAAAGGTGAAAATTAATACCAAAATTTAGTCAACCTTATTCTGCTCCTGGTAAAACAACTGAAGCTACTTACAGTCTGTCTAGAAGCCAGTAAAAGAAAATTCATATCCATTTGTGCAGTTAAGCCTTTAAGTCCTTCTCTTTGTCTCCTTGGGGAGATTTCTGTTTCATTATTAGTCAGACACTGGAAAGTTATTGTTAGCATAGTACTAGATTTCTGTCTACAGCCGAAGTTCATTATGAAATATAACTTTTTGGTTTCATTTGAGAAAGATTGACATATTCATGATCTTTTTTTTTTTTTTGGATATGTTAATGTAACTTGTACTTCAGAGAAATCTGGAACTTTTTTGATTTTCTGACCTTGTTGTAAAAAAACCCCTAACCCTGTAGCAAAACACATATTTGAACTCACTGTTATGAATTTAAACATTGGCATATCTTTATATCTAGAAGTAATTCCACTGAAGTTACTGTAGAATTTGGGCAATAGATAAATGTTTCCTTTTTTCTCTAAAAGTCAAGAAAAGAAAGACATTTTAGTAAGATAAAGATTTTTGCAATATTATCATCAGATGAATAGCCTAATTGGAGGAATAGGCTTCTATTTCACTTCAGTTGTGGTGAAATATGTAAGTAAATGCATTTTTTTCCTACTTTATAATACTGTGAAGTGTTATGGTTTTGTGTGTTTTTAAGTCTTCTTTTTGGCTGCATTGGAACAACTCCCTCTAAATTGCCCGACTTTCATGCCACCTATTCATCTTCAGGTTAATAGAGACCTGGACCCTGATGAACATTTGGGTTTTTGCCGTGTTCTGTCCAGTCTTGGTCCTGGACAAGTTGGGTTGGTACAAGCGAGTTCTCCATGCCTCCTCCTTCTACATTCCTGATTGTGAGGGTCGCCAATGGGTCAAAGAAAAGAACTCTGTGTTTTTATGTTATTCTGTAGCTGACTTCCTATTGAGCAGAGGATGCTCCCAGCCATGCCTTGATGCTGGCAGTTCAGAAGTGATGTGGTTCTCCCACATGTGGGAGTTACCAGCTTCTCGCAGAGGGATGGGAATCCAGAGAAAAGCCAAGGAAGAGTAGTGCAGCAAAGGCTTTGGGTACAGCCTGGAAAAGTCATGTCGTGTTTATAGAATACCCCACTGTTGTCTATAAAAAGGTTGGGCAATTACATAAATTGCCTGTTTTTCTATAGCTGTGGTAATAAAGCTTTCTTCATGTGTTCTCTTTCTTCTGCTGTTAATCATGGGAGCTGGATAAACAGCCTAGAGCTCATGAAATTAGTTCTGTTATTGTCTCTGTGCGACCCTTATGCAACATTGTCCAGCTTAATTATTTCTATGGCAACAAATAATTATGCTATACTGATTTTATGGTGTTGTAACTCATTTGATTCCTGTGAAGTTATGACAACATAAAATTGCTTTTAATGGGCAAAGATCCAAACCAATTATTTCACCGCAGTCTCTTTGAAGACCCAGCACTTGAAAAAGGGATAATTCTGAAGGGCATAAATGCAGCAGCAAAGGGGAACTGGAAAATTCCTGAGAAGTAAATTGCCTTTTTGTATAATGTTCCTTTTGTTGGGTTTCCTCCTCTTAGCCAAGATGCCAAACTGTTTTTTGCAAGTATTATACTATTAGAACTGAGATTTTCTGTGTTTTTCTTAGCTTAGTTATCCCTTCCTCTTTAGTGTTTATTGATTTTTAAATATTTAAATTATAGTGGTACTAGTGCTGTAGAGTACTTATGCAGGTTGCTAAGTCACACTGATTTTAATGGGTGGTAAGCATAGGGCTGATATTTATTGGGAGATCTCTGAGAACTTTGAACTGAGTATAATGTGATATTGGACTCATGAAGTGCTGGAATGGAGATTTTTTTCCCTTTGGTTCCTGATAATTGGACTCACTTCACTTTTACAGTTTGTTTTCCCTTCTTTTTTTTTTTTTATTTCTAGTGTTCACACTTTCTGATTTTATTTTTGAAATCAGTTGAGGAAAGGGTTTGATTTTCCTTTCTTAATGTTGTAATTCAACACTTAATCTGTAAAATTTCTTTTTTGTATTTCTGGACTTTTCTTCTTTTTAGTCCCTGACTTATTTGCTTTTCCTTGGGTGCAGAAAGAAATAGAACAGTTTCCCTGTCAGTTATATGAGTTCATAAAAAGGTTGTTTTCATAATGACATACCCTCCCTATGAAGAAGAATGGGATGAAATAAAAATAGTTTGTGAAGGTTGAATCAGAGTAAAAAAAAAAAAGTTTTTTTCTGATAATAAAAGAAATATTCTGAATATGTATGATAATATTTTATAACTGTCTGATAACCTGGTTAAATCTACTTCTCAGGCCCCACATGAGGAGAAGTCCCTTCCTCTCTCATCAGCTTCCAGAGTGTCAGGAAAGATTTTATAAATATAAAATTATTTCTTTTTATTGTATGGCTGTAGCTGTGGTTGTTTGGTGTCCTTTCTTGCTGCCCCATATTTGCAGCTAGCAGCATAGGGGAGTTTTACTAAAGAAAACAGATCACGTTTCTCCACCAACAGTCCCAAGCATTTCATGTTGAAAGACAGATCCTGAATTGGCAGTCATGTGTCCCAGGCTGCAGGGCTTTTCTAAAAGGCTCTACATGAAAGTCTTTCAAGCCGAGCTCAGTAGCTTCAGTTAAGTTCTTGCTGGTATCTAGTCCTACATGAAAAGTCACCTCTCCACAAGTTCCCTCAAACAAATTACAGGCTACAGAAAGGTCAAGAGTTTATAATGAGGGCAGCAGCAGTGCTGATTTCAGCAGACTTGACATTTTACTGGTGATACCATTTGTATTTTGGCAAATAAAATCCCTTATAAAAATTCTGTGAGAGCTACACTCTTTCTCTAGAACTTTTTTTCATGCCATTAACAAAATATATCTTCATTTAAGTTAGCTTTCCAAGTTAACCTTGATTCTAAGACCTACACCCTAGGTCACACATCCAAATCCATCCTATCCTACTCTTGGACATGCAGTTCCATGGGAGAGAATCAGTGGCTTTGTACAGTCATTTCTGTCCTGGATGTGACAGAGAGAAAGAGCTGTTGTGCTATGTAATTCCTCCAGTCATTCCCCTTGAATTAGAGATGGTTAAGCAAAGAGGAGAATTCAATAAATGAGAGATTAAATAGCATCTGCAAGTCTTCAGTACTCAGAATACAACTTTGTGAATTCTCACTGTGCTCTATTTTCTTCTACATTACACACACCAAAAATTATGGGGGAAAGAGCCAGAAGAAATAAATTCCCAGTTTTCCTGCCAATTTCCTGGTACTTACTAATCTCTGCTCCCAGCTCAAAAGTTCAGAGTGAGTGTCAGATCCATTCTGGCCATCAGGTGGTCTGAGTAACATCATCTTCAAATGCTGCTGGCAGCGCAAATACCTTGAGTCTTTTACCAGCATGAGAGAATAGGTATTGCCATACTCCTTCTTGAATCAGGCTTTGCTTTGACTTGATTTATCTACAATTTTCACATCTAGCAAATACAGTAGGAGGTGATCTTTTGTGGGCAATACAGACACAATGCCAAGAGAAATAAACCCTAGGAGAATAGACAGAAGGTGATAACTGAGAAGCCAGGAGTAAGAGCACTGCTCAGAAGAAAGAGATTATGAAATATATTCCAAGAAAACGTATTTCTGATCATACTGTTAATTCTACTCTTTGACTGGGGTGGGAGAAGAGAAAGGCATACAGTTTTATTTTTCTTTACAAGCTTGTGTGAATTCACACTAGATCCTAGACATCGGTGGAAAGCACTATATTTCCCTCCTCCTAGTTAAATTAAGCCCTTAAAAGGGTCAAACCAGTTTTCATCCTGCTTTGGAACTGAGAAAAAATAAATAGAGGTTTTATATCTTTGCTTTAAAAAATGGAACCTAAATATGAAGGTATCAGCTACATCTGGCTACATGGTGGAATAGGAAGGTATTTCCTTATCAAGTCTAAGGATACATAGATAACATAATGTAAGTTGACTATGTGGCTTATTTTATCATTGAAAGACCTGTCCTGTAGAATTTTAAAAAAAAAACCCTTTCCAGGTATATGGCAGATAATATTATTTCCCAGCCATTTTTTATTCCATATTATTGCAGATATGAATAACAGTTTCGAAATTATGCAAAACACACAACTTGTAGAATATGTTATATTCATTTCTAAAACCATGTCAGAAACTAAGATTTGGAAAAAAGTACAAACCAAAAAAGTTGTAAATATTTCTTCTACAGCTCCATGAGATACTGAGACCTGGACTGTTCTTTACTCTGTGTGTCACCATAAACATTTTCAAACCTTTCAGCAATAAACCAAACAATTTCCAGCATAAACCACCTTTCAAACTGGTCTTGAGCCAGAGGTAAAACTGTATTTCTCCTGTTCACGCTGTATATTAATTAAAGAATTGCCTAATCAACAAGCTGGTCAGAAACCCAAGCTTTATAGCATGTGGATACAAAATGCATATATTGGTTAATTTGTAAGAATACTTTATTAATAGTGTATTTTCTTCTACATCTGGTCAGTCTTTTTTTCTGTGATGTACTCACTTTCCAGTTTCCAAGATATCTTTAGTTTTTGGCTCTCATTTCTGGAAGCTCTGAGGCACGTTCATAATGTAAACCACATGAGCATTCCCGCTGCTTCCCGAATCAGGACCTCAGTGATAGCTGGAGCATATGGACAGCTCTGCTGGGCAGAGAGATCCACTCTCAGTTGCCATCTTTCAGCACCTCATCAGTGGGACTGTGAATACTTGCAACCAGTGAGAACAGATGTAGGAACCTGACCTTGTGGTAGAGAGGTTTGGCAGCAAATCCTCTCATTTCCTTCCCTACAGAAGTGTTCTAAGTGAAATTCATTCAGAGGTGAAAATTGCCAGAATGAAGATTTTTCTATTGTTTTTTCTTAAAAAATATTGTGAGACTAGCTGGATTTTTTTTTTTTATCTTGGTGACACTATGGCTCCTTTTCAGAAATAAACACTTCCCAGGGCAAATAAGGATATTTTTTTTTCTAAGAGACCACTACCAACAGGTATTAATTTAGGAAAAAACCAAACATGACAACAAAGCAAAACAAAGCCAAAGAAAAAAAGTAAAATATTTTCTAGATGAAACAGAACAGCTTCATGAAATACATATAAAAAGCTGATGAAATTGCATTTATTTATCTTTTACAGGGCTTTCCTGGCAAGGATGGACCCACAGGCCCACAAGGACCTCCTGGCCCAATGGTGAGTATTGCCCATAGAATTTCTTACTGCAAAAGTCAGCAGGATTTTGGGGATTATAGGTCACACTGTTATCTGTGCTACAGTGGATAGAGCAAGGCCAAGCGAAGTTAAAATTCTCATGATACACAGAGTTGGCAGGGAGCTGCTTGTCCAGTGTAATTTCTTTCCACTCCTACTTAGCTCAAGAAGAAAATGTCTCCCATGGGAAGGGGAGAGAGTTGTTCTGTCAATAGATTGATAGCTTGTTCTTAGTCAAGTAACTGCACTATAAAGAGGGAATTACTGCTTTTAACATTGAAACAAGACTTTCTTTTTGTCAAAAATTCCAATTAGGACTGTCAGCTGAAGTGAACCACAAAGTTTTACTTGTTCTAGAGACCGGAGGTGAGCACAGGTGCTTTCATAGAGTAATCAAGAAAGACAGCAGAGGCCACATCCAGCCTCTAATGCAGGATATGTTGCTTTCAGAGTCAGTCTCAGCCTTCTCAGTTAGGGCAGTGTCCTGGTTTAGGGCAAATTTGGGAGGAAACCTCTGAATGAGGTTCCTCTGGAGAGCAAAACCTAAATGGCCCCTCCCCCCAGTCGGTCCGGGAAAAGAACTTCCTTGGAGAAAAGTGGAAAAAGCTATTTATTTAACAAACAAACTGCCCACAAGCATAAGGAATGAATAATATGAAACAATAAAACCTCTCGCTGGTCCGAAGAGAGAGATGGCAAAACTGAGAGAAGTCCTTGCCGTGAGCCAGCTCAGCTCTCTCAGTCTCTTATCAGTCCCAGTCCCTTTGGCGCTGGAAAATGCCCAGGTCCAGGCCCGGTGGCCACAGGTGCAGCTCCTGGTGCTCCCCTGGGTTTTCAGTCCAGAGCAGATTTAAACAGTCCCAAGAGAAAAAGAAAGGGAAAAGAAAAAAACAGTCCAGGAAGCTTTTTGCCTCAGCTAGCTAGACTAACTAAAAAGGAAAAAAAACCTCTCTCTCGCCGCTGTCCGTGCATCCGACGAGTACGCACAAGGACGACGAAGAAGAACTGAGGAGGAGTGAAAACTGTTTTTTCAAAACAAACTGCGCACTTCTTCTTCCCTGCTCACTCTCAGAATCAGTCTTAAAGGTACAGAACACAGAGCACACACAGAACAGACAACTGGGGATACAGGCACTATAGTCACCCTAGGACAGGCAGCTAGGCAAAGTTAATGCCTTCTTAATAGATTTAGGAGATTAGATGATGCTGCTGGTTGTACTGAGTATTCTCCAAGCCATCTTGTTGTATTTTACGAAGAGCATTCTGAGTCTTCCCCCCTGAACACAATATTGACATCACAGGATTTAGTCCAGTCGTTCAGCAATTTCCGCCTGTTCCAGAAAGCAACCCAAGTTATTTTTCTCAAGTGCTTTTCTCAGAGCTGTGCTTTTGGTGTGCTTTTTCCTGCAAATTGTATTTCTTAGTCCTCTGTCTGAGAATCTCCAGTCTTTGACTGACAGAACTGTCTGTGCACTTCTCCTCATCAGGACTCAGGGATGTTGATTGTCATCACCACTATTTTCTTCCTCTTTTTCCACATAGGGCATACCTGGTGCTCCAGGTGTTCCAGGTGTTACTGGAAGTCAGGGGCCACAAGGTGATGTTGGAGCTCCTGTAAGTAAAACTAATGAATATTTCCCTGTCTGCTGTTGTGCATTAGTTGGTTTCTGAGCCTGGCTTCACTGTTTTACAGAACTCCTCAATATTTATTGCCTATGATCTGTTTGCAGTTTGTGGCTAAGTTAAACATCATATTGAACTTCCTTTGTTCGTTCTTTGTATTTGTTGATCTTACATACGGTGTTTGGAATGTAGGGATTAGAGTCAAAACACAAGATTAAAACACAGAAGTTAAAAACACAGCTATGTGAATTTGTAGTCTTTGTGTAATTACTTTAATCTTTTTTATCCTTTTGCCTTTCCAGCAACTCTCTGGAAATTCAAGTATTTATTAACCTGAATATTTCCAAAATATTATTCTGATTTCCAAACTATGAAAATAATATATATCAATATAAAATCTGGCTTTTGGGGTTACTCTGTGTTTACGTCAGAACAAATGCCTAATGACTGGGTTTTTTTCTAGACTGCTATTGTCTCTCAGATGTTATTTTTTATTATTACTAAAAAAACCATTTTGACTGGAAGAAAGGAATACAACTATGAAATGAGTGTGTAAATTATGTAAAAGAGAATATGTGGACTTTCGTCTCTGTTAGAGTTCAGACAATATTATGTATTCATATTTTAACATTTGACTACTTGTTTAATTATAAAGCCTGCTCAGCTTTTTCCCACCTATTACAGTGAACATTCCATTTAATTTTTAAAGACATAAGAATGGGACAGTGTGCATTTCTGACACTATTTGTAGAATAGTTTTGTTTTTTTTCCAAAATCCAGTTTGGTTTGGAGATTTAGGCCAATGTAAGCATTTTCATTTGGTTAAGTGGAAATGAAATTAAATTGACTGATAATACATAAGCAAAGATAATAACCTAATGCCCAGTTCTGCATAGCTTCTAAGAGTAATCATGGAATCTACAAAGGAGATTTGATGAGCTATGGAACTTTTACTATCAATATATATCATGTTGACTGTGCTGTTCCTGTCCAAACATATGTTCCAGATACTGAAGTAAATTTTCTAGAATGTAGATATTCCTGTGAGTCATGCAAGAGCTCTGCTGTGCATAATTAGACTCAAGTAGTGCAAAAAAAACCAGGTGGCTGAAAAATTACTGAGATTCAATAACTGTCTATTCCAAAACATAGACTTATAGAATAGAGGCCTCAGAAATAATATTTTAGTGTTTGTAGGAGTTTCTTCTCTCCAAGGATAGAATAAGCTGCACTTAACCATGTATCCATCAGCTCTTTACCTACACAGAAGCACAGAATAAATAGTCTGAGTTGGAAGGGAACCACAAGGATCGTCAAGTCCAGCTCTCAAGTGAATGGCCTATACAGGGATCAAACCCATGACCTTGGTGTTATCAGCACCAGGCTCTGACCAACAGACCTTTTCTTGCTTCAAGAGCTCCTGAGAAATGTGTAGCCTACCCCAAAAACTGACACTGGTGAAGTTGTAACTGCCCTAGACAACTTGTTTCAGTCCATAATCCTGCTCACTATTATTACAGTATTACATTATTCTCAATGTCAAATGTAATTTTCTGTGCAGTTTAATCCCATTGCTTGCTCTGTTCATAGTGGATGCAGAGTCTCAGTACAGCAAGTTTCAGGGTGCTATTTTCCAAAAATTAGACCTGTTTCAGCCATGTGAAATGCATTATATGGTGCCCTGATTTCCTATCACTTTGAATAAGTGAATTCAGTGTGTATGGCAAACACTTGTGAAAGTCATTGTTCCCATGTAATTGCCAAAGGTGAGTTGTGAAATGATAGAAGTGTATTTATCACTGTCATATAACCTCCTGAAAGCTTTTTTATAGTTTATTTTTCACCCTTTAATATGACTCCACAAGGCAGACAAAGTTTAGGGGTTAAAAATTTGAGCAGAACAAGATGAGAATTAATTTTGTATTGAATCTTTTCATAGGGTCCTCCTGGAGCTAAGGGTGAAAGGGGTGAACGGGTAAGTCTGTGCTCATGTTAGCCATGTTTTTTTTCCTGCCTGGTCTTCTGTCTCATAAAGAGCTTTTCCTGAAAATTTATTTTTCTCTGTGTTTACAGGCACAGTAGTTTTCTCTTTGCAATTAATCCAACTTTCCTTCTTTTCTAGACATGGTCTTTTATATAGCTACATTAATGTTTTGAAGGTGGGGAGTATGTGGCAGCAAGCATGTCTCCAAATCTCTCATTAGGGCTATCTTCTCAGACCTCTGATTGCTGGTAAAAAAGAGAAATGGGAACCAGTGAAATCACAAAATTTCTTTGGCTTTCCTTTCTCATCTGTGAGGATATAATGTCCCAGCAATAATAAATATCTTTCTTTGCTCAAAGTGCTTCCAGCACAGAACTGACTCAAGGAACTGTTTCATGACACTGCTGTTGTTATCCAGGGCGATCTCCAGTCCCAGGCAATGGTCCGGGCTGTTGCTCGTCAAGTGTGTGAGCAGCTCATCCAAGGCAAGTACATGGATAGTCGATATGCTTCTCTCTCTAGAATGGATCTTTTCCTGCCACAGTTACTTAAAAATATGACACTTTTTGAAATATTGAAGGGGATCTGTTTGTTTTCGACTAGACAGTTGCAATTTATGTTCCAACGAGATTTATGTTCAACTGCGTTTATGTCCAACTAGAGCTGATTAGCATCAGCCTTCTGAAAAAAAGTTGGAATTGTCTCCAAGCTATTACAGTGTACAGAAGCTTCTGCTGCAACAAACTTAAATTTTTATAGACATGAAATGCAAAAGCCCCCCAAACCCTTACAAAAATAAGAAAATAAAGTCCTGCAAAATAGTTCATCCATTTTCTATGCACTCCCTAAACTACTGTCTTTCCCCCAAGAATGGCACAACTTCATAATACCAAAGCAAGACAGACCACAGCTTTGAGAACTTGCCAATACTCTGTTCAAACTTTGCTGAACCAGATTTTCCACTGCTACTTGAAAATTATGACTTTTTTTTCCTGATAGGTCATATGGCAAGATATAACTCAATTCTGAACCAGATTCCAAGCCAGTCTGTCTCAACACGAACTATTGCAGGACCTCCTGGTGAGCCAGGTCGGCCAGGGGCTCCAGGGCCACAGGGTGAGCAAGGATCACCAGGCATGCAAGGGTTTCCAGGAAGCCCTGGTCAACCAGGAAGACCAGGAGAAAGAGGTAGGCTTCATCCTTCACAAATACAAAATTATACCTCCCTTTCCTGATACATTCTAATAGCTTTTGTCTGCTATCTAAATGTGAAAGCAACATTTTTCTCACTATCTGATCAGTGAGCTTAACACAGACCATAAGGAAGACTCTGGAGACTGTGTCATGAAGGTCATGCTGGCTTTGCCAAGTGTGATTTGACAGGATCAGACAGAGGTTTAATGTTTGAACTGCTGAAGATTGGTAGAATCTAATTGTGCACATCCCATCATGTCATGTTTCATCTTAGTGAGACTTCAAATGAGCAGAATCTCTAAATGTATAAGCAAAAGAGCAATTGAAGAAAGTCAGATGCAAAACTGACATGTATGTTGGAGAAATCAACAAGTTATCAGCTTTTCTGATAGCTTGAAATGTGTCAGTCTAGGAATTTCTAAGTCATGATCACCTGAAAGGTTCAAGACTGATAAGAAGAGAGAAAAATTCCTAGTTTGAGGAATCAAGAAGAGGAAATTGTGAGGTCAGAGAGAAGTAACACACTTAACATTTACAAGAATTCTCTTCTGAATTCTCACATGTAGGCTAGATGTGAGGCCCATTCTCCTTTCCTCCATGAACATTGTCTAATAATGAAACAAGCTCCATGTTTGATTTATTTTCTTTCTGTGCAACCCTGGCTATCTTTTGTGTCCCAGAGTAGCACTAAGCTCAGAAGGTAATACTGAGTAGATCTACAATGGTGAGAATGTTTTGAAGAACATCACTTGAGGAGGTGATCAAAAACCCAAGAGACAAATGTAATATTCAGAAGTGAATTGGTGTTGCTGTTACAAAACCTGCTAACTAGGATTTTAAAAATTTCTTGTTCTGAAGGCTGTTCAGGAACTTAATAGTTCCAGTTCACAGTAGCCATTATGACCATAGTTAAAACATTGTTTTTAATAGAATGTCTTTGAATGAACCTGTGAGTCTTGCTCTCAGGAGTGTAATTCCCATTACCATTTTGAAAAAAGAGGCAAGGTTTCATGTACTGACCCTTTAGTCCTGCTGTTGCCTGTTCAAGCTGAGCAAAAACCAGACACTGTCCAGAAAGAAGGAGGAATGAGGGAGTGTCAGACAAGTAGAAAAGAAGATTGGAAGAGACAGCAGTTGAGGAAGTGACTTGAAAAAGGGTGACCTGGAGATGCTGAATGCAGATTTCAGGATACTTGTTTCCACACTAATACTAGCATATTTCAAATCTTTCTCTTCTTTTTGGGAAGAGGTTTTTCAAGCTAGGACTTCAGAAAAGGGACAACCAAGACACCAGGCAGCAAAAAACAAAGATGTCCTGTTGCCCTGAGTTTTCTGCCTTCTGTCTCTGTGCAGAAGTTCTTTCACGCAGTTTCATGTAAACAATGTTTATTCTTAGAATGTTTGCATTCTTCTCCTCTGAGAGAAGAAATGATTGATGGTGATGTCCACCATCCAAGTTGAGAAGTAGCGACCTCTGTAGCCAATCTCTAGACCTTTGTACAAATCTATAAATAGAGTTAGATTGTAAATAAAGTAGAAGAGTTTGTCCCTTCACTGCGATGCTTCTAGCCTACTCTCTTTCTGTCCCTAAAGTGGGACACGCCCAGCCTCGGCTAGCAACACTGTCCAACATTTAGCCTGTACTTTCATTGTATTTGCTGTGCTGCTGTCCAGATATGCACGTTGTGAAATCAGAGAGTGATTAGATACAGTCATTTAAATGAAACATGATGTGGGTCAGCCTACTGCAGACAATATTGGTATCTAGGAAGCAGCACTGGCAATACAATACAGAAAGGGTAAAAAGACATTAAAAAAAATATTGCCTTTTCTCTATTACCCTTTTCCTCTCTATATGGATAAATGATGTTAGAAGGGACTGATTTTGGCAGGTAGTGCTTGTGGGGAGTTTTATACTTAGTAGAGAGAAAGCTCTAATCAAGCATCCTTCAGCATTGCAGTCAGCCAGACCTCTCTGCAGATTTTCATAAAATGCGATACCAAATATTAGGAGTGTTTTACAATATTTTCAGCTTAAAATGAGGTTGTTACTAGAATCAAGAATCCATGTGTAAACTTTTAGACAAAATAATTGACTGGTTCATTTGGAGTGAAAATGGATTTTAGGACATTCATGTAACTGGAGCCTTGAATAGAATCTGGAAGAAAGAGGAAGGAGCTCTTTCAGAAACTAGGCAAAATAATAAAATAATTTATTGCTCCTTGAGGATTTAATTTCTTCAGAAGCAACTGAATTTTTAGACTGATGTGTGTTTGATGTAGTAGAACTTTACTGAGCAGGAAGATACCTTTTGCTACAGACTCTTAGAAATGGATGTTTCTGCATCCATTTCTAAGGAATTGCTCTAAACTAAGTCCAAAATGCAAAAATGAAAATTAAAAATTATTTAACCAGCTGCATGCTTGTGGAGAATGACTGGACATTTTTCATGCATTCCCAATTCTCACCTGATTCCTAACCACATATCACACATGGAAGCAGCAGACTAAAATTGCTCAGCTTCTGGATGGAAGGGTTTTTAAGTTTCCTGTGACTGCAGAGAGGAGGGTAGATGAAGTCAGACTCCGTCCCTTGCTATGTTCTGAAGCATTGTTTGTATTTAACTTGTTCAGCAAACACAATGTATAGTCCTAGCCTGAAGAACTCCAGCCAGACACCTGGAAGTCTTTATGAAAAATGTGTTTCTTTTCACTAATGTCATCAGCATCTTGGTTGTATATGAAGCCAATTTAATGTTCAAGCCCAGTGCCAGGTTAGCAACTCTGAAAGTCAGGTTCCACCTCTAAGTTCAGAAAATGCCCTGCAACAGTGTGTGCTGAGAAGTAATAGCCATTAGAAGGAAAAAAACACCTGTTTGCCTATCTAGTAGTGTTGCTTTCCCCCTCTCAAACTGTTGGAATTGCTGCAAGAGCCTGTTACTGGCTCTGAGCTGAGTGGCAAGGTGCCAAGTACAGTGGGAAGATAAAAAGGTAGGGAAGTACCAGATGTTTCTTTCGGCCCATCTCTCTTGCCTACCACCTGTTCAATCCCACAGTGTAAGAAGGGGACATTTGTTAGGGAACTGGTTAGAAATGGTGCACCAAAGAGAGCTTTACTGGAAAATGTCAGCAGTGAGAGATATCAGTGAACTTCCCTGCTAACTTGCCTGGCCAATAGCTTCTTTTCCCTTGTTTACCCTGTCACTCTGCCAAGCATTAATCAGAGGCTTTGGAAAGAGACATGGATTGAGAGAGAGTATGGAGTTCTGTTAGAAACCTCCACATGAACTTCTAGGCCATGATGTCCCATTCCTGGATGGCATTACTCTCAGCAGTAACACACTGAGCTGGTTCTTCCAAGAAAGACCACCTCAGTGGGAAAGGACAAGTCATTCTCTTGACAGATTCAGGTCTCAGTGTCTGTTGCCAGCTGAGAGGCCACGTTGTATTACCAGGCCCCTACTGTACATAATCCCAGATAAATTACTAGAATTTTGCTCCTTGCTTATTTGCATAACTATAGGAGTTTGGAAAAAAAACAAACACTGATTATTCACAGCCCTCATCTCTATTTTAACTAGTTCACAGCACTCTTTTCTCTTTTTCTTTCAGCTAGTTTGAACATACTTTGTTTTGGTTTTGTTTATGAACTGGGACTTAAACAACTAGTGTCTGACTTCTGAGTGCCTAGAAGTCGCTGAACCTCTGCAACATGGTATAGAAACCAAAAGAGTCAGCATGTTTTTTTCTTCTTTTGGTTTCCAGTTATTTTTTATAATATATGGGTAGTTTTCTCAACTTCATTGAAAAATGGAAAAGCCACAGTAAAAATTATTCTGAGGCACTGCTAGCTTTCAGATGCTGTGAAAGTGCAGTTCTTCTACTACTGGATAGACTTCAGCTCTTACGTGGTCTGAAGTGGTGAATAAAACTTACAGTCACTCTGCCCATCCTACTGTGATTAAAGTACAATAAATACCTAAGCTGTCACTGGGAAAGTTACTGTTCTCAAGCACAGCTTCATCCCTATTTGTTTCCTGGCTTCATATGAAAGAGCCAGTTAAACATGTGTTATCAAAAGCCACATTTACAGCTGTGATGGCAAAATTCCAGTGGAATTAAATGGAACTTTTGCCAGTTGAGTCAATTAAATGTTTTTATTTCCAGTTTTAGTTTCATCTGGATTAAAAAAGAAAAAAATCACAACCCTGTGTAATTATATACTCTACTCACAACTGAACATCTTGAAAAGAGGACATTTTTGGGAGTGGTTTAATTTTTCTTAAATGCAATACATAGTTCTCCTCACAGGACGGTATTCTCTTAAAGACAAAATTAGATAAAGAACACCTGAGATTTGTGCAGAAACCATGAAAATTTAATTTTCATTGCTAGAGAATATGTTAGTGAACTTGGTTTTGTTTTCAATAACTGATGCTATCAGAATTACCTTTAGTGAAGGCTTGGAAATAATTGGTTTCAGTTGCTTGCGATCTCCATGGGGCTGAACTGAAGACATTGCTTGTTTTGGGTGGGGGCAAGACATAAATCCATGGTCAGCATGAGGAGAGAGACAGTTTGATGGTATTGCTGAAGCATGTCCAGAGCACAAAGATGAAAGCAGCTCCTGGGACCTGAAGGCATTCTTAACTCAAGTGGCAAGTTTTGATACACATGCTTTCATTCTGGGGGCAATTAAGCGTTGCAGTAACCTACAATGCAGTAACCTACAAGAGTGATGGCTTGTCTGTTTGGCTTTCTATAAACCACACTCTGCTGGCACCAAAGATGGCTTGGGTGAATTTTGAATATTCTGCCATTTATTAGGAGTGAGGCAAGAGGTCTGTGAGTCTCTTAAGTCCCTGAGGGAAGCCCATGGCTTTAACTCATGAGCATTTTGCCTTAGGAGTAGGATATTTTTCCATCAGTGTTTATGTTCTCTTTAACTTGGATAAACTTTACTGGAAATAAGACTAAAAGAAACCTGATGCAGACTTTCATCTTGGCCTTCAGTGTTTGCTTTCAAAGAATGTTTGCCCTGCACAGAGATTCATCATTTATTCTAGAATGAATGTTTTCTTCTTAGCCTGAGTAGATTTGTTCCATGTTTAGCATTTCTTACTGACATTGTATCCTGTGAACATCACATACGGGTGTGTAGTTTTGTATGTATTAATAATTATAATTCAGTGCATGGCAGGCCATGATTTAAAAACATTGTGGCTGTTGCCTTTGAAGTCATCAAGTAATGTTACCATGCAGTAAGATAAGCAATGGTCCTTATACTAAACATATGTAGATTGCAGATGATTGTAATGGGTCAGTTGTCTTAGGAACAAAGCAATTCACACAAAGAGACTTTGCCTTTTGCAAAGGGCAAGCCTTTCCTTCAGGTCTGGTGTGTAAGAGATAATTTGGGTACATTTACCTTGTTACAAGGACTGCAGCACAGGTAGAGAGTTGCAACAGATGAGTTTCTGCATGTGTTTGAAACAAGACAGGGCTAAGCAAATTTCAGGCATCTGGCAAAAACCACCACCACCACTCTTCCCTCAAAATTATGCAGCTGAAGGAAATAAAAGGCAAAAAAGGGGAACAGGCAATGCCTTAACTATGCCAGCACAGTGGCAAAGGACTTTGTAGAGGTAACATAAAGAGGTCATCATGCTTTGGTTAAAAATTATGTGCTCACTGTGGGTTTACTGGTTGCAGTGGTGTGGCCTGTGTTTCCATGTGGTTGGGTCAGACAATATGTTGCCCTGGAAGCCTCTTGTTCCTGCAGAAGACCCAGAACTCCTCCACAGATCCTGAACCCACTTCAGCTCAGCAGACTTACCTTTGATAAACTTGATGTGAGCAATTCTTTGCCGCTGATGGGTTTTAATTACAATTTTTCCACATTTAGACTTTTTAATTACTTATTTGCTTCCATTACAAATTAGCTTAAGAAGGTAAAAAAGATCTTCTGTGACTGCCTGAGGGGAAATCTGAAGAAGAGGGGCTGAGGTCACTTGGTTTGTTCAGCTGGGAGACTGAGGAGAGACCTCATTGCAGTTAAAACTTCCTCATGAGGAGACTAGGAAGGGCAGGCACTGATCTCTTCTCTGTGGTGACCAGTGACAGAACCTGAGGGAATGGGGTTGTGTCAGGGAAGGTTTAGGCTGAATATTAGAAAAAGGTTCTTCACCCACTGGAACAGCTCCCCAGCGAAGTGGTCACAGCCCCAGCCTGACAGAGCTCAAGAAGCGTTTGGACAACGCTCTCAGGCACAGGGTGTGACTCTTGGGGATGGTGCAGGGCTGGGAATCAGACTCGATGATCTTTGTGGTGTCTTCCAACTCAGCATATTCTGTGATTCTATGATACTTTGCAAAAATTAGGTATTCTCCAGCTGCTTTGCCCTAAGAGGTGGCAGTTAGCTGAGCAGAGAGGAAGGAAGGAGACCAGCCAGTTGGATCTGTAGATACTGCTCATCCAGGGCAGCAGCTGTTTTCTTTCTGCTTTGTGTTGATGAAGGTGCTTTGTATAGATTTTGATTCTGAAAGTGAGGAAGCTGTGAAGCCAGGAGAGCAATTACCAATGCTGGGAGGGAGGTCTGGAAAATGGGGGGGAAGTCCCACAAATCAGCCTGGATTTGGCGTCTTTGAATCATCCAAATCAAACACTTGACTTTATGAGAATTTCCAAGTCACCAATGGAAACTCAGGATTTGGAATTTATAGTTTTGACACCTACTATAGTTCAACACTGCTGATCGTGATGGCTGCATATACAAAGTGTTTTTACAGGATTCTATAGAGGTAGTGCAGAAGGAGATGGAAAGCTGGAAGTCAGCAGTGCTTTCTCTGAATTACTAGATTTGTGATCTCGATAGATCAGACACAAGGAGAGAAATTTAGTTCCACGAGTGAGTGCAGGAACACAACTCACTGGCTCTGCCTATCAGAGGAATATCAGAGCTTAAAGACTGGGAAACACTCAGATTAGGCTTTATTTGGGGGTCAGATTTTGACCTCCCTTTCTCATGATTGCACTCCTTTCTCATGTTTTAGCAAGAATCTGCCATAACCAGTAACAATTGTCTCCATGAACAATCTTGTGCTGAACCACTCTTTGGTGGGTGAATGTTTGAAGGAAAATTTGCTGTAGCACTAAAAATGGGACTTTTATGGGCCACATATTAATTTATAGCTACAAGGCTTGGAAAGCTCTTCTGACTTACAATAGTTGCACCTTGGTGTAGTTCAGAGGCAGTTTTCCACAGGAAGCGCAGCCTGGAAACTGGCCGATGCCTCTGCATACCGTCCTGATGAAACCACCATGGCAGCAGGAATGTTTAAGACCCCAAGAATGACATTTCCCTTCAGGGGCTGTCAGGGGAGGGATGGAAAAAGAACCAAATAATTCTTATTTTTCACCTCCTCCTTTTTCTGCCATCTGTTTTTAGATGAAAAATAACATATGGAACTATAATACTTGTTAAATAATAAACACTGCTCACACTTTTGATCGAAATGTGACTGAATACTATTTCCTTAGGTTTACCAGGTGAGAAAGGAGAAAAAGGCAATCCAGGTGTTGGAACACAAGGACCACGAGGCCCACCAGGATCCACAGGTAAATATATTTGAGGCATCTGGATTAGACCACTCTGACCCACGTGTGAAGAAGCTTACAACAGCTCTTTCTCCTCAAGGAGAGCAGCAGAATAGTAGCAGTGCAGGCACCTTAACTGTCATAATGTACTCACTACGTAATATAATATTGGGATGTGCCACATGATGGTATAACCCATCACACAAGTATTTTCTTTTTCCCTATGATGAACTGCTTCTCCAAGCCCACCTTTTAAAAATGTTTCAAGTATTTTTTTTTTTTCAGACATGGGTTCTGGAAGGGGAAAAAAATTAATCTGGACTAATTACATTTGTTTTCTCATTGACTTAATGTCATACCTAAATGTGATTTGACAGAAACGTATACGTTTAAGCACATTATATCACATGGATTTAATTTTAAGTCCTGAAAAAGCAGAAAGAGTGATAACCAGGTCCTGTTAAAACAGGATTAAAATCATTGACCTCATGAGGACATCCTGGCCATTAGGCACTGGTATCAAGTCACAGCATTACCCAGAAGCTGTATTGAAACGGAGTGGGAGGAATCAAGAGCTATGCAGGCATCCAGGGCTGTCCTTTCCCCATGAAAATCCCTTTCCAGAAGTGTGATGTTTGGTGAAACATTTGCTCCAGTTCTGGCTAGAAGCTGTCTCTGGCAAGGAAAATGAACCAGCAGCCAGAGAGGAAACTCACTGGGAATGGGTCTCCTCTCAGGCTGCTGCCCTGTCTTTGTTGCCAGAGGCTGAAATCTTCCCCTCAGCTTGCCTTGGGGAGTCAGAGCCAGGATGCCTTGCTCCTCCTCTCAAGCTGTCTCCTGGAAGTGTTCATAACACTCAGTGCCATGTTTTTCAGGCCAGGAAAGATGGCCTTATATCCCTGCTTCCATGAAAGGCACTACTCAGATGTTTCATCTCCCTGTTCTATGCAGGACCTCCAGGAGAAAGTCGAACTGGCAGCCCGGGACCACCAGGATCTCCAGGCCCACGAGGTCCTGCTGGTCACACGGGATCCCCGGGCTCGCAGGGTCCTGCTGGGCCTCCAGGGTACTGTGACCCATCCTCCTGCGCTGGCTATGGCATGGGAGGTGAGTAGCGAGGAGTCGGGACAGCTGCCGTTTGCAGAGGTGTGGGTGGCATTTTCTAACAGCCCAAGTGAGATGGAGGCTACCGATGAACCTTGCAAAAAATGTGGTGGCTCCCTAAAAACCTGTGTGTCCAGTGTGGCTCTACTTTGTGGGACTGCAGCATGAAGAGAAGGTGACCCAGCGTAGTGACCAAAGGACCACCGTCTGGTCTGGCCTGTAAAACTGATCCTGCCTAGTGGGTTTTGTCCTGTATGTGTTTGTGTAGTTGTATGAGCCTGCTCCATCCCAACGGTCTGTGTTGAAGCCCTACCAACTCATGTTTGTGACAGCAGAGTTTTTACACTTAGAGTTTTTCAAATGTGTTGCTCAACCTTCCTTCCATGTGCCTCTGAGTGGCATGAGAGCATGACCCTTACTAAAACTGTAGTAGTATAACCTGGCACGGGGATGCACGTGTCCATCATTAACCAGTGAAGCCATGTGGAGAAAATCCTTCTTTCTATATCTTGTCTGTATCCTACTTTCCCATCTTGTTATAGCACGGAGAGGCCATGGGAAGAAGTTAACACAATTACCAAAAATTGTATCACCCAACCTAAAATCAAAATTTATTAGTAAAGCACTAAACTACAGATGTTACGCATAAGGCATATTTGTTTGATGTTTACAGTTTAATCTGTCCCTGAGCTGATATGTATGTTTTACTTACCTGAATGTTTTTGTTGTCATCTCTTCCTATCCTTTTCTCCTCACTTCCCCTCCCCATTGTTCATTTCCTGTTTCAAGGCCCAATTCCTTACAATGGCTACCAGTCCAGAAGGTGAAAGGCTCATTCTGGTTCAGGTCTCTTTGGGCTGAAGGTCAGAGATGGATGCTGAACTGCTCTGTGCTTTCCAGCAACGATAATGACTACCACTAATGAACTTACATCTGCTGTACATGCACTTGGCTTCCTGCACTGCTAAAAATTACTGCCTGACCCATTTTTGCCTGCTAATCATGTATTCTATCCCATAATTGGAATAAGCTATAGCAGGCAGAGTGTGCAGTGTATAATGAGCACAGTATTACAACTGGACATTTGACAAATTGTGGTGGTGGTTTCCAACTAACTTGGCTGTCTGTTGGTGGGTTTCCAATTGTTCCAGCTTATTCATTTTGTTAAATGTTTTCATTGTTCCTTTATGTGAATAAAATATGTGTATTTAAAGATTATATATATATACTCACACACATTATATAGAAATAGGTCTATATATAAAACGTCAGTTTCCTAATGAACGCTTTAATTTTCTACTCCTCTTCTCCTGTGTTAACCGTATGAATACTCTTGGTGGTGGTGGGTTAAGGTGGATACGGTGAGCCAACCGATCAAGACATCCCAGTAGTGCAGTTGCCACATAACTCCTACCAAATCTATGACCCCGAGGACCTTTACGATGGTGAGCAACAGCCGTACGCAGTTCACGGGTCCTACCCCTTACCATCCCCATACTCCCAGTCCTATCCATCACCTCATCTTGCTCAACCAGAGTTCACTCCTGTTCAAGAAGAGATGGAAGCCGTTGAGCTGAGATCCCCAGGAATCAGCCGCTTCGCAAGGAGGATAGCCAGAAGGAGCGCCAAGACCCCAGAACGCACAAAGGCCAACAGAAAAAGCCCCTCTCAATGAACTGTTTAAAAAAGGGAAATGTTTTTTGTGCACCCGTTTGGCCTTTTATCCTGGTGCCTCACCTGTCACTGAAGATGTTTACAGGCTCTTATGTTAAAGGAGAAAAAAGTGTACATGGCTAGTTGACACAACAAATAATGGTAATTATCTTGCATGCCAGAAGTTTAGTATGTTAGTGGGTTGGTGCTAGCTGATGATGGAAGGTCACTTGTAGATCTTTCTCTGGAGTACTGTTCCATTCACTCTTCAAACTGTATCTGAAAAAATGCATCTGGCTAGGTGGTGTATGTAAAACCGTTGACAAAAGTTTGCTTTCTTATCTATTTTTTCCCAGTTGATTATTTTCAGTTTGGTTTGGATTAATTGCTTTACTAGCAGAGTAACCTGACTAAATCCACTGGAGAACAATGCATCAGGTGTCCTTGCACCCGGCTTATGATCCTTTTGCAAAGATTTCTTACATTAACAGACCATTGTTTTCTTAACTCATCTAAAATAAATACACAAGAATGTTCCGTGAGAGCACACTGATAATTTATTGTGAACCTCTTTCATTTCTGTTTTGTATGCAAATAAAAGTGGCAAGCTTTTGTATGGTAATTCTGTATTCATTTGATTTTTAACTCAAAACAATTGCAGTAGATCTTCGGGGGACAGAATGTAATGAGAAGGAAAATACACTTCTTGTTTTTAACTTTGGGGAAACAGTTTTATTTTAAAGGATGTAGTTTAAACATCAGTTAGCCTTATTTTTTAAATTATACATGGATAAATGCAGAGAGTAACTATGAGCTGAGGTAGTTGTACCGACTGTGGATGTGAGATTCCACATGCTGATATGCCCAAGTCAAAAGACTGGCAGGGGTAGTTGGGATGGCAACTTGGATCAGCTAACGAGAAGAGGAAGGCAAACGCCACCCCAACCACTTGAGCACAGAACAATTCATCATCTACAAACAAGCTAAGTTATAAAGAGACTCAATAAGCAGCTTTGAACAGCACTGGAGCCTGAGCAAGATTTAGTCAAAAATGGCCACTTAAATTCAAAGCATAGGTTTGGAACACTTTTTCTTCAGCCCTATACAGACATGGAGAGGCTGTCCTGTACATCCCAGGACTGTCTTCCTGCTCATCCCTGACTGAGAGGGGTCTAGCCATATTCTGCAGTAAGGAAAAGCCTGCCAGGTTTGGCCTCTGACCACTGCCAGCAGCTCCCTTAGCTCACCAGGAAGAAGATGAATGGGTACTTTTTACTGTGTTATCTCCAATTGTCTCACCTAGAATTCAGCCTCATTAGTAGCGATTTGACCATGTAACTAGCAGGCTCTGGCTGGGGGCTGGATGCCTTCCTAGTTTTTCTGTTTTCCCATTACTTCTTTCACTTCTGACTCCAACCATTTTCTTGGGGAAAGGTGATAAAAGTTGATGGAATGTTGGTTGAATGTTATTTCATTACTGGCATGTGCATTTAAAATAGAAGGTAGAAAAGTCACGATGGTGATGGAGTCACCATCCCTGGATGTGTTTAAAAAAAGACTGGATGTGGCACTCGGTGCCATAGTCTAGTTGAGGTGTTAGGGCATGGGTTGGACTTGATGATCAGGGAGGTCTCTTCTAACCTTGTGATTCTGTATTTTCTAAGTTTAATGTAGCTTATGGACCTTATTTTTTAGCAGCTTAACCCCACTTGACAGAACAGTGACGCCCCATGCATGGCTCTCTTGGCCACAAGCAGGTACCACAGCCTGGCACATGCAACTGATACTCAGAGGTGTTACTGAAACTAAATACAGTAATGCCTGGGGTCACACAGTTAATTTCCCTGCTGGCACTGGCTGTGAACACCCCTGTTAATCCACCCCAACTGCAAACTCCCTCTGCCCCTCACTGGTTATCCCACTCCTGTCCATCTTCTACTGACACAGCTCACAGTTCTGCCCGAGATACACTGACCTGCAAGTCCTGTGGAAGTGACTGAGGAGGTCACTGATGGAAAAAATCAGCTTTCAAGCAATTCTGCCCATGTTGTCTTTGAAAGACTTTGAGTCTCCTGCTAACAGTGCACAATATACTAGTCCTGACTGGCTGTCCTGCAACACTATATCCAAATCTTATTTCGGACTAGAGTGGTAGGGCAAGACCAGAGATGCAGGGACACAGCATAACCAAACTGATCAAAATAAGGTAATTGGTGTTATGTACTCCATGTAACAGCCTGATGATAACA
The DNA here is from genome assembly GCA_008694505.1 of Cyanoderma ruficeps. Taxonomy (NCBI): domain Eukaryota; kingdom Metazoa; phylum Chordata; class Aves; order Passeriformes; family Timaliidae; genus Cyanoderma; species Cyanoderma ruficeps. Next base: position 17,444,800 of record VZDJ01000346.1, read on the forward strand.
GCCTGAACAAATCTCTGAGGGTGCTTGTGGCGTGCAGTTGATGTCACCTGTGCTGTGCCAGTCTAACAGCTCCCACACCAGTCTCCTGGGCTGGGGGAGCAGCTGGAAGCAGCACAGCACCCCTCTGCTCACAGGGAATTCAGGTGCTCTCAGTCTGAGGGATCCCCAATGTGGGACACCCGCACAACTGGCTGCCACCGCCACCTCCTCCTCACACCACAGGGATGTACATGGAGTGAATTAAACAAATGACTTGGGGATAATAGTCACCATAACTCATTCCAATTCTGTAACAATTTATATACTAAAGCACAAGCTTCAATTGCAGTAGTTAATTTAACTTTCTATTTACTGTGCCATTTCCTGGCACCATGCTGACCCGAATGCTTCATGTATCATTGATCATATAGTCACTTGCTGAACTTATCTTGGTAATAAGGAGTAACTAACTAATTGGGCTCTACCCAATTATAAAAACACTATTCAGGATTTGCATGTTTTCCAAAAGAAGTAAGACAGTCAGTAAAGATTTTCTCCAAAATCCAGTCTCTGAATAATCAAGAGTGGCTCGTATTTTTTTCAGACCACCTAAGAAACTGAAGCTGCTGACTGAACTATTCAACACTTAATGAGCAGCTGATACCACACAGATCTTACCAATAAATTGTGTACCGTGTTCTTACACAGGAAAGAGCATTTACTGCAACCTAGGGCTTTAAAAAATACTTTCACTAGTTAATGCAGTGTAACTGACTTGGAAAGAAGGTTGCACATTCACTAGGTAGGAATTTTTCCTGGGATATGCCCATCTGAATGACAGAGAGGCCCAATACCAAACGCTTATTTCATGTAATGAAATATGGTTATAAATAAACAACTGGTTTTCTTCCTGTATGATGCTTGTATGAAACAGATGTGGAACACTCAAATTCTCCTCACCAAACATTGTAAAATTTGGGAAATAATGTACCAGTATGTCCTACAACACAGAAAACAACAGGTGCTTTACTTATCTACACAACAGCTTTGGTATGAGGGTTTTCAGAGCAGGAAAGCAGAAAGGAATTTCAGGGAAGTAGGCTGCAAAAGTGAAGTAAATTTTAAGACATTTTTGCATCATTCAACACTTAAGTTTGGTTTCCTCATTATGCTTTCATAATAAAAATGTTGCTGCTTTGTTCTGTAATATGTTCCTTAAAGTAAGTAAGGCATGTTCCTGTGACTTGAATGAAAATCAGATTGAGACGGAAGGGGGGAAAAAAGGAAAAGTATCTCTCTGTGATCTGCCTTTTATTGCCTGTTATTTCAGCTCTTTAATGAAATACATTCTACAATGGGTTGTCAGCAGACCCGCCTCCTCGTGAGGAAGAGTCATTTCAGAAAATGCACTGCACAGCCCCAAATGGGTGTTATGGTTGGTAACAAGCAGAGTTACCAACACTCTGGGGTCCACAGTGTGCCATCTTCAAAAGCCATGGCCAGCTGCCTGGCTACTTTCCAAGGCAGACAGAACCATAGGGATATCAAATCTCCCAATGACAATCATGTAGCATCTTAACATCAAGAAAAAAATACCACTAGGAACACATTTAATGACATTCAGCAGCTAGAAGGTAGAGTCACCCTTGCTCTTGTCATTCAGCACAGCCAAGATTTAGATGCAGATGAACAGTAGTCTGAAAAAGTAAGATTATTAAAAAAACAGTAGTTGTCATTTTGTTTCTTAGAGCACAATGGATCAAAAGATGGCCAAAGCTCAAGGATGAAAAATGATGGCTGGTGACCATAATTATTCTCTGCTCCTCCTGCATGGAATTCAAATTTTGCAACTTTTAGAGTGAGCTACTTCATAGCAGTAGTCAATGTATTGTTTCTATAAGATGCAAATACTCATTACAAAGGTATTAATTCTTTAATAACAGTATCAAATCAAATGTCATTAACAAATACCAGATCATACAATGCAGAATACAGATGGTATTAACAAGGTAATACCTATTCTTAGCTGTTTAAAATACATTAATTTATATAATCTTGCCAAGTCAAGTTTCCTGGCAGCTGTCAGAAACATTCAGTATAGAAGGGCTGACTGAGCTGCACAGATGCTTCCATATTAGAAGAATTTTCTTTGAAGGAAGAGAGACACTCCTGATGGCACTTCTTCTTTTCTTCTTGTTATTTCCTTCGAAAATCTTTAGGTCTGTGGGAGGGAAAAAAAAGCGTTTTAAGAAATGCATGTGCACAACAGTGGCTTTGCTTTAAGGCTGCAGTAGCAGCCTCGTCTAGTTTTATTTCCTTACACTGGTGAAGTTTTTTTGACAAAGAGGAACATTTTTTGGATTACACAAATAAGACAGAACAAATTAAAGAAATTTACTAATATCTCTGAGAAGCTACAGACATCAAGATTAATTGTCGCTCCTACTTTCCTAAGCAAAACAAAAACCATCTTGAACTGAATGCTGTCTCACAGGGCTTTAAACAAGGGCACTGATTTGTCTCCACTTTTAAAAACTGAATAATCCATGCATAAGGTGGTGAATTTTAGTTAACAGCACAGTCCACCACAACACTACTAAAGTAGTTAAAACTGATGATTTAAAAAACCCCTAATTTGAATCTTACAAGTTTTCAATCCCCTTTGCTTGGATGACAAATGTGGAAAACATTCACATAGAAGCACACTGTTGCTTCCAATCCTCTGTGATTTCCTATTCAGGCACAGCTCTCTCCCTGCCTGCCACACATCCACTGTCTGCAAGAAGAACATTCTCCCTGAAACTACACAGCTCAGACCAGCTCATGGCTCTTAGAATGCTGAGTTTGCAGACCAGATGCACATCTACAACCCGAAGATGTCCTGCAGAGAAGGTGCACATGCTGGACTCTGCCCAGTCACTCCCCAAACCTGCAGTGCAGGCCAGGGGTCCCCGAGGTGCCCAGGACACACCCGGTGTGTGCCCAGCACGGAGCGGCCGCTCCTCGCAGCCCCCACCCCACACACCACAGCCCGCGGGAACACAGCGCTCCTCACCGCTTCTCCCATCTGGGAATCAAAGCAGGTTGGGGAATTCACCAGGACTCAACTAGAGAGGTATTAACAAAGGTTTTAGAGACATCTAAAGGGATACAGGGCCAGATTTGCTGTGAAGTTGAATGAAAAATTCTGGCATACAGGAAAACCTGCAAACTGCTACACTAACCAAGGTAAATTTCCAAAAGGGGTAAATTTTATCTGTAATTTAGCTCAATAATGGAAACGAAAAGCAGAAAATGGAAGCAGACAGCTTACTTTAAAGATTGAGAGTTTAGATGGCTGCAGAGATACCACACGGAAATCCAACACTTGCTTAATCCTATGTTGCAGTTCTAGAATTTGCCAAGGAATAGCACTGCAAAGTGAAGTCATTCACACAACTCTTGTGTGAACCCATAGGTTCTCACATCAAAGCAACTCTGGAATTCAGTTTGTGTTATTTCAAGAGTAGCTTATAAAATTGTGTGAATTTTATGGAACAACTATAAAGAAGAACTAATGTTCATACTGTGATGAAGCACAAAGCTGCTTTGTTTCCCACTTAAATAGCATATTCTGTATTAATGTTTGGATTTGTATCTTTTGTGCATGGCAGAACTACTGCATGCACCATATACATTGTTTACATACTTGCTTAATATTTAATTTGAATGTATGGAAGGTTTGATGGCTGGTGTGAGCTGGAAAGTCAATTCACATTTCCTAGAATCCCAGACTTCAGTACTTGGAGATATTCACAGAATCACAGAATGGTCTGGGTCAGAAGGGACCTTAAATATCCTCTGGTTTCAGCCTCTCTGCCATTCCACATTTTGTTACTCAGATCTCACCCTGCATGCCAGAATAGGTATTTCATTATATGAAACTGTGGAGTAAGAGTATGGGATTTTGAAAAATTCTCAACAGTGACTTAGAAGTTTTATCACCACATTCATCCTAGACAGGTGGACAGAGCTGGAAGATTTTAGGCAACACAGCATGGCAAAGACATCTTTGTCTTGCAGCTTATAGTTATTACTTTCTTTTTTATAGGCCAATCAATCCTCTTGTGCATTGCTCAAAGGATTTTGCATTTTTCTGTGAATGGCTCACTTAAAACTTCAATGTTGGGTTATGCTGCAGTGCTGCAGAGCTACAGGTCTCACAGCACTTTGTTCTGGGGTGAAAATCCTTTTCTTTCCTTGCTTGGTTGTAATCTGCATTTCAACTTTAATGCTCATTGTCTTAAAATTTAAATGCATTAAAATGCATAAACACTGGACTCTTAGTTTGCAGTCTTATGAAGTTAATGAAGCTTAAAGACAGGATTTTCCAGACTGAAACACTTGTGTGAACAAATACAGAAGTTTTTAAAGCCTTTTCTATTGCCACAGTAGGCTTTTTATGCCCACTAGTATTTGGCTTTTGGACTGCTTTTGAAGAGTCCTTGGCACCAGGAAAACTAAGCCTTGAAAAGCACTGCCTTTGGCAAAAGTGTTATAGGCATTTTGTCCGACGAAGAATATGAACCCACAAAAAAGTTGTCTACTCAGAGAGAATTATGAACTACTTGTGAGCATCAATGGGTAACTGCTCATTGATAAGTGACATAAATCCATGTGAGAGTCTTCTTCTTTGATGGGAGCACTTTTTCTGTTCCTCAGCAAAGGCCTGAGTTTATGCACTTGGAACAAAGGAAATGCTATCTCCTGGAACAGACAGTTCAGAAATACACCAGAAGGCAAGACTTCACATAGCTGCTTCTCTTCTACTTTTTATTTTTAAACTAACATTCTTGGGGAAAAAAAGCTTTGCTGTATATTGACAGGAGACTCCAAGACAAAGGGAAATGGGGGAACGTAGGAACCAATGTCACTGCAATCTATGTTGAAACGCAAACTATTACGGGTTCACTGAAAATATGCAACACTAGTCTGTGCAGCAGATGTCTGACACCAAAATATGTAAAAAATACTTGTCTCACTAACTTTTTTATACTCCACATAAAAAGTGTTAAGACAGTTTTGTGAGTTCTAGGCAAAATAAAAAATACTAGCAAATACAGGAGGCCCCTCAGTGCTTCTCTCTTAACAAATAATTTACCACTGAGTAAATGGCACTGAAGAGCTGTTCCTAAGCTCTGATTACAGCTTTTAAATCCCTTAAAGCTGCTCAGGGAGGTCATGGAGTCTCCCTCTCTGAAGACACTCAAAACCCACCTGGATGCATTCCTGTGTAACCTGCTCTAGAGGACCCTACCTTGGCAGCAGGGTTGGACTGGATGATCTCCACAGCTCCCTTCCAAACCCTCACAATTCTGTGATTTTGCAAATTCTCCCAATTTTTATCCATACTCACAGCTATCAGGAATACAGCTGATGTAAAATATCAACAATCCACAGCCACAAACGTACAAATGTACAAAACAGATAAACCTGCACATGTGTCCAGCTCCTAGGATCAGCTTTTGTGATGGAAAGCGAAAGGGTCTTAGTGCTCCCCACTGTAACTGGTAGAGAGCTTCTCAAACCTCTGCAGCATTAATGTATTTCATATAAATGTTGTCTTTTGATATGGATTCCAGCCCTACACTCTGCAGTGCTGAAAAAGAAAAGAGAGTTTTCCCATTTACAGGAGAACAGTAATTTCTTTGCTCTGTACCTCACTTCATGAAATAAAACTGAGGTCAAACTAAACCCTAGAACATGGTGAAGTCCTGCCTTTCTTCAGGGACTTTAGAGATTACTTGAAGAGGCTTGTTACAGTTACAGTTATGTTTTGAAAAGTACTGCAGAGTGTAGAGCTGGCACCTGTATCATTAATTAATACTGAATTTTGGTGAACATACATGTGCTTCTCTAGCAACTCAACCAACTCCAGCCTACACCCCTTTGTGCAGATGCATAAAACAAGGTTGTCTTTAACCTAGGTCAGTTCTCTGATTCTCCATTCTGTTGCCACACCAGCAGAATGGAGAGGCAGGAGAAGTGATGGATGATTCTTAAAACCAAGCCTTACTGCCAGAAAAAATGCTCATGAAGCCATGACCTCAGCCTCTGAACATCTCAGATGGCAAACAGAAACTAACAGCACAAAAAGACCTTTGCATATTTGCAACTATGATGGGACCCCCCACTTCACAGAATATTCAATATTCCTTTTCAGTGTGATGTGAAATATCCTCTTCCAAGAGTATTTTTCCTGTGAGGAAGGACAGGACAAAGACCCACTGCAACAGTTAAATGTGTCCAATTCTCAACTCCTGGAGTGAATATTTATTTCAATCAGCTCTGAAGAGAATTCCTGCACAGCTCCATCTTTATTAAATTCTTGTCAGCACATTCCAGCAATGCTGTTTCCCTTTGCCTAGCAATGTTTTGTGGAGGTATAACAGCCTCAGAAAAAAATAAAATAAGGGGTGTGTGTGTGTTACTCTATGAAGGCCAAATCTAAGTAATCACTAGTCTGTGTTATACTGCAACTAACTTGATTTCAAAAATATAAAGGACAACTTCACCATCTTATTTCTAGGCAAACAAGCTATAAAAAACTTTGTGAAACTTTGTAGCATCTTACAGCAGACAGGTTAGCATTACTAACCTCAAAGAAATAATAAAGGCAAGGCGGTAGAGTAATATATGACACGGTCTATTCTATATGTACAGCAGCTATTTTACAATCCAGACAATATTTTAAAAAACATTTTCTCTTCATTTTTAATGACTCACAATACCTCTTCAAAATTACATATTTTAATCCAAATGACTTTGTTTCTTAGAACGTCTAAACGCACTGGGATTAGCTCTAACAATATAATTTGTAGTCACCATTTCACTTCCTTCTTCTTCCAAAAGAAGTGACACACCTCCCTAGTTTCTTCTATGGCATGCTGCTGATAAACAGCATTTGATAACATGACCTTATCTTCTTTCAAGCTCAAAAAACCTGGTTAGCCATCTCTCCCCAAACAATCCCTACTCACATTGCTTTCCTGTTACGTTACATTGACTGAGACTTTTCGAAACACGTTTTATGAAGTCAAATCTCACAGAACTGTTCCAGTCATTTGTGTGCTTGCAAGCCTGTGTTAATGACTGCTAATGGTTTCAAATCTGCCTGTGCTGAGGAATAAGACAGTGCTGCACATGAAGTGACCTGTCAATACCTGCTCTTGACTCAGCAATGCACACCTGGTGTGGAAGCTCTGTCTCAAATAGTAATTTTCTCTTTACCTGTGAGCACTCATCTCACCATTGGAGCACATGACCCAGAGAGCTGGAGTTCCCTGGAATTTCGGCAGTAATAAGGAGTGCTCAGAAAGGATTTACTTTTGCATCAGCACTGCAAAAGGTCAGTGCCTTAAGGCTACCTAATGTGACAGGCTAATACAGTGACTGAGCTGAGAGAAGTGGTACAGGAGCAAAATTTGAAGAGTATAGGCTTAGAATTCTGTTAAGATTTTTCTGCTTCCATGAATGAGAGAAAGCACTCCAGATGCACGAAAACCGCCTTAAAATTAATCACCATCCTGTAGGAAAGGCACATCCATCTCTTCCATTCACAGTCTGTACAACACTTTCTATTACCTGGACAATTTAATGTCTGGTAGGACTCTCATTTGCATAGGTTATTCATCAAAAACAAAACCAAGGAAGTATGGGTCTTAACTCGCAGTTATCAAAAGGTTTTAAGAGTAATTCACCCCAGAGGGTTTTAGGTCTGTGGCTGCTATGTTAGCCTTTTATCCAGTGACCTTTTTTTCCTACTTTCCTCCATCCTGTTTCCTGAACAGTGTAGCGTACCCCAAAAGGTTGAAGGAGTTTTCAACATGACTCTGTAGTTTTACAGAAGCTTTCCCTGACCTTCTTACACAAGTTTCAAGAATTTTAAGAAACAACAAGGATAAAATGTCTCCAAACTTGGCTGAAAAACTAGAACACACAAAGAAATAATTGGTATTAAAGTACTTTTAACCTACCCCTAATTTTTGAAGTACTTAACAAGTGATATCCAGTAGCTCATAAAGGTCTCATTTAGGGCAGTTTAAAAACAACAGTTTTGAACAGATGACAGACTGGGGAAGACCAATTAGTAAAAATCTTTTGTGGACTGATCATGCCACTTAGTTACTAGTCCTCAGTCACTCTTTGATCCCAGTACTCTGTGCTGGCAGGCACACTCCATCTGTATTACTGTGATGCTCTTCTCCATAATTCTGGAAATCACCATCACAAGGAATGTGGAATTATTGCTAACTGATGACAGTTGTCTGCTTACACAGCATGGTTCTGTGGCTCATCTTTCACATCTGCTTATTAAGGGCAATAGGTGGCATTTAGCCTTTTCTTATAACAAAAAGTTCCAAATAATTTGGTTTTGTCTAAAATTAGCACACAATTGACATAACATGAAATTTTTTGTCTGTCTGGCACATGTTTTAAGGTCATTTTATGAATAAACTATGAAATTTTGAGTATTTAAGATTTGTTTTTATAGAAAAAACTTCAACACAGAAAGAATTTATTGAAAATTCCAAAACAAGAGGAATAGATGTATTTTTCAGGAACACTTTGCAAGTCGTGCCCAAGTCAATAGCTATTAGGTAAGGGGACTATAGCTAAAGGTCTGAACACATTTCATCTTTTTCACTAACCACACTAATAAATCAAAACCCAAAGATCAGACATTGCTTTCATTCCCTGTAAAGTCAAATTAAGTGGTTACACTCAAACATCAACAGTTTGGTGCTGGGGGGGGGGAGAAGAATCATTCTTCTACTCAAGGTGTACCTATTACCCCATGGTAGCTCTATGCCTCTGGTGAAATAATCAGTGAAATAGCTATTGATATTTCAACTATCACTAAATTTCCAATTCACACTGTGGCCTGCTCTAACCCTCATTTCCTCTGCTTGAGGCATAAGAACCATTTCCATGTTAGTGTTGTTGTCATGCAGACTGTTGTCTTGCCTAAAAAGCATTTCTGCAAGTATAACTCATTGTGCCTGGAGAACAAACCACAGTAACAGAAGCTGCATTTTGTAACAAGAGTAAGAAAACATGATAACTGCTATGACAGTACAGCTATAGTGACTAATCCTGCTTTTTTCTATATAAAACTAGCACTTGTTGTAATTTTTAAAAAGTGTCCCTAAAGCAAGTTATCTGATATGCATTTATGTACTCTTAGTGAAATGAAGAATGACTTATTACAATTTAAAATAAAGTGGTTATAACCTCTTTTTCTGTAAAAACAAATTAAGCAAAATCAATCTAAGCTTTTTTAAACTTACTGTAATTCCCTGATATTGCCCCTGCTTATATGAATTCTGCCTTGAAAAATATTTAAGTTAAATCAATGGAATATACATGTAAACTTCATCTTGTTAAGATGATGCTTTTTAAAACTAAAAAGTTTCTCTTTTAGTGATATATTCTGCTAAAAACTGTAGGACTATAAACGGAGCAGAACCGTACACTTGGCTTTGGACAAAGAATTACGCTATTCTTCAAATAGAAAGAGAACTGGGTGAAGGAATGGTGAAATACTTTCCAGACTTACTGTCAACCACAGAAGTGAAAAAAGGAAATCTAGACATTTATAAAAGAGTGATTAAAAGTTAATCTAACTCTAATTTAATCTGGGCAAGTAATTCAACAGTATCATATAAAACCATTCCCTTATTCCTTGTCAAATTTCCACTCATTAGTTTCCATTCTCACATATGAGATAAACAGGTTTTAAGGGAAGGGGAAAGTAGCTTTGGAACCTTCTCTTTCAGAGCCTCTTCAGAAAGTTCAAGTAAAAAGGCCCAGTTACCCATTTATTATCTCTTACCTTCAATTCTTGTTTTAGAAACAACCTAAGCTGCCCCCAGGTAAAGGGTATGAGAATCAGTAGCGCTGATCTGCTTTAGACATGTCAGAGAAAAGCCAGTAATTGAATTCAATAGGCTAAACAATCTGAACATGAACATGTTGGATTTTTAAGATGGTTAAGTGACTGACCCTTCTTGATTAGTGTCCAATTGCTGCCTGCAGCTAAAACCTAATGTAGAGGGGAGCAATTTTCTTCTTAAGTACTTCGAGCTTTTTGTCCACAAGAATTTAGATCCAGCTCTGGTAGTCTGAAATGTGAGACCTGGTTACATCCAAATCTCATGTTAAATGAAATGCTACACAAAATCCTGAGACATTTTATGCCCTTATTATTTAAAAAAAAAAAGTTACCAGTGATAGTTCCTAGATTTGATGGAGGATTAATGATCTCCAGTTAGTTTATATAATTTCTATCAAGAGGCGAAAAGGCCACAGAAAATGAACTGCCAGAGGGATTCCTCAAAGAGAACATTGGAACAGAACTGGGCTGTATTGGCAGAATAGATTTTTCCTGGTTTATACAGTTTGTTTTTTAGGAAAAAGTAGGATTGGCTGCAGTCTTTTACAGAAATTTGTGTTGGCCATGTCTTCTCAACACTGCTACATGCTAGCCGGGCTTTGTGAGAGATGAGCACTCAAACTGGAGGGGCAGTACTAAACCCAAGATAAAAACCAAATATTACCAAGTGAGGCATAATATAAAACCCAATACAAATCCCAAGAAGCTGCAGACACACTCTACAACCGAACACGAACTAAGAAAAAGACTGGAGAAATTTAAGCTGATACCAAATTTTTAAAGACGAATGAATAAACTTGAGATGGTCCTTATAAAAATAGCTCAAGACCTCACCATCTTCAGAAATGGCTTTATGGCTTTCCCTCTGCTCTTCTCAAGGTAAATACAGTGACCACTCCAAAATTTTTTCCTTTATTTTACCTGGTATTTAACTGTAGAGAAAAAAAACCCCATTTTATAAACTTAGTAAAAACTGCAACTTATAATTTGTAACAGGACATCACTGGAAATACTCCAAATGTAATTTCTCTACACAATATAATGTGAAGTATCTTTTGGTGTTGGCTCCTCATGAAGTTATCTGAGGAAATTAACACACGAAAAACCTAATAAACCCTGTTAGCATATTGCACATATAGAAGTACTGTTTATAACATGGTTTCAGCCACATAAACAGGATATCTCTGGCTTCTTCTTCTGCTCAGTTACTACATTCCAGAAATAATATGTGTAACTAAAAATAGAAACTTGCACTAGAAATTGCCGAACGTGCAAGATGAGTACTGCTGCAGTTCTTCTAAGAAAACCAAAAGAAAAGGAAAGGGTGGCTGAGACAATTTCTTAACCCATAAGTTTTTCTGTCTACCAGTGCCCACAAATTTGTTTGCTGGGAACATCACAGGTGGCTTCAGGTTGTCTGAGTCTGGCAAGGCTGGCTTTATGGACACAAAACTGGGGAGGAACTGGAAGTGGCACAGAATATGTAAGAGGATTATCAGTGCCATCTGGAGTTCACAGGCATCCAATATTCTCGTGCTTCATCACCTACAAACTTTTCTGCCTGAGAACACTGTGATTCTCTGCTTTCAAAGCCACAGAGTGTTGCTGACTAACTTCCAGGAATCTGTGTGCCATGGCATGGGGATGACACGCAGTGTCAGTACTGAGACCCCGCCTAACCCATGCTGCTTGGCTGGAACAAAATCATGGCTTCAGACCAGGTTCTGCAACCCTGCACCTCAAAGCAGCATGTACAGAAGGGGGCAGAAATCAGGAAAGTTACTCAGAAATATAAACATTAAGAAGTTGTTTGGTTTTCAAAAACCAAATTGCAGAGTTTACAATATATCAAGTTTTAAAAACTTCAAAAGTGTAGAACTTGTTCCCCCAAGGACAAGCAAGCAGCTGTCTGGCCCGAGGGGAGCTCCGAGGAGGGTTGGCAGTGGACCAGGCACTCAGTCTGCACACCAGCACCAGCCTGAGCTCACTCTGCAATCAGACAGCTCTGCTTTAAGGGAAACTCCCAGGAATGCATCCATCTCACTGGAACAACACAGGGCTCCTGTTCCATATATCTGGTAACATTCTTATTTAAATACTTCTTGAAATACAATTTCCTGCCTTTAAAACTGTCTCAAAACATATATGTACCCAGACAGTTAAACAACTTTCAAATGGTATATAACAGGAAAATTTGCTCATGAATCTGATGTATCCCCTTGCTTTTATGGAACAGAATTGTTTGCTTAGTCATATGTGACTGGTGAATTCTGTGATGATTTCTGTTTAATACTCATTTAAAAAACATCCTATCTGAAATTTCAAGCACACTTTAAATAAAGGTTTCATTCACAGTACAAAAATCAAACTCTGTCAAAGGAACTCGTTTTTCATCTTTTTCACCTTGAAATATGTCTGGAACAAACATCATTTACTTTCCTATATCTACATGGTTTTCCATCCCACTTACTTTGGGCCTCTCCAAGGAGGATCTAAGTAAGAACCTCTGCACAAGTTGGGAAGCCAGTTGGCTCTGATTAGGAGTAAAAGGAAAGAATGCTCGAAGAAAGCTTCTCTGACTAGGAATATTCTGACTTTTAGCTCTCCACTTTCATGGAGCAGGATCCCTCTTGACGTCCTGTTACAGTGGAAGGAGGGGTGATGGGAAGGCTCGACACTCTGAAAACCAAACAATTTGCTGGGTTTCCACACCTGTACTTTCCTTAAAAACTATTTCTCTATTTTAGCGTCCCACTTGCTTGTCTCTGTAGTGGGTCACTCTCCAACTACCAGCAACACAGTCTTTAAAGAACCCTCTAGAGCAAGACATTTTAACACAAAATATAGCCAAACGTCCATCATCATTAGCAGCACTGAGCATGTTCTTCACATGCCAAATGAAAATTTACATTATCATTTCCAATTAAAGAGAAAAAGGGTATTTTGCTTCTGATATTAGTAATTTCTCACATAAATTCAGCTATTTACATTCAGTCCCTATTATCTATCTTATGTCTAGTTTATATGCAGCAAGGTACATTTCTTGAGTATAAGTTTTAATGTAACACCTCAAAGATTAATTTTCTACTTATAATTGTGTTTATCTTTATTTATAGCCTTTCATACCTTTAATCAAGCTCTGCTTTTCATTTGATCTTTTCCCTTAAAGCACACAGGTATCTTAAAGGGCTAGTATCAACTATTTTTTTTTCTGTAAAAAGAAGATGAACCACTAACACTGTTTCCCTCTAACTCCTCCCTTTTCTAATCACTCTCAGAGATATTTCATTCCCTTTTGAACATCTACCCTTTGGTAAACAGGTTGGTCACCAGGCTCAAAACTTCATGGAAGATAAATAATAATTAAAACCAAAAGTCACATAAAAAACCCCAAAAGTCACGGCAGGAAGGAAAAAAAAAAGAGTTTAAAGCTTTTCTGTGTGCTTCATTTTCTGGTTTAAGGACTGCTCATACTGTGTGGAAGCTATCTATGGGTTCTGCAGAGCTCAAAGACCCAAGTCCACAATAAGGCTTTTTATACCCCAAATGCAGAATGCAGGGGACAAGAACAGGCTACTTATTTTAGCACTGTGTGTTCTCACCCAGATTTCTAAGATCCTAGTACAGAGTAATAAACAACAGCCTGAGGAAAAGCCAAGCACGACTAATAAGATTAGCAACCTATGCACTGTTTTTTTTAAACACAGTTTATTAAAATAATAATCTATTTTACTGTGTTTGTTTACTTTTGCCATATATAAAGAACAATAGAATAATTCACATCTGGAAGAAGTACACTCAAAGAGGAACTAACTTCAACATGACATCAGGTTGCTCAGGAACTGTGCAGTGAGTTCGGAGCATCTCCAGGGTTGGAGATTCCACAACATCCCTGGACAGCCTGTCAGCTGAAAAGAATGAAATGACAAGGAACCCAAACAGAAAGTCAGTTTGGTGTTCTGAAAGACACGTGTATTTCTGCAATATTTGGATTTCTACAAAACAACTCATCTTCTGTTTACATTTTCTCTTCTGAAATAATTTTCATGTCAGGTAGTTGTTTTTTCAGTACATCTCTAATTATCAGATTTATGCAACAGTATTTTGACCTGACTTCTCTTTGGTTTTTTGAACAAAGCTGTCCATTTTTTGACTTCTTTTTAAAAGAATATTTGTGCTATATGCTTCTAAAAAGAAGAATATGTAAATACTTATATTTTTGTTCCTTCAGTCTTTCACAAGAATATTGTAGTAATGCAAACATTACTTTTTCCATAGGATCATACACTGAAAAAGCTCAGAACACAGATTCTATTACCTCTGCATATTCATACTCCCTTTCTTTTCAGTGTTTGGTGCAAAGCTGTCTATTCTTAGACACTCCAGTTGGCATTCTAATCAGAACAGTGACCACTGTGTTTCATTTGAAGTCCCCTTTTACAGACCTCTGTATTTTACTTATCACATTAGAAAGTTAATTTACCAAATTTGCTCAATTCTTTATCTTTTATTTCACAACTACAGCCTCCTCCCCCCTTGCTCCAAAATCTGAATGCCAGAGAATCAAAATACACTTTCGCCTTCAGACACGAAAAACATTATTATTTTTCCCTCTACTTCATATTGGAAACTCTTCCCAAGATCAATACTGCTGAAACAGTGAGTTGAAGGTTAAACTAAAACTTATCTGACACAAACAATGTCACCAACTGGCTGCAGGCCAGGACAAGAACCAATAAGCCCTGCAGTTAGCGGAGAGATGGAAGACAACCATCTTCATTCTTACCCCTCTGCTAGATCTTACCACTCCCTGAGAGCAGAAAAGAAGGTGGGATAGAAGTCCAACACAGCAAGAGTTAGTATGTCTCTAGGCCTTTAAAGCTGGCTAGATGGAGTAGTTGGCTGAAGGAAAACTTCTGCCCCAGTCTCTACACTCTGAGCATTAAAATTCTGCCAAACTCCCATTTGTTTTTTCCCCAACCCATCCACAGCCCACTTGCTCCACTTCTCACTAGCATTCTCCCACTCTTTTTAGACCAGTATTCTGTTCACCTCTTAGGTGGGTCTGGAAGGAACAGAATTATCTCACCATAATATCCACTTGAGCTCCCCAGTCTTCCCACAGGAGAAGCACTATGATCCTCTGAGGTGAAAGCCTCCAAATGTGCTATAGGATTTCTAAGGCAGTTGCACTCCCCAACCCCCATAATTGGCAAGGAGTAAAAGGATTGTATACACAGAGCAGCTACCAGCAATCAATCCACATGAGACTGCAGAGGACAGGGACATTAAAAAAAAGGGGATACTTATTTTCTCTGTGCTTTGAATTCCTCCAGAGGGAATGGTTCCAAGAAATTAGGGAGGAGAATTCTAACTGCAGTGGTGTTCTTACCTGCAGATTTTCCCCAAGGTTAATATGCTGACATAAAGGTATTACAAAACTTAGTTCAACAGCAATGACTAAATTAGATGGCATCAAGTTTATTTGTCCTCTGCCACACATACCTGCGAGTCAGTACAATTAAGCTGATCCAGCCCTAAGGAAATAACCAGGACTATGGTAATGTGTGGGAACAAAGAAATGCATTTTTAAAGCTCTGTCAGCACTATTTCCTTTGGTAATCCAGATACTCCCAATTAATTAGCTAAAACTAAGTGCCAGCTCCTCATTCAAGCTAAATTATTGTGGACAACCTTTATCAGTTTTAATACTAAACACAGTTACAGAAGACTATAGCACACCACACGACAGGATAGGTTTACAGCCTCACTGTAATGTACTGCAGAATTCTGGTCAATAGTGCAGAATCTAAACTTCAGGGCTAATCCACTGAAATCTCACAGAAACCAGAAGATCTCAGGAATTTCAGCTCCATTCAGTAGTGAGGATAAAAGCAAATACAGCAATTTTTATCACTGACATAGGTTAGAAGAAGTCAAAACCAATCTCACAGTTTCAGCTCACAAGAGGGTGTAAAGTACTTGCTGGATTCTGTTTCCTTTAACAGATACTGTAACACAGAGAGGTCTCCATTACACAGAACAGACGTACAGACTTATTTTAGTATTATTTAAGGTGAGTAGCCTTAGTCCAAGTGATTTTTAGTAAGCTTTTGAAAGTTTACAGACCTGAGTGGCATTTCCTTTGGCTATAGCTAACAGTTACACATTATAGAGCACATACAACTCAAATCAGGTAATGAAGGTTTTTACTCTATTCATTTTGATGAAGCAGAGAGTTGAAAACATGATTTTAAGTAAAGCTTTAAAAAAAACCAAAAAACAAACCCAAAATAGAAAATTTTAGCAACCACTGTTCTTTGTTTTAATGACCTCTCTCTCAAAAAAAAGACATAAAGAGAAGAATGACTTATTTTTTCTTAGTAATAACGTGGGAGCCTATATAATACATATTCAATCAACATGTCCTCTTAAAAAAAAAAATCTAAGATACTTACGGAGTCCAAACCTTCGGAAAGGCAGCAATTTCTTCTGGCGTGTATTCATCCAACCTCTTGGGGACTGCACGTGGCTGAGGAATCTCTTGTAGAAGGTTCTTCTCTATATCTTCTGGAATAACCTGAGACAGGTGAGAATAGTCTTAAGTATGTGACTGTTTAACAAACAGCATCTCTGCCCATAAAGCCAGACCAAAATTTTTCAACAGCACTGCATTCTTTATGCCAAGTGTTTGACCTAAACACACCAATCTCATACGTCTTGAATCTCACAGTTCTGTGAAATAATATGGAAAACACCCAACTACATATAGACGTATGTTAAAAAAAAGCAGTTTGATTTTTGTTTTAATTTACTTGTTTATGACATGAGTGTTATTGTTAACACTCCCTCTTCACCTCTGCATAACACAAGGATGAAAATGTAACTGCATGACTACTCACATCTTCAGGGAACAGGTGTAGCCGCTGCATCAGAGTTCTTCTCTGAAGGTTTTTTGGAAGCATCCTATAAACAGCCAGTTTAACAATCTGAGGAAAAGTGACAGAGTAACAATCAATCAGGCAGGTTGCCCATAACATGAAATAGGTTAACTGTGTATCCCTCTGTTTACTCCCTTAATCATTGAAGTTCTTAGTCATTTTTCAGGCCAAAGAATTCTGGCACCACATTCAAAAGGTGCTCTACACTTAAATTTTAAAAAAAGAAATACTTATTCCTTATCATATTAAAACTTATTTTAAGAGCCACGTAAAAAATTTCAACTTAGAAAATTAGGAGCTATATTGTGGATGACTGCATATGCTCATTCAACTTCAAAGCCTTGAGAAGCTTCTGGTAATTCTACATTGTATTGGATATTTACATACACATATTTTTTAGGAAAAAGGAATGCTCTAACTAATTTCCCAAGTGCTCCCAGCAACAAGTTTAACAGTGTAATTTGTTGTGTTTAAAACAGTTTTATAATTAATGCTTTGTACCTTAAGCAAAGCTGACATACCAAAACACTGCATTATGAACTTCCTATTTATATTTATAATATATTCCCTTTCTATTAGTTCCAGATGAACAATCTCACTTCTAAACATCAGGAACAAATAGAATTTGTATATCTACTCTAGGTGATGCTCACTGTAAAATAAACAAATTTCAATAGGATTTTCTCTTGGACTCTAGTAAAGATGCCTTTTATTTAAACACAAACCACATTGTTATGGACTTCATCCAGAAGGAGAACATTTGTAAATGTAAAACAATGCACACAACTGTAGGAAACAAAAAAGGTTTCATAAAGGACAGCACATTGCTTAGAGCTAGATCTACGTGCAATTTTGTAAGTAAAATGTTTGCTCCAGGACACCCGGATATAAACTAGCTCCAAATCAGAAACTACCCAGGCATGCTTAGGGCAACATCAAGCTCAAACTGAAATGCACCGAATCACACCGAAATGCAGGGCACTAAGCACAAAGAAATATCACAGGCATCTGGATATTTTCCGAAGTGTATTGAGCAAAATGGCTTTAACTAAAGGAATTCAACTGAAATTTTAGAGACAATCATCTAGTTCCCAGGTGGAACCACATTAAGATAAGATTTTCAGGTGTTGTGCAGCCAGTACCATAAATCTGTGGACAAAAGCAATATATCAAGATGACAGGAGAAATGTATCAGGTCACCCAGATTAATATACAGTTTTGATACTTTCTCTAATAAAAAGTAATAAGCATGTACTAAAAACCAAAGATGAAAACTAATGCTTTTTAGGGATAAAAAACTATTCATGCTTGTAGAGCAAACTGTAATTTATTTAGGTCAGTATACTACGTGCTTAGACAACGTCAAGGTAGAAACAGAAAATGAACATTCACGGAATACTAAAAATCAAGTGAGATACCACAACAATAAAAGAAAATATAGAGATATCAACAGCAGCTCATATGAACAGCCCTTTAAACATTAACATTTTTAATTTCATGTGCTTATTTTCCTTTCTATCCAGCGAATGAAAGATCAAAATGCATCAGATCTAAAGGAACAAACCCCGAGACTTGACAACACATTGACTGTGGGGATATTTTTCTTATCTAAAAATTACTTTTAAATTCAGATTGTGTTAGAACCAGTGTTGATTTCTTAGACTAATAAACTGTACATGCACATGATCCAACATATGATCTCTGACCTACAGATATACAGAGCTAGCTATTTAATGATTTCAGTCCAATGACAAAAGACTTTAAAATACTTCAATGAACATTATATTAAGTATTTGATTTCTTCAAGCAACCAGTGTTCATGTTTGATTTTTGATCTTCCTCTGCAGCATGTGGCAGAGACATCTGCTGAAACAAACCACTGAAGTAGAGCAGGTGGTCTGTTTTGGTTGTAGATACTTTTAAATAGTGAATCTGAATTTTTTATCTACATTACCAAAAGAACAGTTCAGTAGTAAAAATGTGCCGATGAAAACCAATCACTCTTGTAAAGAATGACTGATTCATATACTTCAGTTTTAACAATGAAGAAATACTTCCAACGCTGTGTACAGTACTGACAACCTCAGGTTCCAACAAACTACCATGAAAACAGGACTTGAAGAATGATAATGCATAATGAATGACCATAGACAAATGTATATTCAATAACAGTTTCTGCAGGTAAGTATCCTAAGGGCAATAACCATAATCCAAGGTATGCTGTGGGGCATCTACTATTCTCTATGCTGTTTAAGAACTCATTTGCCTTTCCATGCCCCCTCACACATGCAAGTTCATAACCACAAAACTTGGAATAGAAAAATCAGTTCATATGAAGCACAAAGCATTTTTTACTGCCAGGCAAACCACAGTACCACAGAATGGTTCAGTTGGAAGGGACCGTTTAAGGTCATCCCATCCAACCCCCTGCAATGAGCAGGGGGAACTTCCACCAGACCAGGCTGGCCAAAGCCTCATCCAGACTGGCCTTGAACACTTCCAGGAATGGAGCATCCACAACTTCTCTGGGATGTCTGTTTCAGTCTCACCATCCTCACATAAAAAATTTTCTCTTTCATTTCCAATGTAAAAACATCACTCCCTGTCCTGCCACTACAGGACTTGATAAAAGGTCTGTCCTCATCTTTTTTGTAAGCCCCCTTTATATGAGGCCACAATAAGCTCTCCCCAGATCCCCTTCCTCTCTAGGCTGAGCAACTGCAACTTTTTCAATTTCTCCTCATAGGAGGGGTGTTCCATCCCTCTGATCATTTTTGTAGTCCTCTTCTGGACCTGCTCCAGCACATCCATGCCTTTCCTGTGCTGGGGGGCCCCAGAGCTGCTCCACTTGGGGCCTCACCAGAATGGAGTAGAGGGGGAGAATCGCCTGCCTCATCCTGCTGGCCACACTGCTTTGAAAGCAGCCCAGAACTCTGATTTACTGCAACGTCATTAGTCCAATTACAGAACAGAAGGCTGAACAGGGAGCCAGGACACAGAAGGTAGTGCTGGGAAAAAACCTCCATTGTAATTTCTGCCTCAAAGAGTCTTCTACAAGCCAAAATAAATCCAAAGCCAGCTACTGGAAAGACCAAGTTTACATCCAACTTCTTGCCCAAAATTCTGACTACAGCCACAACTTCACTTTCACTGGTGTGGTGTCAAGTCAAAGAAATCAGTAAAGCACAGGTTTAAGTGAAGCTGTACAAACTGCTTTTGCACCTTAAATACAGTTGTGTAACAAAAAGGCAGATCCAGCCAGCAATACTTGCAGGGTATTAAGTAAGTAAGGGCTCTTCTGCTACCTGAACATGATCAAGTTTTACTAAAAATAGACCAACACTAAATTAAAAGAAGTACAAAATTGCAAATCTGCTATGGAACTCACATGAAACTCAAACACAGCTTCCATGCTCCCTGAAAACACACATCAGAACATGTTGTTTCTTTCAGGAATTAACAATGAGCCCTTTTTTTACATGCTTGTAATACACTTCTAATAGAACACAAAATTTATTGCTTTCTATGTCATTATGCTTACTTTGAGCTATTAAAATAGCAAGAGTTTAATTTTACATGAAAGTTATGAAAGCTAGTGATTTCTGTGGGATTTTAGACTGGGAGGGAGGTCCACCCACCCACACATCTCACTGTAACTTTGATCTCATTTCGAAATTGATCAGCACAGCTTAACAGATTATTCAGTTATTCATGGACTCACACTGCCTCCTCCCCCAGTCCTTTATCTTTAGTAGTAGCAATGTGTAAAATTCCATATCCTCATAAATACCTACTCCTAAAGACCATGTCACTTTCTCCATCAGGTAAAGACATCCACCACCAGATGTACACAGCCACCTCAGTGTTAGTATTTGGGGATTTTTATGCTAGTGGAATGCTGCTTGTACCAGTTTTTTTGAATTACAAACTTCCCATTGCCTCTAATAGCAAGTGTCGTCTTGAATATTGCAATACCTTTTTTTCAGCTTGGCTAATTTATACACTCACAGCACAGACATGCTCTTAATAACACAGTTTTATGACATTATTCTTTTAATTTCCATTTTAAAGGGCTAATTAGAAGGAAAGGAATCTGAAGGCAGCTCTATTATACAGTCCCTTACAACATGTTAATACATTTTATGAGTACAAATAAATTAAAATATATTTATGTGAAACACCGTGAGGCTTATACATTTCTATTTTTGTGACAAGCTTTGGCTTAAGTGCAACTTGTAGACTATGTCTGATGGAGACAAGTTCTGAGAAAGACTCTTTGCCAGACAAAACATACTTTAAAGATGGAAATCAACAGAGCAATATCACTCCTAGTACTAAGAAGCACAAAATAATTGGCTGAATTTCCAGAAGAAAGTCTACCCTAACAGCTGAATTAAGTCCAATAATCAACAGGAAGCAGCTCTAGAACATGGGAAGGACACAGTGCTCCAGAGAAAACAAAGTGATTAATTACAAGGCATACAGAAATAACCCTAGAAGAATTTCAAGAGATAACAGCAGTTACTTGGAGGTACAGTTCAATACCACATCTTCCTTCTACCAGTCCATGGTTTTCTGTTCTTGTACACAATATCGTTATTTTCACCACACGTTATAAAATATTACACAAAGAACTTTCTGCCTCTGACAGCTGTACAAGTAGTACAGCAAGAGTGAAGGTAATCAGTATTGCCATAAGAATCATTTGGTCAGAGACAAATTAAACTTCCATACATGTGCATGTCATTTGGCTTTCCATTGCTGCTGTCCACTTAGAAAAATGTGGAAGTTTAATGTTTTCTTTAAATTATTAACTTGACTCAAAAATAAGGATGAAGGCTTTTTAACAATACAAGCATTTATTTTTGTGTACTATGAAGAAAATGACCAGGTCAGCTCTAAGACTCACTCAGATCACTTAGAGGTTTCAAGATAACGTTTCCGGATAGCATGTTCTCCCTGTGCAAAACTAACTTGTGTGCCTTCCGTTTTTGAAGTTTTATTCTACTTAATTAAAAAATATTGCTCCCTAGTAATAGAAGAAAATGCTGCTACATCTAATGTTTCAGTTACTGACTTCTAGCATGTCTGTGTTATTCTATCTATCCCTTACTGATGCAAAGAAAATAGGTTATTTATAAAAAATACCAACAGCAAGATTTAACTGTGCTTTCTGTCTGAGCTTTTCTTCAAAAGACCATTATTAGGCAGATATAATGGCAAGTCTATACATGCAAACGGTTGCTAAAGGGCATTCAAAAGGAGAATTAGGACATTTTAAACCCCTTCATATCAGTGCCAGCAGCTGAACAAACCAAAACCCTGACAACCCCTAGAGGCTCCCTCCCAGCACATTTCCACAGAGCTACTCTGCTCCACTTAATAATCTTCCCTAGCAGGTAACATTCATTCTGAACAATTATTGCCCATTATTTCTCTGTCACAGGCAATACAGCCTCTGAATACTGCAAAGGTCAATCCTCTCACTGAGCATTTGGTCTTAGCCAAATGTAATTTCTTCTTTTTCTTTTCTGGGGTCAAGTTTCTGATGCAGCCAGAAAAAATAAAAAAATTAAGCTGAGTTTTGCCTACCTTTCCAATCACAAATCAAAGAAAAATTGATTGAAAACTTTGTCCTCACAGGATTACTATCTACTTCTACAACTCAGATCTGACAACATTATTTTGCAGGCATTTAAATGAAAAGTCTTAAAATTTTTCCAGGAAGTTTTTTTAAGTAATCTTTGCTCCCTCTCAAATCTAAGATTTGGAACTACATCTTTTAGTCTTTCTGTATCAAGTACCTAGAAGTCTAATTTTCAAAGTGCTGGTCTCATGCCCATCAGCAGTTTTACTGCTAAATAAAACTTCTCCAAGTTTCATGAAAAAAAGCCAAGAAAATTCCAAAACTCTTTGCATTCCAAACATCTACACCTCAAATCCAAAGGCTTACCCGCTTCCTTTATTTTCAAATGATTGTCCTGGCAAAAAAAAAAAACAAAACCACAGCAAACCTTACAGTCAGATTGTTTTAAGAAACCTCCAATGGAAATTAATGCTGCCTGCCCACTTATGTCCTAAGAGATTATTGTTGCCACACAGAACACTAGTATTATATTAAGCTGAAGAACAGAGGAGCTGTTTTGAACTACAGCAACAAAGTTTCATGGTGCACCTAAAGAAGACATACAGTACCTTTGCTTATGGGTGGTCCAAGAATTCACATTCAATCTAAGTCAGAGAAATGTAACCAAGCTGGGGGGTTTTCTTTAATAAACACTTCTTAAAGTAGCCCAGTCAACTTCAATAGATGAGTTCTATTCTCTGCTATTTTGCAGAAGAGCAGACAACTGAAAACACTAGAAACTTTAAACAAATTCAGAGACATTCCCCTCCTCAAGCTTCTCAAATGCACTCATAAGTATTTAAGGTAAAAATGTGCTGGACTATGAACTTTTGGTATTTTTTTGTTAACACACTGATTTTCACCCTTGCATAAACCAAAATTTTTCTGAAGTGATGAAAATTTTGGCAATATGAACAAGGAATGTTAAGCTCTATACGAAACATCAACTACGCAGATTTCTTTTTGCATTCACTGCCCCATATTAATATGAAAGATACTTAGCAATGGAAAAAGAAAAAAGTAGTCTTCTAATCTCTGGTACAAAAATAGACATCAGAGATCAGACACTTATGATTGGACAGGTGAGGTTTTTTATTCCTTTCAACAAAGAAGAGAAGTCATGGATTATAAATCGTTGAAATGGGAAGCTTTCAAGACCTGCTGGATAAATCCCAACCAGCCTTATCTGACCTAACAGTTGACACTACTTTGAGTAGGAAGTTGGACTAGAGATTTCCTCAGGTTCTCTTCAATTTATGGCCCTCTGAAAAAAAGGCACATGTAAACTGAAATTCAGCACAATCCCTCTGAAGCACTAACTACCACCTGCAAGGAATGTAAAGCTCCAAAACTAGTACACTAGATACAATGAGGTCAGCCCCCATGAATGGGAATATCAGTTAACCTTGGAGGCACCATAGGAAGGAGCTAGAAATGATCAGGGGTGATACTACAGTAACCTTGTCCAAATTCTGACAACTATACTTATGGTTTTCAGCCCCCCATGTAAGCATAAACTATAGCATTTTGCATCAAATTACTCATTATAATCTTTTTAACTAGCCATTAGCTGTGAATCAGATTTTCCTAAAACACTCTGTATACTAGAAACAAAACTACCAGAAAAATATTTATACTGGGGATTTGCAAATTTTAATTTAGATATATGTAAGTAAAGACAGTGCTAAGCATTCTTGCAGTCCTACCACATACACACACACTCAGGAAGTCTTCTATCAACTGAAAATAGTCAAATCCATTGCAAAATCTTTGTAGAACCATCCAAGTTTACAACATCTTTTTCCTTGGAAGTAGTCTCTTCCATTAATTTACTGCCTTAATTTCTGTAACAGCACTATTTCCAAAAGCAATGATGACTCATCTAATGAAGCACTAGCAGGATGAATCAGCAGGAGGCAGTAAGTCCGAGGGCAGAGAAATAGTAGTGGCCTCCAGCACAAAAGTAACACTTCACAAAAGGAAGATCTGGATGCCACAGGAAGATACAGCTTGCTTCCTGCAATCCTGCTAATTCCACTGGCTTCACAGGAACTGGATTTAACGTGATTAAAGGAGAAAGAAAGTGAAATAAAGTGATTTATAAAAGTCTCCATAATAACTGTGTGTCATTTGGAATACGATTTGAAGACATTGCTCTCTTTACAGTACTACTTTTTCAGGTTTTAAAAGTTAGTTTTAAAAATAAAACCAGTTAATAAAGCATCGCCAGAATTTCCATTCTTGTCATATTCCAACACATTTCACACCAATATAATTCAACTAGTAAACAAATGTTTCCAGCCATAAAAACCCACTACAGCTCACACATACAGAATGTATCCTGCCAAATTACCACCCACTACTACTAATTATGACAAAAACATGTCTGGGATATCTTTATGAGAGAGGCAACTGAATGCTTCATCTTCAATAGAATGAGAGAGTTAATTGCTGAAGACTCTCCACCATTGTGTTAAAAAAATAGTGTCTGCTGCTAAATTAGACCAAGACTTGAGCCACATCACCGTTTGCTGAGCCTTTGTCCAACGTGCTTTAGTTTTTGGCAATGTATTTAATCCTCTTCTGTTTCCAGAGAAATTCATCTATGAGTCTGGCAATAAAAGAGCTATTTCAGAACAAATGCCAGAAAGTAATTTAGAGAACATCCAATTCCCCATGCCCTAAGCTGTGTTATACTGCCTCCCAGTGCTCAGCATCTGCCTGAAGCCCAAATGAAGTAAGTTGAAAAATCCATTTTAGACATGGAACCATCAATAATTCCCAAAGGAATTACAACTGTCTCTGAGGCTGCTTGCAAAAGCATTTGTTTTGAAAAAAATCTAGACCAACATTATATGGAAATGCAGGATTTAGTTTAATTTTATTTTTAAGAAGTTGTGACAGTAAAAACAGAAAACAGGCAAATTCACATGGTGGATCACTTTTTCATTGAGTACTTGGACTTGTATAAGGCAGACTTGGGACAAACCAGAATTTCCAAATCATTGATAAAGCCCATGAATTTTACAGTAGATAAAAATTCTCTAGGTGAAGGAAGAAACACTTTTATACTTTTATATTTTATATATAAAGTGACCCAAATGAAAGCATTTCAAAGTCAAAACTGAACATAAATATCTATTAATCTCTGTGGGTCTTGTATCATTCTCTGAAAACACTAGTACTGAGAGAATTCAGTCTTCAATGATGACCACTCAAAGTTCTAGCAGAAGAAATTTCCTAACTGTGTAAGTCAAAATGTACATATCCCTGGTTTTTTTTCATCAGTACAAACACATGAACACTGCACTTAAAAATATACAGTAGTCTAACGCACAGTAAAGAGGCTTCTTCTGAACATAATCACCATTTCCATTTCTTTCACAGACCATGAACACACAGCATTGCAGGAATTATTTAAAAAACCATCATCACTTAAAACCTCCTGTTGAATTCCACTGGGAAAAAGGGGCAGATGCACTTTCTAACTTTTTTAAAACTAGCTTTATTCTTGCTGGCTCTTAAAAAAAGCAGAAGGGTCACTAAGCTCAAGTGCAGCTTAGCTCCCTCAAAATGGAGGCAGTTCACCAATGAGAAAGGTCAGACCCCTGAAACTAAGAGGAAGTAAGTAAGTGTAAAATTAGTGAAGCCAAGAAGCTTGATTTGCTCCTTTGGACAGCATGGAAGAATGACAAAAATACTCAACTTACAATCTAACCCTGAAAACATTGTTTATAAAAATGGTGTATGAAGCCAAGCTTCTATTAACCACTAGAAGAATGTTTGTAATTTAACTATAGATATGCAGGCCACTGATCCCATTTGTTTAGGGGAACTAATTAACTGGAAACCAACCAGTTTCACAAATGAAAGAGAAGAAGGGAAAAACACTTACAGCAGTTGGATCCTTCAAATGGAGTTGAGTCGCTGTCACTTGTTTGAAACCACCAGGATAACTAGAAAAACAAAACAAACATACAAGCTTAATTCTACATGCTCAAGCATGATGTTAACAAATGTATCACTACATCATGAACAATGGCGTAATGCTATTAAAGGCCCTCAAAAAAAGACATTGATCTCACAAGCCCAAAAACTGTATTTTATTTATCCTGTCAGCTATCTAATTTCAACATCATTTGTGTTTACTTATTCACTTGATATGAAAAACCTTGTGCTTCACAAGCAGATGGGTATGTTTTTAAAACTGCTTAATAAACACACCATAACAACTATAGAATACAACAGGAATAAGATGCAGAACTCTGAAATATTTCCAGATGATCAAGACTCACAATCAGTCTGTGGCTGACATAAGAGACATCCATTTTGTACTGTATTTATTATTTTTTTGCTATTCTAAATAAACCTTAGCAAGACTTGGCATATCTAAAGTAATAAAATTTTAATGTCACTGCAATGGATCCGTCTTCCTAAAGCCTATATGACATGTTGAAGCTGCACTAATTCAGATCTATGCATAAGCTTTAAATGAATGATAGCATGGAGTAAGAAATTACATGGAATCAGGTAAAGCTGAGTCTAATTTTGATTGAATTACATTATTAGGAATCAGCCTAAGTGAAATGAAAACAGGCTCAGCATCATGAAGACATAGCCACTGAGCTGCGTGGACTTAAGTACTAGTTTTAAGTGTACAATTCTTTTTACTTATTCAAAACCAACTTAGGAACTCAAGCAAGTGCAGTGCCCATGGAAATATCTTCCATTACACAGTAAACAGAATAGTCCAGATCTCTGGGTCCAGAGATTAACATAAAATACAACCTCATTCACCAAATCTGTTAACTTATTCAATTGTTCTGTCTACTTTTGTGTTAAGATTATTTCCCTAGCAACATATGCTGGGTATAAAAAAAAAGCCAAAAAGAAAGAAAAGAAAATGAAAGGAGGAAAAAGGTTTACACCACTCTAAACAACGTAACACATGCAAATAAACAAAAAAACCTCCTAAAAGTTAAAGCAGGAATTCCCTTTTAAAGCAATATGCTAAAAAAGACTTCAACTATTAAGAAAATATGACGTGAAATTTACCACAAGTTCATTACCACAAGCTTTATTTACTATACAGCTTACCCAGTATGTGAAGAATATACTTTCTGTTCCCACTTGTTACCAGAGAAGGCAATATGTCTTGTATTTATTATGACAACATGATCTCCACAGTCATCTGCAAGGTAGAAATAAGTGGAAAATATTAAAGGAAACCAGAAAGGGAATCAATCAAAATAACAACTATTTTATGTGCAATACATACATAGCAGCATATAAATACACCTTCCATAAAACTGAAATTTAAAGATCTGAGTTTTTTGAATCACATCATCCCAATCAGGACTTAAACACCAATTTTAATTACTATTTTTAGTACTATCGGGTTAGAAGATAAGCAGGTAAAATACCATCATGTCGGATGACTAAACCATTGCAATTATTCAGCGAAGATGTAGAAATCTGGCTTACAGGCAAATTTCTATTCTATTCAACACATTATGCTGCATATGCAACTATATTAAAAAATAAAAGCAAAAAACCAAAAACAAACAGGAAAAAAAAGAAGTTCTTTCCAAATGATCCTAAATATTTTTTTTTACTTAATTTTCTCATAAAAACAGTATCTATGTTTACTGAAGGACTGAACATTTTTGGTAAGTAAAATACTTCTACTAGATAGTTACACTCTAAGGCTAAATATATAAAAGAAAAATACTGCATTGAGGGAAGTGGCAGGGGGAAAAAGCCCTAGAAACACAACCCCCAACAGCTCTGTTGGGATCATCTGTCAAACAGAAGTGAGTATTACAGCATATACACGTGTTTAGAGTTGTATCAGCAATTTTAACATCAAAAGTTCTTTAAGTGCAAGGTTTATAATCTATCACCAACACCCTGCCAGAAACAGTAAGTTTAATAGGGCTCCTGTAGTAATGAAGTACTTACAAAACCTGTATTATCTCAAAAATATCACATAAACAGGAGAAAAGATGTAGTTTTTAGTTTCAGAAGTAATGCTTTTGACCAGCTCTATAAGCTATAACCACTCATTCAACTGAAGTGAAAATGATTTGTCCGAAGTTCAGTCTCATTTGATCATCATATTAGAACACAAGTATTTGAAGAGGCTCACTTGATTAAAACATTTTTGAGTAGGTAACAAAGCAGCTAAACAAAACAGGGCTTAAATTAACCATGCAGTTTTTATATGAGCACGTAATTAATCAAAGCAAGTTTCATATCTTTTTATTATTTTTTAATCTTGTATTTTTAATGCTCCAGTTTCAATTACAGCTGAAGTGCAAATGCAGTTTACACATCTTTGTTGATGCAACCTTTCACTGTTGACAGTTCAGTTCTAAAAACACTGGATGTCTTCAGAAATATGAGGGAACTGACACTGGACTTCGTGACTTTTTGGTGTTTTGGTTGGGAAGATGACAGAATAAGCTTATCTAAGGAAATTTCTACCAACAGTTTTCCACTTGCACAAACACTGAATTAACAAATATTAATACCAAATTAAAAACAAAACAACAAAACATCCCCCTGATGTTACCCTGTCCAAGGAGCTGTTATCTCACAGACACTAAAATATTTACTAGTTCAAAACCAGAAGCAAAAGAAGCAAAAGAAGCATCAAGCACATAAACCACAAGTTCCTACATACTCTGCTCTCCTAAATGTCTCAGCAGCAGTAACCAATCAATGTGCCAACCTGCGTAACACAATTAGTACTGATTTACAGAATCTTTTAAACAAAATGAAGTCATCCTTGAAATACTTTCCAAGACTTTACAATTTCACAGGCATAAAAGTATTGAAGTTCTTTAGCACAGGGTAACCAAAACATCTTCCTCTCAGCGCTGCTTTATTTCTCAAGACAGCCTTCAGTCTCCAGTGACATCTTGTGGATACAACAAAATTTGCAACAGCAGAACCCCGACATTTAAAAGTCTTCACAACACTACAAATCCTACCTCCTAATGTGAAATAGAGTATAATTTTCCTACGTACACTTCAGCATGTATGAGCCAACTTCAAGGCTTCATTTATGTTTCAGTAACATCTCTGGAAAAATTTGCATGGGTATTACTGGAAACACTGTGCCAGTGGTGTGAAAGATCAACTTTTTATTATTTATAAAATGCTTATAGCCATGAAACAGATACTACAGAATTACAAGTAATGAACAGGATTACAGATACATCTTTACAGCTAAATCTCTAATTTGCAGAAAAACAAAATGGCATTATTTGAACAAGGCACCTTTCAACAATGATTGTTGCCCATGTGAGAATCAGACAGGTCCCAGCCTCCTCATCACAGAATGTGTGAGGCAGGAAGGGGCCTTTGAAGGTCATGTCATCTCATGCTCAAAGCAGGACCAGCTTCTGAAAATCTCCACAGATGGAGACTTCACAACCTCTTGGGCAACAACTTCCCATTACTCTCACAGTAAAAAATATCTTATCTGATGTTCAGAGTATCCTATGTTTCAGTTTGTGCTCAGTGCCTCAAGAAAACAGGACTTCTTCAAACCTTATTCAGAATGAAGCACTCCAAGACTATGGTCCTGGGCACCTACTCAAAAGAAGCACTCAGATGTTTCTTTATGTGCACTGTGAGCTAACTCTTTACATTTAAGATCAACAAAACATGTTCTGAAATTTTTAAAAAAATGAAAGAACAATCCGCTGTAATTCAGTCACTCAAAATGAATTACAAATTCATAACATCCCTTATATGTATTGGTAAAGAAACAACATTACATTGTGGAGGGGCATGATGAAAAAATATGAGAAAGAAAACCAATTAATTTATAAACAATTGAGAAATGTAATCTTTTATATCAGGCTTGATTTTAAAACTGAAATTGGAAGAAACATGCATGTGAATTAAAGCAAATTTGCTTTCAACCACTGCAATACTCACTTAGTGCATGATAAATAGGTTTATGTCTGCCTTCAAGTCTGATTACAGTGGCAGCTGCTATTTTTCCTGGGGGCTGCATCTTCGCATCCAGGAGATACCAGGCTCTGGCAAAAGTAGCCCATTGCTGAAAAGAAAGAGGGTCTGTATTTATCATAGCTATTTATCATAGCGTCATCTATCTTCCTCAATTAAATTAACATTTCTTTTACATTAAAAAATACTAGAAGAAATATTGATATGCAGCACCACCCCCTTCAAATAGTCTTTAAAATGGACGGAGCACTGCGACACACCCACTGCAATGCGATGTACATGTGTAACACCACTGATAGGTCACCGGCCCTGAGAGCTTTGTTTCTAAAATGCACGTCTCCTGCTGCAAGCTCCCATTATCGCTACTTGAACCGTAACATCGCTGCAGGATATTTAATGCCTAAGGTCTCCTTCACTCCCAGTGAAGGGCACAGCTCCCCCACCCGCCGCTTTCAGACCGCGCGTAGCCTGAGCCGCGGGAGCCCCTGTCCCCCAGACATGTCGCACACAGCGGCTCCTGCCAGTGGCACCCTCAGGACGGACACCGGGGGCAGCCCCGGGGCCCTCCACGGGGGCCCTGGGGATCCTCCGTGCCCGCCCGTTCCCTCATGGCGCCGGGGCCTGTCCCGGAGGCAGCGAAGGCCCCGCACGGCCCGCGGGGGAGCCGCGCTCACCTGGGCCGCCCGGCTGTAACTCGCCATCCGCCGGCCGCGCGGGGCGCAGGGAGCGCAGGGAGCGCCGCGCTGGGGCCGCGGGAAGCGGAAGCGCTGCCCTGCGAGGGGCGGGCCCGGGCGGCGGCGCGGGACCTTCGGCCGGCCATGGACCGCTACGTGCTGCTCCTGAGCTGGGGCGAGCGCCGGGCCGAGGGCGGGCCCGCAGCAGCGACCGCCGCAGGTGCCGCGGGGAACGGGGCCGGGACCGCGGGGCCCGGCGGGCGGGCGGGCTCTGCTCTGGTGTGTGCGGGGGTCTCCCGGCTCCTGCCTCCCTAAAGACCTCTTTGCTTTCAGGGTGAAAGTCTTTGGTGCCTTTAACCTGCAGAAACTTCGCGGGGGGGCGGGTTCCTGCTTTATGGCGATGATTCCGTGTAACTCCGTAATGCGTTCTTGAGCATGACTTAAGGAAGAATTTGGGAAAATTTGCCTTTTTAAACTGTAAATTTGCAGGTGATAATGCTCTTAAAAACCCCGACCAACCCCTTTCCCCCTTCTCCCCTAAATTCACTTTCTAATATCACACTGAACTTTATACTGTATTTGCACGAAAATAAGATTTAACTTCCATAGTTCAGTAGTTTCAAGATTTATTTTTGTTTTCTAGCTGGGACTGCTGCAGATTTGTATCAGCTCTTGAAAAAAAGTTGTAGTGCATCTATAAATGCAGATGTCAGCATATTCCCAGGTAAATATGGCAATGCACAGTGAGGTGGGACAAATGTCATGAAGGAATTGGCCTCTGCATGTTCTGTTGGGGGAAATAAGTCAGAAATTTAAGTAAACCCAAGTGCTGTGGTGTGAGCCTGTTCCTGCTGCTCCTGTTTCTTCAAGAGCTTACATCATTTCATCAGCTAAGGTGTTAGGAGATGATTGGATTGATTAGTTGTGAGAAATGAAGGGGAAGGGTTTTGAAGTGTTGACTAATTTTAGTCCAGTTTTGAGCAAGGAGGAATAGGAAAGGACTTGTTTCTCAAGTCAGTGGGAAGCGTGATATTTTAATTACTCCTATAATGTCTTCTAATTTTTTCAGTGGAAGCAATACTTGTCTGTTGGATAACAATTCAGAACCTTAACCCATGAATATTAAATCATTTTTTCACCTTAGAATAGATTTCTTAAGATCTGCTTCAGTACTTTTAGAGGCTGTGTTTTGTTTTGGGCTTTTTTTAATCAAAGGAATGCTTTCTTAGTTTTTTACTTGGTTTGGATACCTACTGTTAAAAGCTCATCTTGTCACAGATGTCGTATAATTGTGATTCATGTGGGAAAACTACTATAAGCTCTTAAAATTCTTGGAGATGGAAATGTTACCCTGTTTTCAGCTTCTGTGCTTTTCGTTGCACAGAAATGTTGATAGAGCGTCTCATCTTGTGAACTCTAAATCATATTTATGAAAGGTGTTACTTAGTTCAGGTCTGATGCAGATTGTGCAAAGAGAAAGCAATATTGCCCAGAAGAGAGAAGAGGACAAATGTTTTCTTACTTACTAACAGTGAGGGGGTCTGACTGTTAGTAAGTCTAGGGTCTAGACACTTGCCAACACACTTACTTATGCCTTAATATGTTTAGAACTTAATTACAATGCCAAAGGAAAGTAGAAGTCAAGCAATTGTTGCACATTATGTGACTTACAGAGTCCTTTGACAGAGATGTTCATTATAATGGGAAGAAGAGATTGTAGTGAATTGATAAATTTCAATAATTGTTTCATCTCTTTGCAGCGTGCTCAGTGGCTGGTATTCCAGGTGCAAAGAAATGGTATTTTGCAAGTCATATAATTTGTGGCTATTATCAGGTAAGACAAACTTTTTTAAAGTATTCAGTTCTTCAACCATCTGCCTGACTGTAGAACAAGCTAGAACTGTGATTGTCAAAACTCTTTTCGCTTATTTAAGTCTTTTTGTTTGGTTAGTTCTGCAGTTCTGACTGGGAGGAAATAAATGTTGACACACAAAAAAATGAAGACTCTCACCCAGCAAGCATTGATGAGAACCTGGGAACCACACAAAATTTTGAGGAAGATGACAGTAACAGTCGGGAATCACTGTCTCTGACTGAGTATGTGTATTATTACTTTTATTTAAAAAACAGTGATCTGACATCTAACAGTGAAGACCCAAGGGGATCAAGAAAGTTTAACAAGTGAGCGTTACTACCAGGGCAAGAGTTAACTGTGAACAATCCTCTACTAGTACTGAAAATACTTTCATTTTGCTTAGCAGAGCTTTAATTTTTTTACAGATGATTTTTATAGGATAACAGAACAGTTTCCTAACAGCCAACATTATATATACAAAAATTTCTTGCTAATTCTTCTTGAATCCTACTTCCAATTTTACTGCAGATTATTTTGATGTCATTAGGCCTACTTCTGTCTTAATAAAAGAGGACAGGATTTCTCATAGCCTAGCTGTGTTTGTGCAGAGTTTTAAAGATGTAAGATACTTACATCAGGTACCATTCATTAGTTGTAACTTTTTGCTTCTAAGTGACTTCATTTGTGTTTTTGTTCCAAACATCTTGTTCTTCATTTTTAGTATCTATGATGAAGCTGCTGAAAGTCTGCATCAATTAGCTGATAAATTGCCTGCCCCAGGTAATGTCTTTAAAAACCAATCTCACTGGAGTTTATCTTGTTAAAAAAAGTTCAGAGAATGTTTGTTTGCTACCTGAATTTACTTAATGCAGTCCTTGAAGCTAGTTTAGGAACTTGAGCATGGTTGGCAGTGGAGATTTAGCTTGAGGACGAGTTTGCTGCTTGTTTCTTTGGCAGGGTGTAGTTCCAGTAGAGTTTAAAATAGCTATTTATATAATAAATTTATCGATCTGAAATGGCACCAAAGTAATCATAGACAGTATGCAATACAAAAATCAGCACAGGAAATATGTTATTAAAAAAAGGAAGATGTTGATATCAGGCATACATCTGATTTAACAGCTGCTTGCTTGTTGGTAGGAGCCAAAAAGATGAGAAGGAAAATACATCAGAACTGTTGGATTCAGATTTTGTAAACTGGAGATACCTATCATCTTGCATGTAAGGATTATATAATGTTGCAGAAGTTGATTTGGGATAACAAAGGAACTCAAGAAGAATGAAAAATAGCAGTTTAGAGTGTTAAAAGTAGGAAGACGACATAGCTTAATTGTATGGGAAACAAATCTCACATCAGTGCTGAGTGAGAGAGATACAGAACCACTGTCACTGAGGGAATGGTGAAATATTTTGTGTCTATCTAAGGAGCAGCAAGAGATTAGCTAAAATGTGTGAAAAGTGTTTTAAATCTTGAAGTTACTTGATCTTTTTGCTGGTTTTAGTGCAATCAATGATAACCAAAACTATCCTATCCTTAAATGACTGAATAATGTACTGAATCATGATGCTTTGAGTCATACACAACTATTTTATAGGCAGAGCAATGGTTGATGTAATCCTGCAGGCCGTTGAATGTGATGGACCCAAGTTAAAGGACTGCCTACCTGCTATTGGTGCCCTGAAACACCTGAGGGAGTGGCACTCTGCACAGATCACTATTGCAGCAAGTGATGCTAAAGGGTATGGCATTTATTTCAGGGCTAAAACAAGGTCATTTCTGTTTTGTGTTAGCATAGATCACTGGGTTGAAATAAAAACAGCATGTTGAGTACTTCACATGTATACTTTGAAAAGAAATAAAATAGTCGTCTATTATTGTGTGAGGGGAGGAATTACTCTTTCTGATTTATTGTAAATGCATGTTTTAACCAGAGAAGCAGGCAAAAAAGACAGTCCTCTGTACTTCTAGTTTTCTGTGGGACCAAAGAGTAAAATATTTTCCTTTTCTACGGGTTCAGCGTGCATACAATATTTTCACTTTGTATTATGCTATGGGATAACTTGTATATTGATTGTAGTTTTCCAGATTTTTTTAAATGAATCCATGCTACTGCTGGTTTTACTTTAAATTTCATATTACCTTTGATATTACATTTCAGGGAGAAAAAGTAGAGTGCCTCATTTGTCCCTTTTGAAAAAGAAGTATAAATGTTCTATTACTTCCTGTATGTTTTTCAAGATTCTGTTAGTTTGAAGAGTTACTGAGACTATTAATTCAAGTTGAAATTAAGTCCAATAATTTACTTACTGTCCTCCTCTAATTGATATATAAAGGCCATGATATGTCTCACCATATAAACCACAGTGATTTGGGGGTTTTTTTGTCCCATGAAGTGAATGATTGTGTGGATACTGAACAACTTGGCAAGGTCTCAATTTCCTTCCCCTCCATTCCCAAAAGATTGTAATTTGCTTAATTTCCCTATGCTTAAACTTAATCCTAAATTAATAAAACTGTTTAAAAAGGTCCATGTTCAGTCCTGGGATAGAATTAACAATATATCTACTATGCAGTATTTTCTGAGGTACCTTGAGGGCAAGAAAGTTACTCAGTAACTTGCATGAACAGTTGATCTCAGTGCTCATTGATATCAACCTGTAGAACCAGCTTTTAACTGAACAGATTTTTCTGCTGCTTTTTATGTAAAGTGAGATTATTTGGGTATAGTAGATCTCTGATGAAAGTTATTTCACTTATTCTTCCTGTTCTGTTGATGGTGCTGATTTCCCTTAGAAGCCAGACTGCCAACAGAACCCACAGATACTGGCTGTTCTCTCTCTTGTTGAATTTGGATAATGCTTGTGCTGCAGTCATATCTCCCTTTAGAAGGTTAACTACAAAGCATCTGGACAGACCAGTGATAGCCCCACTGAAGGCTGCTAGGCTTTGCTGGAGCTTCTAGCACCCAACATTGCTATGTTCTGCTTGCAGCTTGCCATTGCCAGTCGCACTTGATCTCAAAGTTCTTTGCTGTCACTTTCATGGAGCATATGAACAACTTCTTTTACAGAGCCTGAATGAGCAATTCTATAATATTTTTTATTTTGCGGAAATATAAAGCTTTATTGTCTGTCTTGATATACACAAGGTTGTTCAGTGCTAAGAGGTCAGAGGTAAATTCAGTCAAACTGCACTGCATGTTTATTTGTAATGCTAAATTCAGTAAGATTAATTCTTTGATGTTTTTACAGTAGCTGGCAAAAGATTGCAGACTATCTGTCAGCAGACTTCGTATCTTCAGATGATATCATGAATATTATTGATTTAAACGAACTCTGGAGAGGAAAGATTCAGATATGGGAAAGAAAGGTAAAATAACTTCTCTTTTATTGTGGTGGTGGTTGTTTCTTAAAGCATCTGTGTACCTCATTTAAAGCATTTATTGTGCAGTGCACTTTATAGCTAGCTGAGGTGTTAGGGCATGGGTTGGACTCGATGATCTTGGAGGTCTCTTCCAACCTAGTGATTCTGTGATTAAGCCAAATTTGGTTTCAACTATGAAAGGTAATGTGCAGTGTGTCTGGGTGGGTGGCAGGATGAAATGATAAATGAGATCAATACTTCAAGAGCTGAACTTCAGAAATCCAGATGGTCCCCTCTGAAATATTTTTCTTAAAAGTTACTGTTCAAAATTAGATTGTTTTGTATTTAGAACAAATCATTGTCATGTAAGTGTAGCCATTGTTGCAAGCATATGTCTATTGTTTCTGCAAAACCTGAGAGCTTTGGGACATTGTTTACATTTTCAGTATTGGTTTTGGATTTAATAGTTGATTATCTAAGTCTAGTATTTTTTTCCTTAGTTTTACAGATCTGATAAAAAAACTAATACTAATTGTTAAAAATAATAACACATCTAACTGGTGGAAGAGAAATAATTTTTATCTCTTTTTGACACATCTATTGTCTTCTCTTTTTTTTCTAGTTCGGATCAGGAGTAGATTTTCCAGAATTTTGTATAAAGAGCACTTCAGCCAAGACATTCAGAACTGCAAATTTAAGTTCTTGCTTTGCTGCTGAAAAAGAGTGGCAGTCAAGGAATACTGATACTTTGCCAGAAGCAAGTATTATTCTTGTTTTTTCTTTGAGTCTTAGAATTCATCTGTTTTACTTTCTGGGAAAACTTAGTCAGAGCTGAAAGTTAATATAGAAGTAATGATTGGATAAAATTGAGGTATACTTCTTTTGTACATCCGTGGTGTCAAAACAGGTCCTTAAAACTTCAACTGTTTGTTCTTAGGAATACAATACCAGATTCTTTTTCAAGTAGAAATCGAGACTTTGTTCAGTTTAATCCTCAAAATAATTAAATTATGAATTCTGTATTTATCTAACCCTTCCCACTTAATTTTAAAAGTTCGGATTTGGTTTTTTTTACACTCTTGCTGTTTCATGTTTTCTATTGGAAGTAGGTAATTGATGGGAACTCCAGAATCGTATGTGTTGATAAAAATGAGAGTTACAAAAATTGGTGTCAGTTTGGACTTTATTTTCATTGTTAAAACATGAGCATTTTGTATTGCGTTTGTTTGTTCCTGGTAGATCATATTTTATTTGGGGTAAGAGTCAGAACTCATTTGATGCACATTGCTGACATTCTACAAAGTCAGATTTATTAAAAAATATTAAATACCTTCCTTTTTTTAAATATAATTTAGTATGATGTTGTGAAATGTTTTTGTATTCCTTTATACCTCTTTCAGATCTTATGTGCAAGGCTAATGCCTCCAGCAAAATACTTGAGGAACTTCTGCTGATATGACATCATATATAGTGTTATACATACAGGTTTTTATTTGATCTCTTTTCAGGTTTTTCATTACTACGGTCCTGCACTGGAATTTTTACAGGTGGTGATGGTCTCTGATCTACCTTCCATTTTTATATCAGATCTGGAGTTTGAACTGTATCCTTTTTTAAGGGTCTAAACTACTACTGGTAATGTCTATAGCAGAAAGAAAAAGATCAGCATCTACCCATGCAAGCAACAGACAGATGAGAAAAGACAAGGGCTCATTCCATTCTAGCTTGCCAAAACAGTCATTGTGATTCTTCACAACTAAATTTTTTCACTTTGAAATTTAAATTACACTAGCAATAACCATGTGTTGTTGATACTATTGCACATATAATTTCTGTTGATGTGCGTGCTGTTTGTGGGAAAAGAATAGAGAAATGTTTATTCTGTGTAAGTTTAAAAAAAGCCTCAAGCCTTTCTAATGAGTGAATGTAGCATGCTTCACAGCATAGGAACATTCATCTACAAACTCTGTTTTTATTGTGGAGTGGCAGAATCTGTGGCAAGGTTTAGCAGAGGGGTTCTCTCTTGACTGTGTGTGTGCTGCAGAGATCTCGAGATGTATTACTATTGTTTTTTATAAGTATGTACTT
Source organism: Cyanoderma ruficeps (assembly GCA_008694505.1). Classification (NCBI taxonomy): domain Eukaryota; kingdom Metazoa; phylum Chordata; class Aves; order Passeriformes; family Timaliidae; genus Cyanoderma; species Cyanoderma ruficeps. The sequence goes on from VZDJ01000346.1 coordinate 17,483,244, forward strand.
TTGGTACTAGTCTTGGTGTACCAATAATACCTTGGAATGTATAAGCCTGCTATGATTTTGAATATATAAATATCTGTTTCTGTCAGCTTATAATAGAGATGTCAGTGGAGTGTTGTCATATGACATTTTCAAGTGTATCACTTTAAAGGAAAGGTGATTTTATATTTTGTGATACTGCAGTATCAAAAATTATATGCTTACAGTGCTTCTTTCAAATATGATGGCAACCTGATTTGTAAAATAGAGGTGCATAGTTCTTTGTGAAGGTGAGGTTCCTTAAACTGTTCTGTTCAGGAGCTTGTCAAGAAAGAATACTGAGAAGACAGCTACACTGCTTTTGGACCAGATTTCTTTTCTCTCTGGGAAGGTAAAAACTTTTGATTTATGTATAGCAGAAAAATGAAAGTATGTATATTGCCTGTAAAAGATACAGGAATAATATTTTTAAACCTAGTCTCTGTCTAAGCTGCTTTAATAATCAGTTCTAAAGCAAACATAGATCTCAAAGGTCCATGCTATACATACCCACTGAACAGTTTTCTCTTTATCTCAGCTAAGTTTCAATCTCCTGAAACATTTTCTAATTTTTAATCCTATCCTGACAGATAATTTCTGTGCTATCATAATTGAGCTATTGATATTTTGTAGCAAAAGGCAGGTATGTGTGCAGCCTACAAAATGTATCTAGCTACTGTGAAATGGTAAGCTTTTTAATTTTATATGTGCATATTCTGATTTTGGATGAAAAGAGTTCATGAAACATTTACAGTCCTGATTTTTCCCTCCCTCCTCTGCCTTGGAATGATAGTGAGAATATTCATAGCCACAGTATTAGTTTGATGATGTTTTACCTGAACATTCTATCACCTTTACCTGCAAGGTAATACATTTTGTTTAGGAAAGTTTTTTAGTGTTTATAAAATAAATCTATGCCATTCAAAACAAAGCCTGCACTTTGAAAATGGTGATACAATTATGAGTAATGTATGTTTTTTGTTTACTATGGAGGTGGTATCCCACTATCAGGCTGTACGTTTCGTTTTTAATTTATTATTTGGGTTTTTAGTAACTCCTTTTCTCCCCTGCTACTCCATTCTCTATTAGCTTAGCCAGAAAAGGAAAAGGCCCTTTTTCCAATGCTGTACCAAAAGTATCTTTTTAAATGGTTTTATATTGGTAAATATCCCAAGTAATCTTCGTTTTACTTCAGAACACTGAACACTTGGTCATACAACTTGTACAGTTGAAGGGCTCGCATAGTTTTTTTAAAGAAGCCCAAACAGTGAGAACACATTCTCAGGTTTCTTATTAGAGTCTGCACATGTTGAATTGCATATATTTTGAAAGGAACAGTTTCTCATAGGGATTTTTTTCAGTCTGCTACTGGAAATATTGCATGTTTGTTGGCTTTTTTAATACCTGTAATGGCGTTGCTTTATTGCTAGAGTATTCAAATATGTCTGCAGTTTTTCTGTTAGTGCTTATTGGACTGAATCTATGTAGAAACATAAACATTGTCCAGTATCTGGTTTAGGGACAAAGGTAATATGTAGGAAGGAAAAAAAAAAAGACATTGTTTTGTAAGAAAGCAGAGTCACTGATGCCAGCTATATCTTAGAATTCTCTTTTCATTCTAGATACTGCTCTACAAAATGCTTGTAACCAGGTTATGGAGACACTTGTAATACATGATAATTGCCTTTTTATGTATGAAATGGAAATTCAGCAGTTAGTGATCTCTCAAAAAATACACACAATTCTTACAGCTTTTGTGTCAAATGCAGTTCCATTTTGATTGATGTGAATGACAGATATGTTAAGTGGAGATGTTTTTCTTCAGTTCAAGTAGATTTGAAATAATGCCAAATCAGTAGCTCAAGAATGAAATGTAAAACAGATTTCACTAATATTGCGTGTCTTATATTTGCTCTCCTTATTTAGGTGGGAGCTTTATTTACTTTGCCATGTAATGTAAGCAGTGTAGTGATCCCATCTCCTGCCCAGCTGAACACCAAGAAATGGAAGGAATATATGGCTAAGAAACCCAAGGTCATTTCTGGTATGTGTATTTTGTTATAGTTTTATATATATGTATATATATATATATATGGTGAGTTTTTTCTGTACATTTGGGATTTTTTTTTTTAACTTCAGTGGAATGAAGTCAGTGACAGTAATCTTCATTGGCATGAGAAGATTTGGTGAATGCAAATTCAGCTATGCAAATTGGTAGGAAGAAAAAGGGTCACATCATGGCAAGCTTTGGGGAAACAAGGCATCTCCTTTAAACCATTTTTGTGTCCTGTCTGTCAGTTAAGATACAATTTCTACACATCTTTCTAAAGGTGATTTGTAAAATCCGTGACAGAGAGGTTTACTTCTGCAGATGGAATTCCAGTCTGCTTCACTGAGGAGCTTTCCTTCTCTTTTAAGCATTTCCAGAGGTTCTTCAGTGCATTTGCATTTAATTTCAATCTCTTTCTGGGAGAATAAGGACTACTAAGAAATGCTGAATGCCTCCATTCACCTGGGAGCCAGTGTGCTCAACCTGTGATTGAGAGTGTGCTCCCTGTAGGGCTGCACTGATGGCAGCTGACTCTCATACCTTGTGCCAGTGCTTAGAAATCTGATTCAGAAAGTGGGAGAAGAGAAGCAGTGCAGACCAAGGCTGGGGGAAGTTTCTCAGTCAGCCAGTAAATGTGCCCTGCAAGGGGAGGCACTGTACAAGCAGTGACTGTGAAGTTTGTAGGCACTTGAAAACAAAAGGAACTTGGTGGTAGCCCAGTCCTTAAAGTGCCGACCTAGGACAGGATGAGGTTCTGGATTCTGCCTTCTTTCATAATCTTGTTGTTCATTCATGGTTTAATATATAATTAATGTAGATTTCAAGGAACAAGTGACTATTACTGTTGCCAACTCAAGACAAATTTTTTAAACAAGTCTGCAGATGAGGATGGCTCATATTGGTGACTGATACTTTTTTCAGGTTTAGAGAGGAAAAAATGGAGAGGAATTGGAAATGGAATGGGTGCTGGCAGTGTTGCCTTTTTCCCAACCTGGAAATGAAACTCGAGATAATTTTAGCAAGGAGGAGCAATATAAAAGAAGACCTTTAATGAAGGCCTTCAGAAGCAGTTATGAAAAGATATCCATAAAAGCCCACCCCCACAGGGGTGAGTATATTTATAGGTTTTAGGAAATTAGCATAATTGATAAAAAGCACCAATTAGGGGACAAGTGGTAATGCAATTCCCCCCAGATCAGGCCCCTTCTCTGGCGCCCCCCCCCTTCAGCACCAGTTGTACTTTGTCCATGAGAATGTATCTGGAAGAGTTGTTGTCAGCCTTGGTTCCCAGGAAGAACCAAGATAGCACTGGGGCCTTGTACCCCCCACCCGGGGCTTGGAGCTCTGGAATTTGTTTTGTCTTTCTGCTTAGGGAAAGGCCATGGAAAAGTACTGGGAAAACTAGCTACTAATACAATAGGTGACAGTTACAAATATATGTGTGAAGAATACAGAGAACATAGAAAAAACGCAAAAGCCAAACAGCATCAGCAGTACATAGATTTTAAGTTATCTCTGCATGTTTGGAAGTGGTAGAGTACAGAGGGTGTAGAGCTGGTCACAGCAGTAGCATTTGTATTTATTGAAGAGATACTACAGTTTCAGTTAAATGAGCACAAGATCCCCACTGTCTGGAGGATATTTGTCCTGTGCTTCAGTGGAAAGCTTTTGTACAAGTATTAACAATTGTGTGATCAGTAATACACAATAGGTACTTATTAAGCCTCTTGAGTAAAATTTGCAATAGGAGGAGAAAAACATCTTTTTAAATGTATTTTCTTGTTTAGTTGAAAACTGTTGATTTTTTAGTAGCTACCACTAGTCTGAGTGTACTAAGGATTTGTGAATCCTTAATCTCTTCCATCTGTGGGAAGGTATAATTCTTGGTATTGGTAGTTCTTAAATGCTAAGATTAAAATGCAAAACAAAAACTTACCTGTCAGGAATCAGCTTTGAGATGCCAAGATAGACTGGAGAAGGAATATATTTCAGATGACATGGGAAACAGGACAATATGACAACATTTCTGGAATCCTTTTTCTTTCCTGTTCTTTTTCCTTTCTCTGAATTTATGTGTTGAGATAGTGGGGTTTCACCTCTTTTCCCTTCTGTGTCCAACTATAAATTTTCAACAAACAGGAATATATTATTTGTTGCTAACAAAACTTTATTATACTAATAAATGCTAAGTTCCTGTCAAGTTAATTATTGAGACAGTACTGCAAATATCTTAGGAAATTAAAATACTTGACTTAGTACATCAAGAAGTATTTGTTATCTTGATTGCTATGTCTACCAAGGTGCTATAGAATGTTTTCTGTGTGAAAAGATAGCAAACCCATCCTTTCACTGTTACTGTCAGGTTCCACATTAATTTACTTTCGAAACTGTATGCTGTATGCCAGTATTTAAAAATAGAATGTCTTTATCTTTCATCCAGGCACAAGGGTAAAGCAGGGAGTGAAGCTTTTATTAATGAATAATGCAGTGTCCTTGGGAAGAGTGTGTAGAATATTTCCTTTTCTTCTACCGTTGTATGTTCATCCATTGAACACTTACATTATTTTGATGCACATATGCAAAAAGGCCTGTTTTTACCTGGCAGAGCAGGAACTTCTCTTAGTAAAAATGTAATATTGCCAGTTAAAGGTTTGCCTGTTACTTAGCCCAGTTAAAAAAATTCTCTTAGGTGGTGGTTTGTAAGATTTCTCACAGAAACAGAAGAAAGCCCATGAAAGAATTTTGATGGTGGATTGTAGTTTGTTTTAAAGATGTTTTCCTGAAGATGTTTCACAGTCATGTCCTGATATTTGTTAAGTTCCAGAAATTGAACTGAAAGGAGAATCTTGCCGATACTATTTCTTGCTACAAGGCAATGGCTCTGGAGGATGTAAAGCAACCTTGATTCATTCAGCTGGCCAGATCAGTGGGATGGCCACTCTTTCTGCAGTAAATGGAAGGCTAAAGGCAAAACCAGAAGAAACAGAGTCAGGTAAAAGAACTTTTATTTTATTATTGTGGTGGTTGTTTTTTAAAGCATCGATGTACCTCATTTAAAGCATTTATTGTGCAGTGCACTTTATGCCTAATTGAGATGTTAGGGCATGGGTTGGACTCAATGGTCTTGGAGGTCTCTTCCAACCCTGTCATTCTGTGATTAAGCTGAATTTGGTTCCAACTATGAAGTTCAAAGGTAAGAGTAATTACTTATTTATTAATAAGCATCTGAATGCAGGCAAATGCTACTAAATTTCGTAAAGTTTTTAATTCACTCCAGCCAGTATTAAAAGGGAGAAAACAAGGAGGAATATTACATCTTTTATGAATGTGTGTTTTAACAATATTTTTACAAATCCATAAGAAAATATAATAAGAGCTTATTTATTCACAGAATTTACTGCTACCATATTTTTTAAATTGACTATGCAAAGTTATTGTCAGTCATTTCTCATAATTAAGATTAGTTGAAAATCATTTACTGTAAAGGGACATACAGGTACTATTAATGCAAAACAAATTTTTGTAAGTTTAAAGTTTAGAAAGTGTGCACTGTTGGTGTAAAGACTGACCAACCCATGCCAAAAATCTAGGTTAAATATCTCTTGAAAATCCTGTTTCACTGATGATTTAAAATAAAAACTGCAAGGCTGGTAGACAAGTTGAATTTTGTTACCACCTTCAGTTCTTTTGGTGATGTCCATGTTAGTGCAGAGTGTTTGGGTATGAGCTGACTGCTCCTCTAGGGAAGAGCAGGTATGCAGCCATTTATCATGGAGTAGTTGTCATGGTACAACTACACCTACCAGATAGCTCTACTAATTCCTGTATTTGTTTCAATAACACTGGCAAAGAAAAGGAGCACAGTGACCTGTATCTTATCCACTTAATTCCTTATTATTGAAATAAATCTGTGTGCGATATGACTGACTACTCTGCCATTTATTCTAATTAAAATCCCATTAGTACAGTGTCAGAAGACTGAAAGTCCTTGACCATATGTTGGGAGAAAACCTTTCTTTCCTGGTATCAAACTTAGAATCTTTTTATCTTTTTAAATGTTAGTCATGTTAATTGTGTTGTCATTTTACTGGTTTTGTACAGAAATTTAAAAATACTATTCAGGAATCTCTTTCAAATTATCCTCCTGGTGTTCAATTGGGATTAATTTGTTTGGTTTTTCAGTGATTAGCCATTTTTGAAAGTCTGGTTGTTTCCCTTGAATATGAGATTTTTATGTTTCCTGAGTTTGTATCTTCTATTAAGTAATGACTCCAAAGAGGGATTTGTAATAAAAATTTCTCCTAATCTATACAGGCTTTCATATTTCTGATTTTATCAAGTCTCTACCGTGCTATTGTGGAGAGGAGATTGTACAGAGAGAAACAAAACTGTCTCATCTCCAAGTGTTTGCCTTGAAGGAGTATCTCAGTAAGTAATAGGAAAACTCTGATAATTCTCAAACTAGTATTTAAAAGGTCTTTATTTCAAATTGGTTCTTTGACAAAACAGTTTTGTAAGGTGAGCTATCCCATCCAAAGTGTGTTAATCACTTTGTGAAGGAATAGCAGGAGTCTCAAAAGAAACTTTGAGGTACATCCATGATTATATGTCAGATAGTGGAAAAGAGAACACTGGATTTGTATTGGTGGTTGTTACATGAATACTCTGACTTTTTGAGCATAGAGTTGAAATAATTCTATGCAATTCTGTGATGATTTCCCCAAAATCCTTTACCTTCTACAAAAATAAGAATTCTGGCTTGTGTTTTTCAGCTTTTTAAAATTTTATTCTTTCTTTGAAAAGTCTTAAGCAGCAGAAGAAAACCATGGATTGGAGAGCTGTTAGATTTATCATGATGCATCATTCATAATGAAAACTGGAAGGGTCATCCTCCTTTGATTTTTATGACTTTGCAGAGAAGTACATTTGAGTGTCCTGATTTTTTCCCATCTTAAGTCCATTGTTTAATGAGACTCAGTTAAAAGAAAAAATGCTTCAGAGAGGTTGTCTGTCTTACTGAAAGTGGCATGCTCTGGATTTAATTTAAGTGTATTATCATTAACAGGATAGCAGCTTAAAGAAAGTAAGATTTCTGTAACTAGTCTTGTCTCCCACCCCACACCCCCTGCTACCTGAGTCATTCCCAGATTCCTGTCTGCTTCAACCCTGAGGCTGGGCCTGCTCTAGAGCTTGTGTTTTAGTTTCTTTTGAGCGGGTCACCCATTTCCATTAAGAGACTGAGTAGGAGCAGTTGGGATTCACTGATTGTCCTAAATCATACCAGAGTTACCTGACCCTTGATACTCTGACCCAAGAGACCAGAACAGGCTCTCGGTTATACTGGAGCCACGCTCCTGCAACAGCAGTACAAACAGATGGGTGGGAGCTCTGCAGGCTGAAGAGCTCTGCCTTTCACTTTTAGTCTCAGCAAGTCCAGGTGTTTGTCTCTGGGGGATTCAAACCTGGATATACTGTGAAATGCATATATCCAGAGGTTAAAAGGGCAGTAAAAACATGAATCACGTGTGACTTCAGCTATTCCAACTGCTGCTTTTTCACTTGTCTTTGGAATAAACCACCCATGTCTTACTGGCACAATAGTAAGTGTCAAGTTAATTTACTTGTGTTACTGGTTATTGGGTGGGGATTTTCTTGTTTAATTGTTTTTAGCAGGCTCCCTTTGTTCTTTGTTACTTAGCAGATGCAGTACCTTTTATTTTTCTTTTATAGAGAGAAAGGAATTGACCGAGCAACCTGCAGTTATTTCTACCAGTGAGTTTAAAAGCTTATTAAAACTTACAAGAGAATGTTTTCTGGACCTGTGCAGCACTAGTCTTCCTAAACCTGTTCTACAGAAAGTCTGCGATAAAACCAGGTCTTGCACTGTGACTTGTGGTAAGTATTTTTATTTACAAAATATGCTGTTTATTTTCTTTGCATGTTTTTTCTTACTGGTTGTCAATCTTTTAGTAAAAGGGGTAAAGTTTTTTTACCAAAAGAAGAGAACATGTAAGGAAAAAGTAAAATAACTTTCTAGGTTTTTTTTGCAAGCCAAAATTACCCTTGTGTTGCCTATTTCCTTTTCCTTCCTTGACAAAAAAATTGTCCAGGAAACATTTCTGATAGCATTACCAGATAGATTTTTATTTACATATTTTTAGAGATATGTATTGACTAATCATCTGTATATAAAGGACTGTATATCTTTAAGGAATAAGATTGTTTATTTAGGGTTATCTGACATGTATTTCTTGCAGAGCCTGATTTAATAGAGCCAAATCCATTGGAGTGGCCAGAAAGACATGTTCTTCAGAATTTGGAAAACTTTGAAAAAAACAAACAAAAAATGAGGTAATGATGAAATACTGGAGATTTTCTTTGGAGTGGCCGTTGAACTTTACTACAGAGGAATTCTATATGTTGATTATCACTGTGTAAACTGTTTTTACATATATTGATAATATTTCAAAGAAAATACTGCTTAAGGCTAAAACTGTTTTTCTGTCAGTTTCCAAAGGAGTAATTTCTTGGTATTTAAAGAAGTATTGTTTTGATTTTTATTGACTAAATGCAGTTGGAAGCTAGCTAAAAGTAGAATAGTTCTAAAACTAAATTACCAAAATGGCACCTCCAGAAAATAGTAGCTATAGTAGGGAAACATACAAAAGCTTTTCTTTCTCCCAACATACCCGAAGTAATTGAGATAATTTAGTTGTTTTCGTCAACATGTACAATGTGTTCTCACCTCCTCATATTTCCTAAATAGTCAGTACTTAATATCATAAATCAAGAAATTTTGAAGTCAAAGAGTCTATTAGTTTTATGTTTGAAATATATATTTAGTTATGTTTTACCTTCAGTGCTATTCAAATGAAACCCATAGATCTTTGTGTCACTTAAGACAGCCTGTTGATTTCAGTTTAGCTCTCACTTTATATAAGACTTGTCAAGGATTGTTTAGGTTGGATATTAGAAAAAGATTCTTTACCCAGGGGGTGGTTGGGCACTGGAACAGCTCCTCAGGGAAGTGGTCACAGCACCAGCCTGACAGAGCTTCAGAGGGGTTTGGACAGTGCTCTCAGGCATTGGGATGTTGCTGTGCAGGGCCGGGAGTTGGACTCAATGATCCTTGTGGTTCCTTCCAACTCAGCTTATTGTGTGATTCTGTGACTTAATGATCTTTGGTGGTGTTAATGTTCTTGCTGACAGACCTGTAGAGGCAATTGTCCAGTTGTCCTTTTCTGACCCACTTGCATCTACCCACTTTGATCTACCACAGTTGGCCATGACTTAGATTGGAGTTCTGCATGTGGTAAATTCTCGTATTAGCTTTCTCATTGTGGCAATATTATTATTATTGTTACTATTATTATTGTNTCATCATCATTATTATTACTATTATCACTGCCTTTTTTTCTCAAACAAGCAAAGTTCTTTCTTTTAATTAGCTGTTGAAAAGCTTCCTCAAAGACCTTTCTGTTACATAGTCAGTGTTTATTTTATTGCTCATAATCTGAACTGATTATCTTTCTTATCCTGCATCAGGATACAAAGTGTTGTTTAACAGTAGAAAAGGGAGAATTTTGATATAGGTGATTGAAGACACTAAAAAAAGAGTGGAGGGTTGCATGCGGTAGTGGCTTTATGGTTCCTTTCCTGTATATTGTATTTTGTATTTAGAACCAAATTTTGGTCCTAAAATAGAAAAAAGGTGGTGAATAATCTTCTTCCCATGTTATATATCCATAACTAAGCTCTAAATTCTTGAAGAAATTACTGTCTTCAGTCAAATGTTAGAGAATTTTCACCAATTACCATGTTCTTTGTCATGAACATGTGAATGTTGTCAAGGAGCAACTTTGTTCATTTTAAATTGCTCCAGAGTAGCAATGATTTAATATCTTATTTAAATGCCACGAATTTATGAAAAAAGAAAAGAAAATAATCTTAGATTGGTCTTTGTTTGCTTCCTTTTTTCCAGAGTTCCTCTGTTTGGGCATTCATCTGAGCAGCTGCTGGGCCACAAAGAGGGCCAGAGGGAGTCGCTGACCTTGCTGGATGCTAAAGAGCTGCTGAAGTATTTCACCCCCGAGGGGCTGCCCGTGGGGGATCTGCAGCCTCTCCACATTCCCAAGCGGTATGATCAGCATGATAAAGCCAGTGAAGACCACACTCAGAGCTGATGCAGGGGGATGTTGATCAGGGTGGGATGGGAGTGGCAGAATGCCCTAACAGGATTTGAGTTTGTAATTTGCAACAGCCTTATGTCACATGTCTGCCAGTGAAATCTACAGTTTTGGTCTCTGGTCAGCATTGCTATTTAGTTCTTTCAGAATCTGAAATGGCTGGAGGGGACGGTCTCGGTCCTAGGCGTTTAAATAACAAAGTGATCACCTCAAGCACAAACGTGTTCCTGGTAGAGCCCTGCCAAGCTGCTGCTACCCTGTGTCTCCATGTCCAAAAGAGTATTTCTAGTAAAGCAGAACAGAAGCTACTGTGGCAGAGCTTTAATTTTTTTGGTGTGATTTCTTTCCGTGGAGAGGAGTCTAGGTGGGAAGACAAAATAAGAAAAGGAAATAGCTGAGCCTGTTTAACTGTATTTGTCTCCTGTCATGCTTTTTATGTGGTAAAGTGCTTCTTGAAGGAAATTTATGTTCTCTGGTGGCATTGCAAGTATTCATTCTTAGTGTGTCTGATGCTAAGTATCAGTATATTATCCACTGCTTTTTCAGCAGGAAGATAGATACATGGAGTCACTGGACTAATTTTCAGGATTGAACAACTGTTAGATTTAAGGCCAGACTCTATAGGAGTCAGGTAGTGTTTGTAGAAGCAGAGCCTGTACTATTTGTGCAGTGTGTCACAGACTGCTAGGTAAGCAAGACAGTCTTTGCAGTCACTACAATTATATTTGTTGACCTTTTTAATACTGAATAGTGGAAACTATGATGCAATTATTTGATACAGCCCTTGATTCTTTTTCAGACTTCATTATATGTAATAAGAGTGCTTGTGAGAGGGAATTTTCTGTAGTGTTTTGGATTTTCAGTAGGATTTTTGAGACCTCTGTAAAATAGTTACTGAAGTTTTAAAATTAAATTTAATATGTTCTGAGCAGAAAATTCAAGCAAATTACAAAATATGCAGTAAAGATTTAGAATCTCCTACTGCGTTGTTAATCAGTGCAGAAGATTAAGAATTTTGGCTAAAATATTTTCCTTCCAACTAGTTGTGTGGAAAAGAAGTGAAGAATTTTTCACTACAGAGATCTATTTTTTTAGGCTTTGATTTTTTTTCAAAGCCTCCAAAGAAGCACTACAGCATAGAATACCTTCAGTGTTTTGAATTATTTGCTTTGAGCTACAGATGAGTAAGATCTGAATTTGAATTGAGTCCAGCAGAACACTGTACTTCGAGCTGCTCGCTCCCCTAGCAGATGCTCTGCCTAAGTTCTCTGGAATGATGAGGAGCTTTGCACAGCAGATGATCAAGGACCGTGAATACAGATCCAAGGATCTTCCTGACCAACAGAAGGATTGAAGAAATTTTGATAGACTAGTGAATTAAAGGCATGCTCACTTGTTTTCCGTGTATGAGCTTAGATAGAAGTTAGATAGATTACAGTTTAAGATAACAATCTTTCCAAATTATCATCTTGCTAGATTCAGTATCGCATCTTTCCTGGATGTTTTTTCTCAGATTATTCCAGTGGAAATGGTGCAGAGGCAGTCTATATGAATAAAATTTGAAGCAATGTGTAAGTTTCAGATTCTGTTACCTCTTGCCTTTGTCTTTTTGCTTCTTTACAGATAAATGTCAGGGTATGTTGAGATCTGGCAGCAAGATCTTTCTGTCTGCCTTGCTATGGCTTATTCTGTTGAAATAACTTCAAACAATACACTCATATGATTTAGCTGCAGAGAGTTACTAGCTGGAATTGAAATATCCCAGGAAACAAGCCATTAGTTCTGAAGCCTGGGAAAGATGAGGGTTGGGTGAGGCAACAACTTGAAGCTAAAGGGAAGGAACTACTTACAGTGTGTGATTGAGAAATGGGAGGTCACTTCCCAGTTCCTCTGAGTTCATTCTATTACTCAGGTGTCCCATTGTGACATTGTGATATTTGCCTAGTTTTATTGATAAATTATTTGGAGCAGTGACCTTAACTGTCTAAGAAATGTCTAAGAGCTTCTGTAACAATAATAGCTCAGTAGGAGTTAGTTGAAGTTAAATTCTCACTTCAATACAGATTTAATTTTCCATTGATGCTTTATCCTAGGGGCTTAGCTGCAAAACATGCTGTTTTGGTCTTCCTATGTCAAGGCATTTGTTTCTGATTTTTGGAAGTATAATTTATCCTGATGGTAGCTGGTTAAAACAGATCTTTATTTTTCTCCTTTCAGTGAAAATGCATTTCTTTTGACACGAGAGCTTACTCCTCGAAAACTCAGAGGTTTGCCTTTTGAAAAGGCAACTGGATACCATTATCATGGACTTGAGTAAGTTTCCTGGCTTCTTTTCCCAGATTTATTTTTTAGTTTCCAGTCTAGGTATAATTCAAGCAACATGTTAAGGGTAGGATAATTATGCTTTAAATGTTACTGGTTTAAATTGCAACATGCCTGCCTTGACAGTAATGTAGAAACATTGAAGCTCTTTTTTTATCAGTTGTACTGCTCTGTCTGTTCTCAGTGTCTCTGAAAATTTTAATTCAGAACTAAAAATGGCAAGGTAATTAGGATTCATTAGTACCTATCAAGTTCCTAGGGAAGCACATGCTTTAAGTACATACATAGTTTCTGCTTTGATATTTAATTGTAGACACTTTCAGACTAATAGTCAAAAGGTTTAATGAGACCTGATGTGATGCTGCTACCTGTGTGTTCAGGGAACCCGAAAACACCAGCAGGCAAGTGTTAGTGCTAACTATGTTCAAAAGGATCCATATGGTTAGTTAATCTCAGCCAGCAATAGTTACTTGTCGAAGCAAACAAATGGGCAATCTGTCACATCTGTAGCTGTATAAAAATAGTTTAGAAAAATACAAATATTGACATAGAGGAGAAAAGGAAAAAGGCTATAGGAGTGCTGGAGTAGATAATTAAGCATGACTCTTCCATACAGACAGTCTTAGTGCAGTATATGTTAAGAAATGCAGTGGATACCAAGCATAGTTAGTTCAGTTTTTGTGCAAACTTCTGCTGCCTCCTAAAATCACATTTTCAGATTATCAGAATGTGACTAACAGTGCTGCTGATATTTTTTTCCTATCAATTTTACAAATAGTTTGGTTAAGCCTGTGTTTAATATCTAATTAAACCTGGTAATTTTAGCCAGGTTCTCTAGAGCGGTAAAGCACTCTTATCTCTTTAGTTATCTCTTTTTCTAAATAGTAACTCATGAGCCTGTTAGCCTTTTTAGATGTAATAAATGGCACAGAGAGGCAACTGGGTAGAAAAAAGAAATGCATATGGTGTGGTGTGGGAAGAAACCAGTTGTCTGTTGTCTGTTGCTATGTGGTATCTTGCTGCCCTGCCTGACCTCAGCAAGGAGTGTGCCTGAGATTTCAAATTAGGCACAGCAGAGCTCGTGCTGTCTCTTCTAGCAAAATATGACAGATACAGACCACAAGGAGGCCTGGGGATTGTGGAGAGGAGGAAGATCCTGGCATATTAATATTTCAGGAGCAATGTGCTTAGCAGTATGGGAGGGAAGCAGTAGGATGCGAGGTAGTGTATAACCGGAATATATTGTAACAAGGGTATTGTGGTTATGGGGCAGATGTGTTTGGGACTATGCAGTTTTCATCTGCCCAGCTGCTGTATTTATATTTGGAGCTAAAATCTTGTCAAAAAAACAAGGAGTAGCAGTTGTCATAGAATGGTTTGAGTTGGAAGGGACCTTAGAGATCATCTAGTTGCAGCCTCCATGCCGTGGGCAGGGACACCAATATCCCACATCTTCCCCAGAGATGCTCTTAATTCATTTTTCACTCAGCCTGTATTTGTGCTGGCATTGCCCTCACCCAGGTGCAGGACCTTGCACTTCGCCTCAAAAGGTTGGCACAGGGACACCTCTCAAGCCTCTGGATAGAATCCCTTCCTTCTAGTGTTGACCATGCCACAGAGCTTGGTGTCAAGGGCAAACTGCTTTCCTGAAGTCCAGGGGTGGCTTGCTGTGTGCTCTCCTTGCTGCCCTGAGGATCTCTCAAACTCCACTATTCAATGGTCACTGCAGCCAAGGCTGCCCTTGAGCTTCACATTCCCCACCACCCCCTCCTTGCTGGTGGCACAAGGTCCAACAGAGCACCTCACTTCACTCAGAGAAGGAAGTTACCAGTGCATTCCAGGAACCTTCTGGATTGCCTCTGCCCTACGGATTGGCCCTTCAACAGATTATTGGGGTGACTGAAGCCCCCGTGAAGACCAGGACTTGTGAATGTGAGGCTGTTCCTGTTTGTGATTAAATCAAATTTTTGGTGTAGTGAACATGCGCCAGACACTTGCGTGCTGTTTTGCAAAGAGAAAGCAATTGCCATTAAAGCAGTGAGTAGAATGGCAATTTAACTTTTTTGTCTTTGCCGGGTATGTGACTACTCAAGGGACTGAGAATATAAATAAGAAAAATTAAATACCTTGAAATTTTTAAGTTAAGACAGCTTACTCTCTTATCAGGTAATGAATTTATGTCTAGTGGAAAGTCTTCCTCAACTTCCTCAATAAGAAATGGATCATTCATCATTAGAAAAATTAATTTTTCCCTGAATATGAAAATACTCTAAAGAAAGTAGAAACATCAGAACTAGCAATCTAACATGACTCCATGTTAAGAGATAAAAGTAATGAATGTGTCTTGCATTCCTAAGAGTAGGAAACATTCCTGAGCAATTTGAAGGGTGGGCTGAGCAATAGCTCACACTGCTCAGAACGATTTGTAACAAAGAGGCTGAAATAATACAGGACTTACTGTTACCTTTCCCTGCACTACAGTAAGTAGTGATGAAACACTGT
Source organism: Cyanoderma ruficeps (assembly GCA_008694505.1). Classification (NCBI taxonomy): domain Eukaryota; kingdom Metazoa; phylum Chordata; class Aves; order Passeriformes; family Timaliidae; genus Cyanoderma; species Cyanoderma ruficeps. Next base: position 17,498,319 of record VZDJ01000346.1, read on the forward strand.
TCTCTTGCAAGGAATCCTGGAAATCATTTACACCAGAGAAACGTTAGTTGAGATACGTTTTTTGTTATCTCCTGTATGATTCACTGAGTTAACACTGCTCATCTTTCAACCCCATAATAGTTAATACAGTTTTTTCTGTTGATTTGCCACTTATTCATTGTAGTCAATATGAAGCTTTTGCTTCTTCAGTGATACTTTTTTTGTATTTTTAGTACTTAAAAATGTGAATCTGTCATACAGCAGTATTTATTTCAAAGCTATAAGTTGCATTTCAAAGAGATTGTTCAAGGAAAAAATTCTGCTAGCGTCCATGGAAATCTTATAAGAGTTACAAATAATATATAATTCGGCTTCTTTGTTGGAGTTGGACTTGAGTATAGCAAAATCCATCAAGCAAGTATTAATTTACTGGGCTGTTAAAAGTTGTCTTTCAGAACAATATGCCAATTCAAACAAAAAAAAAGTTTTGGAGTTCACATGACTATCAAAAGTAAGTTTTTCTCATTGTAATAAAGCAGAGACTTTCTCTCACAGGTTTCTCACCCAATTTCAATTTTAGATATTGTCTAGATAACAGAAGAGCCTTGGAGAGGGATTTGGGATATGCTGAACTTCAAACTCGTCTTATTCGCTATGAAACTCAGACTACTTGCACCAAAGAGTGCTGCCCTGTGCCACTTGTCTTGAGTCCTCTCCCATCTCCTGCAGTCTTGTCAGAGCCTGGAAGTGTCCCTGATGGAGAGTCTTTACAAAGCGAATTCAAAACAGAGACATCAAGGCTAAAATGCAGATCAAAAGACCTGGATTACTTTTATCCCAAGAAAAGGTAATGCACTGAATAAAATGAATCTTTAGCATGAACTATTTCTGTAGTGTCTTGTGAACTGCATCTTTTCTTTCATCTCAAAATGTTTACTGAAGCTATCTAGGCAAATGTTCTAGTTGTTTAATCCTCTTCTGTAGGTTCATTTTTTTTCGCGAGTGTGATCTCTCATCGATGGTATTAGATTAATCAAAACCATGCAGCACAGGCACACTTTATTTAACAGATTGGGGGTTATATCTTGCACTCTCAAGTGCCTTTGAAAAGATGACAGCCTCATCTAGGACTGAAACAGTCAGTGCTCCTGCACTATGAATAAACAACTAAAGGTTTAGAAAGCCAAGGGTTGTACAAACAGAATAATTTAATTTCTAATCCAAAGGACTGCTGGCATAAGATGACCCACGAAAATTCAGTCTTATTGTCAGCCTTGTTTATTAAAGTCTTTTTGGAAGTTTTGTTTTTAAGATTTCCTTTTGTACCTTGTCCTCACTCTGAAGATGCAAACCCTGTCACTGAAAAATAACTGCTAGGTAACACTATTTCCAAATTCCCTTTTTTCCTGTAATGCTTCACTTCTTCCATATTTCCAGTTTGATACCTTTTGCATTCTAATCACCAAAAGCCTTTAACAGAGGTCTGGTTTTAGAAATATGTGTACCCTTTTGCAGCTTACTGAATAGTTAGAAAAGAAGATGTGATTCTACTTAACATTTTGTAAATTGGAGTTTGGAATTACTAATTCTTTTACAGTTGAAGGATGAAGGATTACAATGTTCCCATAGAATTATAATGCCCAACTTCCTGTAGTTAAAGATGAGTTGTGACATTCCTATAGGGCCAAAAGAAATTAGATAGTTTCAAGAAGTTTTGTCTTATCCTAAGACTGGAGGCCAATTCTCTTTCCAAGAGTTTTATTTTCTTAGTTACCTGATTTATTCAATTTGTTTCTAGACCTTTTTAGTCAGAGGTGCAATGGGTCTACATATCAGAGCCCAGTCCAGTCAGCAGAGTGTTCTTCTAATACAAAAAATTTTACAGAATAGAATCCTGTCTTCCTGTCTGCTGTTTTCAGATGATGTTTGCAGGAATGCTCAGTTCTTACTGCTCTTAAGCAGCAGCCTCTATAGCAGAAACAATAGCAGTTAGAGAGTCGGTACAAAACCTGAAAGTTATTTTTATTGGTTTTTTTATTATTATTCTTTCTAGGCTAACCAAGTCTGAGAGTACAGACTCCCTCCTGTCTCAGGCAAGTGGGAGCAGCAGGAGCCACTGTGCAGTTGCAGTGACGAGGAAACGCTCCGAAAGATCCGTTTCTGTGGCTGCAGCGCCATCGAAACCGCCCGGCCAAGCCCACAGAGCAGCCACCAAGGCTGCCTCAGCTGCAGAGCCTGAGGCCTCAAAGCCAGGGAAGGAATCCAGATCCCAGAAACACACGAGGGTAAAAATCTCCCTTGCTCTCTACGTGGTGAAGCAGCTGTTTAACTTCTTTCTGTGAGACTTGATTTGTAAAAAGGTTTTAACTCAAGGTGAACTATATTCCTCTGTATTTGTTATTGAATTTCATTCTGCTCACTTGTGTATGTGAATCCTGAAGGCACTGAGGAGAGTACTGCAGAAGCAAAGAATGAAAAACTGTGTAAAGGAAATCTTATCATGCCCAGGGAATTAAGGCTGAGAGAGATAACAACGAGAAATAAAAAAGGTGGAAATGAACATCAATTAATAGGAATTATGAAATATAGATGATTAATATAAAATCTAAAGGCACCAAAGAGTGCTGGAAGGGTCAAAGGCATTGTGAGGAACAGACTATTCTGAGAATAAAGAGTTTCCAGTAGTTCGGTAAATCCATTAATTGAGATAGGAGTTAGATAATTTGATGGAATAATGTTTAATTAATAGCTGTGCATATCAGGAATGCCTCTTCTAAAATGCAATACGCAAAACTTTTTCTGTCTTGGTGATACTAGTTTTGAATTAATCCCAGGGTGCAAGGAGAACACTGCATGAATGTTAATGTACTGTCAAAGGCAAGTTGGAATGGTCCAAGGAACCATACATTGGTGTGACTCATTCAGACCTACTGCAGAGTTTAAACATCTCTGATGTAAAGAATGTCAGAGAAAATTTTCTAATGCGACTTGTGTCAGATTTAATTTTTTTTTAAACATGTATGCATCAAACAAGGGAATATCAGTATAGCAAAAAGTGCTCTTTTATATATATTACTTTGGAGAAGAAAAATCCTAAGATGATATTGACTTCTTTTTCATCTTCCAAACTCCATGTGGATATACACTGATCCTTGACCTATAAGCATTTTCTTAATTTTTTTAAATGAAGAAAATGGAAATAGATTGTTAAATAATTCTGCTCAAATTCAGCCAGTGAGCTGATTGCCTTTGGCAATAGATTAAAGACAGACAAGATCACAAAACATTTTCTGTTTTGGGCTTTTTTGTTTCCCTTGGACAATTTTTCATGTCAGTAGTTGGGATGAACTTCTGAGTGTGTTTCTTCTGTTTCCAAGATGCTGAAGGAGGTGGTTGCTAAGACTCTTCAAAAACATGGAATTGCAGAGGATCATAAGTGCTTTGCATCATGCAGCCAGCGTCTATTTGTGATATCAAAACTCTACTTAAAGGTAACTAGAAGACACACTCTTATAGTTCTTTATTCTTAGTTAAGTGAAGCCACTCCTGAATAAAACTTGAGATAGCATGTGGGATATTCAGAGTTGATTAAGCTAATATTTCCCAGTGGTGTGTTAGTAATGTGTAGTTTGTGTGGAAAAACCTTTGGACTTGTCAAGTGCAGAAGGTAGTTCACAATATATTTTGGTGGTGTTTTGCTTGTTTTAAAACTTAGTAAAGCAGTAGCATTCTATACATAGTGAAATAATATGCTGAAGTGTGCGCCTGTTAGGTCAGGTCACCCAGAGCTGCAACAGCTAAGGAAGCAAGAGTATCTCCCAGCTGTAGCTGTGACAGCTCAGCTTTTCCCTTGTTCTAAGGTTGTTGGCTCAATAAGTAGCTTACAGAACTGACTCAGGAATTGCAGTTCCCTGACATAATGTGCTCTGTTATCTAACATATACTGGCTCAGCAGCATCCTGTAGAATTGCATCAAACTTCATGTTTGGGGGGGAGATGAGAATTCTTTCCACAATACCTAGGAGGACTGTAAGTCAATGCTGAAGCCCATGTTACTTGGTCTGAGCACAAAATCGAGTTAATTACAGTATGGAGTGATTAAAAGCTATTGCTCACAAACTGAGCTGCTGTTCTGTTCATTTGCATGTGTTTAACCTAGCACTAAGGGTGAACCAGCTCAGTTTAGTCAACTTCAGTAATGGTGCTTTAAGCTAAATGAAAGTTGAACAGGACTGGATGCTTACACAATTAGAACATCTTGCTGTTAAGCACCAACTTCTTAAATAATGGGAATGCAGTTGTGCAGTCATTCTGTAAATGCTCCCAAAATCTCCCTGAAATATGCCCTGAAGGAAGATCATCTAATCCAAAATCAGAAAGTGCTGCATGGAGGGATGTGTTAGTAGACTAAATCAGGGTTTGGGCTTCCATTCCAAATAGAAAAGGAAAAGGGAGAATATGGAAGTGATTCTGTCCTTTCTGGAGAGAGCTTTTAACACAGGATTTTGTTCTCCTGAACTGTCTTGCAGCTCCAAGTCTGTAGGAGTCCTTTCAATCCTTTTGTGTGCTAAATTCAAAAGCATAATTCAAAGCATGATAACATAGGTATCATTTTCCTCTGGAGACAAGTAGTAAATGAATTTTCTTTCTCTTCAGGCAAAGTTTTGTTCTTGCTTTGTTTAAAAGAGTAGATTAGGTTGGACTCATTAAATGTACAGCAAAACAGAAAAGCCATTCTAGATTTTTCCCTTTTCTGCACTGATATTTTTTTTTCTGATGTCTGCTTCGCTGTTCTTTGCCAGAACTCTGTATTACAGAGTAAGCTCACAGCTGATTTCCGTGTTCATAGAGAAACAGGATTTCAGTCAAGACTTGTAAGAACTTTGAATATCATTGAAGAAAAAAAAGTTCTGGAAATTGTGCAGAAATGTACAGAAGGTTAGGAAGACTCAGTCATAATTGAGTACTAGGTTTGAACTGCTGTAAGGCAACCTGCAACCCATTGGAATAGATTTAAATTATTTTCCTTTTTTTTATTAAAAAAGCAAAGTCAAATAATTCTTCTGTTGTTTTGAACAAGGTGATAAAAGTGTAACACCATCCTGGTTATTAGGGCTCTTATAACCCAAATTAGAGTGACCATATGAGTTTGCTGACTTCTGTGGCTTTTTTGTTTCATATTTAGGACCTTAAAACTTCTAGAGGACTTCTTGATGAAATGAAGAAAACAGCAAATAGCAATGCTAAACAGGTAAGACCATGTGTTTATTTGTTCCTGTACATAGCTAAGGCACCTTGGCCACAGCGTGGTTTAGTCCACAGCTTTAGGAGATGGAGAGGTGCATACCCTCGGCTCTGGGTCATGTTTGACTCTGATCTCACACAAACTCTCTCCCAGTCAGTAGACCCAAGGCAAAATTTCCAGGTTTTGGATGGTATTTTAGTTACAGCTGCTGAGATGATGGGCCACAGTGAGAAATGGAAATGAAGACAATGAATGTTTCTACATCACTGGGGAAAAAAAAGAAAAAGAAGTTGAAATTTTTCTTTAATTAGAATCGTTATGGAATTCTTCTTTCCTTGTGTTGAAGGAAATAACATTTCAAAGGTTAGGAAGTAATAAAGCTCTATAAAAAGAAATAATTTTTTTACAGGAAACAAAATCAATAATTTTAGGTTTGTGTGTAACTGTAACCACAAGGCATATCAGGTTGGGCTATTTGTGCATAATATGGGACTTACATGAACAGCAGCACAGAGCAAATGACAGAAGTAAGTATTCCTCCAGAAATTAAGTAACTCTGATTTAAGTTCTGAGACATACACTGAAGTGACTCCATGATTTGGGAGGGAAAAAAGGAAAAACAAGTGTCATGCATAATTACAGTACAGTTTTCATAATCATAAATTAAATGGAAGAATTTGAACTGAAGTAGGTAAGTAACAGAACACACTCTCAAGAAAGCTGCTAGATCCTCACAGAACTTATTGTATGAGAGCAGTGTTTGCTGTGTTCTGTGCTGTGTTCCTTTGTGGATTGCCTTGTATGGATGATAAGGTTTCAAAAACTACGTGGGTTGTGATGTTTGGTGTTGAATTGGACTATTGTGCTGATACACTTCTTCTCACCTCCATCTTTGTCTGGGCAGAAAATTGGTAGTTTTTTGTATGTTTGCTGTTGGCAAAAGGCCAAAATTGGTGTTCTCCTAAACTGCTTATGTCTCCCTGTATTAGAGAGTATTTTGAAATTACTTTACAAAATTGGAATTGCCAAGGACTAGTCAGTGGTCTGAAGAGCTGCCCTGTTTGGAAAGCAGCAGTGATAATGGGGGAGATACAACAGTGCACAAATTATCCTTTATTCTTTCTTCTCTGGCATTAGGAACTTCTTCTGCTGGAAGCATGAGCGGTATGGCATATGTGCTGCTTCTTGCTGGTATATAGGAAGAATGGGGTGAAATATTTAAATTCAGGGGTTCTAAAAATGCCTTTTCCTAAAGACAAAGCGTTCTGTAAGATTAAATATGGTTCTAGGGTAATGCTATTTCCACCCAGTTTATTAACAACACCTTCTCCTCTTGAGTAGTTTGCTTTTAAATCCTGTATAGTAAATACCACAAAGATGGTGACAAAGGACTAAAGAAAGAATTGATAAAGTCTGTGAGATGTTCTTAATTTGCTTTCAAACCCAGGAGTTATGTAAATTGTTTGCTTTCTCATTTATTTGCCCAGGTGATTGAATGGGTTTTGGAAAAGAATGGGAAGTAGAAGCACTGTGTGGATTCTATTCACACCTTCCCAGGAGCTGTGGAGACAGAGCACTTGTGACTAGAGAAGCATTATACTGCCCAATGCACACACAGATCTGCACATTGGGAGGACTTTGGTCAGTGTAATTGTATAGACTCATTCTTCAAGTACAGGACCAAGGTTGAAAGCTTTTTATACTGAAAGTTTTTAATTTTTTTTAAATTCAAATGAAAAGAGGTTGTATTTTATATGTGTATTTATTATGTTTGTTAAAAGGAATATAGCTTGACTTGGTTTATAAAGCTTTGTATATTTTTTGACCAGTGCATTTGGTTTTTATATGAATAAAAAACCCCACAATTTTAATTTTGAGAACTACTACTTTGCTTTACCTTTTTGTGTGAAGATCTCTATTCTACTGACTACAGCTTGCTCTTATATAAACAGCTGTTTACAGCATTGACCGTTAACATTTTATACACTAATTAAGAACAGTTCCTATTTTGCAGGTGAAAACAAGCATAATCAGAATTTGAATCCTAATTATCTCTGTGTTGTAATGTAAGGAGGAAAAAAAGCATGGAAATTTGATGCAAGATCCCATTAAAGACAGTTTCTTTGTTTTACAAGCTGAATTTTCAGTATAATTTCTTACATGCGCTTTGTAACACACCATAGAAAAATATCTAGGAGAGGTCTGAGATTTCTTTTCCTGGAAGATGAGAAAATCAAAGCAAAAGTAATGAGGATGGTGAAAGCTGGAACAGAGCTGGTGTGCTACGCTGAAATGTAAGGGAAAAAAAGAGTTTGTAGCTGTGTTGCAGATACAGTAAAATACACTAATTTGGTCTCAGTTTGTTTAAGTCTGGCATGTACCTTGCTGGGATTAATGTAATTATTAAAGTTAAGTGTTTTGTTGAGATGAGGAAACTAAGCTTTCTGTATTAAGGATTTTCTATTTATCATATAAACCAATGGGATTAAAACTGATAGAGATGCAGGGCTATTGTTTGCTATGTTATCCTGGTAGGAAAACAAATAAAGCAGTACAAATAAAAATGAAACATAATTTTGTGGAAAAGTAATCTAACTAAACCATGTGGAGGCTTGACTTAATACTGTAAAATCTGTGCTTTCTCTAAAGAGCCTTCCTGATTTTGTGATGTCATTGCTTAATTCTGTTTGGTGTAAAGCTGAGCCCTGAGGAAGTTTTTCATGTCTAACAGGATCTTGAGTTAAACTGTTCTGTTCCTTTGTTCCCAAGTTTACCATTGTCCTGAACTCTACAAAACCTTTTCTGGGTGGGTGTGTACTTGGTTTAACTGAGCTGGAATAGGAGAACTCTGAAGTTGTTGTGCTGTGACTGTGGGCTCTAGTAAGTACTGGGTGCATCTAAGCCCAGGACAAACATAACGACTTGGAAGATGGATTACATTTGTCTGCAGAATACCCCACATCCACAGCATCCCTGTTGTAGTGATTTGGTAAAATAGAAATGCAATGAAGAGACATATTTAAATAATCATTTAATAAGTGCACGCACAAAATTGCTCCAACGTAATGATTCCTGTGTATGGCTCACATTTCTTTGCATTCAGTATAGAAAACAAGAAAGTAATCAAGACATTAACCTTTCTTAACATCTTGTAGTGAATCAAGAAATTCTCTACTTCCAGAGAGAGAAAAGCTGTAAGCTGTAGCCTTATCTCTTCAGCCTGAATGCTGCTGCTTTTGTCTGAATACTAAAGCAAGCCACTGAAAGTTGTGTTTTCTACTTAATTTTGGGAAGTTTATGTATTTGTAATTAGAAAAACTTTGTAGTTAATAATTATACATAAGTTGGTAAGTAAAAGTACAGAAAAACTACATTTCATAAATCCTTGAGGCTAGCTGCCATGAGCAAAGAAAATACCTTCAGGAAAGTAATTAATACTTTGAACTGGTTTTCTTGTACTTCAAGTAAAACTCAATGGTTATTGGTTTAATTAATTTTGTAGACTCAAAGGCTGGCCTGAAATAATCAGCAGGAAAACAGTTAGGGAAACCTAAGCATTTTGATGTATTGTTTTTTTGCACAATTCCCAGTGCAGAACTTATACACTGGTACCCATGTCTCATTTGCTCTTTGTGTTGGTGGCTTTTTGGGGCAAGTGGTAGCTGTTTTATTATTGTGGCTTAATAGCACTGTGCCCCATTTGAGCTGTGATAACTGTCCCTGTTCATGCTCTTCACCTACAAAAAAAGCAGGCAATGATTTGACCTGGTCCACTGTAACAGCACTAAACCAAATTATTTTACATTTGTTGTAGTTCCAAAACCCCACACTGAGAGTTCCTGCAGCTCAGCTGATGTGGTGTCACTGAAGTGATGCAGAATGTAACATCATCCTTTTCCTCTGAACTTCAAATTGTTTTCTTGTTTGTGGCTGCTGACCCACAAATTCAGTCTGCATTGTGCATATTTTGGGTGCTTGTTTTTATGTTGTTTGCAAGTCAGGATGTAAGTCATATTCACCAGTACACACTTCTGGTTTACCCATAATCCATCTTATATAATAAGCACTTAACATAGCATAGCATAGCATAACATAATAACATTATGTATTATATGGAGAAGCACATCATCCTTCCATGTTATGTGCTTATATTCCCCAGAGGATTGGGGTAAGACAGCACTGATGTGGTTGCAATTACTTGGTGATACGATTACTTGTAATGTTACAGCAATTTCATGATTAATATCACTGGGCTACCACACAGAACTTAGCTTGAGTACTAATGCTTGTCCAAATTCACAAACTTCTTTGTCCCAATTCACGGTTCTTCCTTGAAATTTGTGTTTTAAATTTGTTTCCTAATGCCTCTAATTATTTACACAAGCATAGAAATTCTGATGAAGGAAAAAAAATGAAAAGCTAATCTCATGTGGGAAAAGCAGGTGATTATGTTCAACAGGAGGTTATCAGCTTTGTTAAATATTTAAAATGTTTTTTCCTCTCATTCTTGTAGATTAAATTTTTGCCCTGGTTAGTCTGGGTGTTTACTTATAGCAAGCAGGCTGTGTTTCTCAAAATTTTGTGAGCATATTATTAATATCTGCTCTTTAAAATCAAAGTCACCACTGAATTCAAGTGTCCATAATATACACTGTGTGTATATATAAAAATATGTAATATATACTGTATTAATGGTCTCTCTATATAGTAAATAGACTCAGTAAATAGATAGTTGTCAATCTGCCAGTTTGACTTGTATGGAAAACAACATAAAATTAGAAATCAATAGCAGTGTAATGATCTGGAGCACATAATTTCTTTAGGCTCTGATTCTGCTTCTACTGAAACCAAAAGCTCCAATTAACTTTTAAGCATGGGTAAGAGGACACTGAGAATGCTTTTGGGTGGAAATCAGATCAATCTCCACTTCAAGTCGGCTGAGCTTCCCAATGCATAGTGCTGGAGGGAGTGTGCTGCCATGTCCTGTGGGAGGATGGAATTCTAGTATCCTGCAGAACGAAAACACTAGTTATTTGTAAAAGTTATTTGCAAAATTTGCAAAAATTCTAATGGTGTTTGTGGTGGTGATTTGCTTGGTAGCATGTCAAAAGTCTTGTTTGATTTCTAAAGTACCTGAAGAGAGATGCTGGTTCCATTTGAAGGGCATGACTATTAGAAACACCAGTATTATTCCCTGAACACAATCAGATCAGCTTTATTTTTTTTTTTAACAAACACTTTAGATCACATTTTTCCAATAACATTTTTGCCCCAGTGTGTATCCCAGTCTTTCTCATGATGAAGCTGCTATACAAACTTCCTGATAAGACCATTCCGTTCATAGTCATCATTTTGTGAGAAGAATGACACTTTGGAATATCCATCTTTAGGCTTTCCATGAGGCTGTTCTGTCATAACTCGAGTCTGACTGAAAGAAAAGGCTGAAATTCCCACAGTTAGCTTTTCTATTTGGGCCACTAAGTTAAGAATTAAATCAAAGGAGAAAAAAAAAATCTCTTTTCCCATAACCATTCATAAGAGAAAAAAGGCACATGTTGGCCTCAGTCCTTGAATGCAGAAACGAGCAGAAATTTCTGCTTTTTCTTAATTTTTTTATAAGTCTTCTGTTACCACCTAGTCCAGTATAAGCAACAGAGAAAGCACTGCAACTTCAGCAGAGATGTCTGAATGACCTGTGCTAAAACATCCCTGTGGGATTTCAGGTTGGTTTGTTTTAAAATTTTTTTTAATTCATTCCACCAATGCAATTAACAGTTCTCTCAAGTAACAGAATTCTTAACAGAAGCACTGATGTTTAAATGTATTTTTCCCAGCCCAAAACCAAAGGACAGCCTTCCAGATAGTTCTTCTGGATACAAAGTAAGCTCACCTCGCAAAAATCCAATAAATGACTTTATTAAATATATTCTTTTCCTCTAAAATATAAATATTCACTATACTCTTATAAATGTGGAGTAGGTTCATATTTCATTTGTCTATCCCATCCAAATATGAATCAATCCAAAATCTGAAAATGAAGAAATAGATTCTGTAATTATCATTATTTTTTCTATAAATATATATAATATGAATTTTCTTTGCAAACTGCTTAGTTATTCACTTAGACTTCATATAGTACTGAGCACCTTAGATTACATTTTGTGTCATTTAATTGTTGGCACTAATATAGGAATTTGTAATATTTACAATGCACATACATGTTAAGTATAACATTCCAGTGATTTGTAAGTGTTAAAAGGAAGAAGGACATAGTGCAGTATAGTTTACATATGTATTTAACCTACTCCCCCCCGAATGCAAGTTTTCACTTCAACCTCTGGAACTTTTATAGGAGCCTGTCTCTGAATTGTTAAGTTATACTTTGGAACAGCAATAAAAATGTCCTGAACTGGTTTTTGAAGACTTCACACAACAGTTTCCTTGATAAGGTGACACGAGCTCCTGCTCAGAGTCCTGTCCCCCTGCGTACCGACTGCTCTCAGCTTCTCAGATCTCTCCCAGAAGCTTCCAAGGCCAAGGAGTCCCAAACAACTGCCACAGAAAGTTGTGTGAATGGCAGTGGTCACTGAATGAGAAACGTCCATCTGGAAATTACTGGTATGTTATGTAACATGTCACCTCCTACCTTGTTAATCTACACGAGGAACTAATTTTTAAGTGCAAGTACCATGACAAAAAATGAAAGTGCAGAGCTGGGTGGATTCTTCCCTGGCATGCCTCTGACTGGGGCTGCTCTTCCAGTGGGGCATTGAGCTGTTCTTTCAGTGATTATTTTCTGTATTTCTGAATTCAGCCCATCATCCTAATATTTTAATTGGTTTTGATGATTAAGATACCTGTGGAAATCATCACGTTCTTATGCTGTGGATAGACAGCATGACTTATGCTTAACTCTCAAACCTAGCTTAAAAACAACATGGATCCAAAATATGTTCTTAATTTTCCCCTTTGCCAGCCAAGTGATGCTAAGTTGAAATCTATGTGCTTTCTTAGGAATAGAAGAAATGTTGTAATATGAAAACTGAAGATCCACAATCACTGAATATATTACTACCTGTACATTACTGTATATTACTTCCCGTCCTTCAAAATATGAATTTAGGGCAAAACTCCAAAAGCAGACAAAACCCCACCTCTATATGAAGCTGTTCTTTTTATAAAGGAAGAACAACATAAGTTGCATCCCTGTTTTGCTTCTTCCTATTCCCACCAGATCACATGATGCCAGTTTATTACTTCCAGCTGCAAGCTGTGTATATCCTCTCTGGTGCTGAAGGTCAGTGCTCCTGCCTGCTTTTTGCTGCTCAGGTAGCTGTGAATAAGGCTGAAACTCAGGGAATCACAACAGTAAGCTGTGGTGCAAAACAGTCACCAGTAAGTTGTGGGCATGGAGATGAATATCTTGTATTTCCCCAGCAAAACATCTGGTCTTGCCAAGTCATGCCCACAGGAGCAGTTCCATGTCAAGGAGTGCAGCTCATGTTCCTGCCCTGGCATATGTTTCTCACTGTTGTGGAGCTGCTTCAAGAAATTTTTCAAAAACTCATAAAATCAAGTCTTCCTCCTTCCCTATGTCTGTTCTAAGAAGACCACACAAGCAGCCTTGTCTGAGCAAAGGGGGTGACTCAGTAGGGGTAGGAGGACAGAATCTTAGTATGGCTTTCTACTAGAAAACTGCCATGGAGATGCTGGCAGAAGCATAATCATGCCTCAGAATGGATTCAGGTAACTTTAACCTGAGCTGGGGCTCCCACATAACTCATTAAAGCTACTCTGGGAAGTCACTATAAAAATGCATCCTGTGTTCATTAACAAAGGACACTCCTGCCTGTGCCCCCCGACATCCCTATGGCTGGTCCTGCTTTGGCTCTGTCACTAGGAATGTGGGTGACATGTGGTCACTGCTTAATGTGAAACTGCCCCTGGCAGGGGCCCTCCAGCTGTTACCTGACCACAGCTGGATTGCTTCAGAGTGTCCAACTCAAAGGTGTGCATCTGCAGGTTCTGCTGGGTATTCATGCAACAGGTACTGGCAATGCTCCAAAAAAAATCTTCTGTAAGAGGTGCACAGATTATAACTGAAAGAACCTTTTACTTTCAGGTGATGGGACAATCTTTAGAGGATTTCTCCCCAACCAACCTTGGCTTGTATCACAACCAACAGGTTGTCTTGCCTACATAGCCCTTTACTTTATTATATAGACAAGTACATTGAAATAGGCACAATTTATGATTCTGAAACGTTTACATGAATGGTACTACATGCTTTTATGGTCTCATACGGGAATTTAAAATCCCATTATTTACAATTAAATCCCCCGTATTCCTTGTCATGCCATTTCTTTAGCTGGTCAAAATGAAACTTGGGCCTTGGAAGAGCAGAAATGATGAATGCCCAGTCCTGAAGCCCAGGATGGTGTCTGCTGCCAGCTGGGACAGGGTGCTACTGTTCACTGTACTTCAGATTAGTGTGGTTACCCCATCTCTCTTAGAAGAAACAGACGGATCCCACTTATGCCACCAAGCCCAGTCTCGTGATCTTTGCTGACAGGAAGGAATGAATGATGAAGACAATTGGTTTTGGACAGGAATGAAGGTCCAGTTGCTGAAAGTATAGAAAAAAAAAATCAGGCTAAGAATTGTATCTCAAACAAGCAATCATTTACTGAGTACTCAAACTGCTGTCTGGTATTTTGAACGGGCTTCTATTAATAACAACCCTTCTCTACACCATATTGTTTTTCCTTTGCATTCAGCTGCAACTATTTAGGTTACTAAAACTAATAAGTATCTTGGAAGCAGGTGAGGTCCTGGTACCTCTGGCCTTGTATCCACCTGGGTGAGCAGTAGAAAACTGGGTCAGATGCTGCAAGCACTTTTCTAAGAGGCTCAGCCCCATCTTTTTTGGCTGTTTCTGCCTGGGATGGTGGTGGGACTGCTCTGTCTGATGCCCAGTGCATCTGCTGTTGGTGCAGCTGAAGTACCTTCAGCCAGTGCTGCACAGCTGCTTCTCTGTTCTCACAGCCCACAGTGAGAATGAAGTCAGACTTTGTTTTCCACAGTCGTGGTTCAGATGATCTCACCACACACTTGCTAAGCATGAGAGGCCTGTCAGTGTGCAGAGACCCAGCAACAGGGTCACGTCAAAACAAACCACATTTGCCTTTTGTGGTGGTGCATTCTGTCCTGCTTCCTCCTTTTTCCAGGCTGCGCTGCAATCTGAGAAATGCTTGTTAGGCCTTGGCCTAGAAAAGCAGCACCTGGGCTCATCTCTTCTTGAGCTTATCAGAAATACCCATCAGCTGCCAGGAACTACTACGGTCTTAAGGTGTTCCTGTTTCCCTTATCAACAACCTTAGGAACTATTTTCCTTGCCTGAATGGCACAACATTCCTGTTCTTGCACTTTCAAAGAAAGTGCCAACCCAAACTGTAGCCAGCATGAAACACTGTTATAACTAATGTTCACTCTCTTGTGACCCTATAAACAGCATTCCAAAATGAGACTCTTTGAGCTCTCCTGAACTGCAGCAGGGTGTGACCAGCACCTCCCTCTGGGCAGGGCCTCTCAGAGCCAGCCAGCTCTCAGGTTTGCTGTCTGTGGAATCACCAAACAACGAGTCCTGGGCTTGTACCCTCACTCCTTGAGGCCTGACTCTTTGCCCGTCACGAGATGCAAAAGCATGCAAAGTGAGTGTTTCCCTGACCTCTAAGGGGAATTTTTCACAGGTACCTTCCTTGCACTGATTCTTTCTGTCTGTGTGCATGTACCTGTGTATATGCTTTGGCAAACTGGGAGAAATACTGTTTTCTTAGATGTTTAAGAACCTTAGCTATCTCAGTAAGTTAGGCCTGTAAGTAAGGTTAAGTCATAAGTTGTAAGCTAAGTTAAATCCTATTGAATGTTGTTCTTCTAGTGAGTAGCTAAGTTCAACTTTGAAGTCATAAGTTGAGTTAAATGCTGTTATTCCTGTGTTAAATTGTTAAGTGTTGTTCCTTTGTTAAATTGTTAGGTTTAAGGTCTAAGTTAAGGTAAAGCA
Source organism: Cyanoderma ruficeps (assembly GCA_008694505.1). Lineage (NCBI taxonomy): Eukaryota > Metazoa > Chordata > Aves > Passeriformes > Timaliidae > Cyanoderma > Cyanoderma ruficeps. Next base: position 17,513,603 of record VZDJ01000346.1, read on the forward strand.
CTGTCAAGTTTGAGTGCTGTTAGGTTTTTAGACTCTGTTCCTTTTTATCCTTGCCTTCACTATCCTTTCGATACGCACACCTTAACACACACACAGAAGCCCCACTGAAAGTTCTCAGTTCATTTCTGTTTTGATTGCCTGGATTTTAATTGCCTGGTTTTGTTGTTGCTTTGTTTCCTTGGTCTGACTTAATTGTCCTGTAGGTAGTAGGGTCAATCTTGCCAACGAACTCTGTCATGCTGTTGCTAAATATTAAATCTGGTTTTTGCTGATACCCTTGGTGCTGACTTTTTAAGCGATCTCAAACATTCATTCAGAACACCTTTCCAGCAGTCATGAATCAACTTCATTGACAGCTAGGAAGAAATTCCCTTCAAAAGCCTGACAATCAGCAGTTTGCAGAGTGTATGTATAGATGATGTTTAGAATTAAGCACCCACGATATTTAGGAACTGCTGAAAAATACTCTGAGGAAAGATCATGTCTACATTAATAATTAATGGGTTTAAACTGCTCTTTGGAATATGCGCCTTGTTTTTAGGCATTGTGACAGCTTAGAGACCTACACAGACAGTTTGCACAACATCTGTAGCTTCTTTTTTTCAGCAACTGCATGTTCACAAACACCTAAAGCATAGCTTGTTGTCATAACACGAAGTCCCTATGTGTACATTGGAATTAATAAGGTCTCATTCTTAAGTTCTTTCACCCTCAATCATTTAAAAAAGTGAAATGGATACATACAAAAATTTTAATATCTAGCTATTTAAAAATACAGTTTGTTCTTAAATATGACAAATACTTAATCTCTCTTTGTATGGTTTTAGAATTTTAACTGTCTTTTTAGTTTTTCTCCTTCTAAAGCCTGATCATCATGCTGTGCTAGAAAGCGGAGTGTCTAAATACTCATACTGGAACCTGGCACTGGCCAGCTGTTAGAACAGAACAGAATGGAATAAAGGATTTAAGTTGGAAGGGGCCTACAGTGCTCATCTAGTCCAACTTCCAGTAGTGCTTCTCCACCTCCACAGCCGGTAGGACAACCAAAGAGACAGTAACATGCATCCCTTTGCTAAACGCAGTACTTACAATTTCTCCATCTTTTTCTCCAAAGTCTAAATAAAGCATCCTTATCCCATCATCTGAGGACATTTTCAGTTTTTCATAGGGGTATTGTGCAATGATCTTGGAGAAGGCACCATCTTGCGTTTCGGTTGTAAGAGAGAATCCATGTTCATAATGGATGGTCAAGCGGCACTCCTGGCTTTTGTATGTGCAAGCTGCAGAAGAAATCAAAATTTAGTCTCTCACATTCTTAAAAGCAGTTCTTCATGTTGCACCATACATCTACATGCTGACAAAAACCACTGTACTGAAGTTTAAGAAGTCTCAGACTGATGTTTCCTCCTTCCAAACCTTGACAAAGTCACAACTACTCTTCTTGCATCTGATAGACACGGCCAGAATAAACACAGCACACAATGCATGAGAAAATTAGGAGCTGTAAAGGGTTTCCCTAAAGTATTTTGACAAAGATGAAGACACTCCTGAGTCCTCATTAGTGTTGTGGTAATTGAAAAAAGCCCCAGATAATTGTATATAATAGCTACTGCAGCAGAAAGTCTGCATCTTCCCCTCAGCTGTGAAACAGAGGCCATGATCCAGATTAAAGAATGAAGAATTTTGGAGATAGCATCCCAAATTCACTATTCCATCACTTTCTTGGAACAATTCTACCAAAGAAGGATCCTTGGCAGTGGGATGAAAGCACTGTGATAAAAGATGGGGCTGATGCCCTTCTTCTTTTGGAAAGAATGGCATCTATGGCATGGTACCAAGGAGATGAACCTCTTCTCAAGCTGGTTCCACCTCTCTGGGCTGGTTTGCACATCAGAGGCCCTCACAGAGCATCCTGAGCTCCCTGTGGAGGCTGGGGCCTGGCAGGTGACAAGCAGCCACGTGTCTCCACCTGAGCCTTGAGAAACACGAACTGCCCTTTGGCATGGCTGGATTTGTCCTTTGGGTCCTGCTCTCACATTTTTAGGAAATAAGTGAAGATAAAATTAAACATGAACAGCCCTGCCAGTTATAGGACTAGCAGGGGAAGAACTGCAAAGCCTGGGGGCACGCAAGAGAAAGGCCCAGCCTCAAACCCCAGAGGCACCTCAGGCCTGCAGCAACCTGGCCAAACAAGGCATCACTCCAGAGCATCTGCAGCCAAGTACTTTTATTCCAATCGATTTTGCATGTACAGAAGCACTGAGAGACCCTGATGTTGAGGGAAGGGAATTACTACCCATCAAAATGTGGTTATTAGACTGGTTTGTGGTTTTTTACTCTCCTCTAGTGTGTAGAGCTGGGTGAATAAATGACCACTTGTGAATGTGCCAGTCCTCTTCTGCCTCCTCCCTCTGCAGGAGAAACTCCTGCTAAGCTCCTAGGAGTCTCCTGAATCTCCTTCTGAATGAAGAGAAAAATGCTCATTTCTGTGGGTTTCTGGACAAACCTCTGACAATCACTCCTCTGTGACGTGCAGGCCTGACTGGCTGACTACAGACTTGTTTCTGAAACAACATGCTGAAAACAACCCCAAAATTCAGCATGACAATGAGTGTGTCACTGGACACAGGCACCACAGCAGCTGGGACTGGCTCAGAACCTGACAGTATTTTAAACAATTAGAATCCTAAACATGCAGATTTTTTAAATAAATCACCTCTAGCAGAAGGAACTTGAACTGCAGTGTCACAGGAAGGGTGTGGAGGTGTCGAAATGGTGGTGCTGCAGGTGTTACTCACATGTGGTGATTTCTGTGATGAGCTCTGCAGAATTGTGGCAGCCCTGCACTACACTCCTCGTCCAAAATGAGAGGTCTCGACTGGTTTCAGTCCTGAACAGATGAGTTTCAATCCCTTGTCTTGTACCGGTACGAGTTGCAAAGGACAAATCCACCCCTGACTTCGGTGAGCCTTTTCCTGGGCCAGAATGAACCAACCTGCAATTGGATTTGAAAACACATTAGGAAATTCTAACAACAGTGCACTGCACCAAAATCCCCACCTGAGCAGAGCTCTGCTCTGCACGTTCCTAAGACACGTGGTTGGGAGCACGAGAACTTGCATCTCCTCTATATTCTCTCAGGAGAGTGAAGGTCCAAGGCAGTGAGCACAGAAGCAGCTGGACACCCAGGTGATGGCATAGATGTTCCAAAATTACTTAATGAATTGTACAAAACATCCCTTCAGATGAAGAACTGAGAGAAGTCCTTGACTGGTCTGTGGTGATGGAATCTGGTCCACAGATACAAGTGCTGACTCAGATGAGGCAGCTGAATCCAACTTCCACGGTGAACCAGCATTTGCTCTAAAGCTTAAACATCTGCTGTCAAATTCAATGATAAAAACTGTTGAATAAAGTATGAAGCTCTGTAAAATATGTAGATGCCAAAGTACTGTCTTGTACTTACTTTTCCCATAAGGAACCTGTAAAATTCAAAATGTTGCAGCTACTTGTAATCTGAAATTCTCTCACATTTGTCTGCAATTAACATTTTTTGCCCAGCATCAATAGCTGATCTCCCATGGCCAGGAAAGGTTTGTTCATCTGGGCAAACAAAAATCGCAGGGAATATTTTTGAGTGAGAAAATCAATACCTCATAAAAATTAATTCCTCCTTAAATCTGCCCTTTTATGGGTTTTTTTTTCCTCTAAAAGTATGGACAGTCAACACAGAATTCACAGAGGGACACAACATTGATTTATCTGAAAAGAATAATCCAGGGGAGATCATCACTCTGAGATTCAGAGACCAAACACAAAATGAAATTTGTCTGAAAAGCTTGTTTCTGCCTTGTGCCTTCTGTTTTTCTTTCTACAGGCAAGCAACATACTTCATAGGAGTCTATAAAGTATGTGGCATGGTAGTAGAACACTTGTGCAAAAGGATAAAACATTAGATTAAACAAATCTACTGAATACTAATTTACCCTCAAATTATTGCTTTGTATCACCAAGAATAGTTGCCTGTTAGCTGACACTGTATGGGTAAGCCACCAAACAAGGATGTTTAGGCAGAAAAGGAAAAAGCAGAAAGGAAAGAAAAAGCACAACTTCAGCTTTTCAGTTATTGAAACACCAGCCACACGGCATCAGAAATTTTCCCCAATTCCCTGACAGTCCATGCTGACATTTGGGATGCACATTGTGGCAAACAGATGCACCCCTCTTTCATACTCCACTAGAAGGTTTGCAAGATTTGTTCATGCTCAAGTTCATGGAAACTTTCTTTTGATTTTAAGCATCCCCATTGATTTTATGGTCCTAAGAGCTCCTGGGAAGTGAAACGCAGAATATCCTGGTCAGAGATGCCCTGCCTTGTTTGGCAGGACAAGAAGGGCTGTTTTCTCTCTAGAAAGGCTGAATGAGGGCCCCACTCAGCTTTGATGCTCAGGGCCTCCTATCTGTACTATAGGCAGATTTTGCAGCTGGCAACTGAGTGGCAAACAAATAGCCCCAAAATTTTAATTCCCTTTCATTTGGTGTGAGCGGGTGCAAACTCTGAGGGGAAGCTACATCTTGATAATAAAGGCAGGAATCAGGGAACTGTAATCTCCAGTGAAATCTGCTGCTGTCTGTCCCTGGCTGGTCACCCAGGCACAGGCACGGCCACTGCTCTCATGCTGCCTTCGGCTGCTGGGCTGAGGAAAAGCAGCCTGGAAAATCACGTCAAGTTTGTCATTAGCAATAAAACTATTCCACCTTTTTCCTGCATTCTCCTTTATGCAGTGCTCCTCAGCTATACTAAAAATCATTTTCTATTACTTATTTTACAGAATACATAACAAACAGATGGTTCCAATGTTTGATTTCCTTCCAAAACACAAAGCACCACCACCCACTCCCCCACACCTTCATGCTGTATCCATAGTACTGTATTGTAGGTTTTTCAACATATGGATAGAATGAAGAAGTACTTTACAAATTAAAGTATGTGAACACATCCAGCATGAATATTGATTCTTGCCTGCCTTTTCTTATTATCTCCTCATTATTAAAAATCCAGTCTCACTATTTAAAAATGCTTTTCCATCAAGCAACTCCAGATCATGCTTTGGAAAGTCATGCATGCACTTAAACATGAACTACAGAAACATGCAGGAGGACATTTGATAGTATTTATGTACCAGCTGTCAGTACTCATGTATTTGGGTACAGGTCAAAGGATTCCCATGCTTTAATAAAGTTGCACTAATGTAGGCCATTTCATAGAAGGTGTTTTATCCTAAAGATGACAGATACCTTAAAAGACAATAGCCTTAGAAATTTCACAGAAGGTTTCCCCTCCTGCCTTCCATCACCCTGACTGCGGGGCAGGGGGTGTGTGTGTGGGGTGTGTGCTGCACCCCAGAGCCAAAGAAGCACCCCAGGCCCGGCTCTGGTAATATTCACCCAAGCCCTTGAAGATTCCTCTGCTCCGTGGAGGTTTCTGGGGGAATCTGTGAGCACCGGAGCCCGAGAACTGACGGCGATCTCCGGAGGCTGCCGCGGGCACCGGCAGAGCCGCGAGAGGGCAGGAGAAGGCCGGGCACGGCCGGTGGCCCCGCACGGCGCGCACCGAACGGCTGAAAACGCCACCCTGGGCAGCTCCCGGGAGATGGGGAGACACTGCTCATCTCACACTTCTGCCTCGTCTCTCTATATTTCGGAAACCTTTTTAACCTTATTCTTCGCAAATGCGTGATAGCAAGATGGGTATGGTCTAACACAAAGTGCTGGTGCAGGGGGAGATGCACTGGGACCTGCATCTCATTCTAATGCTGTGGGAAGAGTTTCAACAATTTACTGCTACAGCCAGATCTAATGGTCTCTGCAGAAAGGACACTGAAACCAGCACTGAAATTCAAAGGAAGCCTTCAGCTGCTCACTTGAGATTTAGCTCAGAAGAGACCGCGTACAAGTGCATAAACTGCACCAGCAGCTCTGCTGGTTAGAACGCCACTGCCATCTGACCTTTCCTATTGCACCCTGACTTAGCATTTGAAACCTGCCCTGGAATGGCTGTACTCCCTGGAAACCCAGGGAGGCACCCACAGCTCCCTCACTGCCTTGGGAAGACAAGCAGAGAATTTGTATAGCACCTCATACACCTTCTTGGGGCTCTCAGGGCACCCTGTGCTCTCTGCCTGTCCCTCTACCCACTTGCCCAGATGACTAATCAGTGCCCTAACTCCTTCCCCATTTTTTCCATGTCATTAGCTATCAAACTGCTTTAATACTTTCTGGTTACAGACCTCATGTGTACACTAAAGCTTCTTACCTGATCTTTAACCAGAGCCCAACATGGGCTGCTTTATTTTTTTTCCCTTCCTTTCATATCTGCCTATGATAAATAATGGAATTTGATTGCAAACATGTAAGATCTAATTACTTAAGCCCCATTCCCATGCTAGGGGGAGGCACTGTTATTCAGGCATAAGGAAACACTGAAACAGAGATTATGACAAAAAGGTCCTTGGAGTCAGGGCTGTGTGCCAGCTGCTGTGCCTCCCCGTGAAGAGATTTAAAGGAACAACTTAAATCTGATCTCAGTTTTATTTGAGCTATTACTTATATTCCATGCAAAGCTGGAAAAGACTGACTAGAAAATACTTTTAGGTCTTAATGACATCCATAGGTTGTAGGCAAACTTATCAACAAACAAGAAGGGCATGTTGAAATTTTGCTGTTAAAGGACTGTGAGAAGATTGTAATCCTTCTACCACTTTCCAATTTTCTCTGCTCATTATGCCTTGGGTAGATTAAGCATGACTCTGTACAGTATCTGGCACTGAAGTTTTCCAGTTTCAGCAGCTTTTCAAATATGCATTAGCTAAGCAAAAACGTTTTCCCAAGGACTCATAAAAATCTGAAAGATGGGAGCAGCTAAGATTACAACATGTGCTCTGCAAACTTTCCAGGTGAAAAGTTCTAAATTGCACTGATCAATGCACAGAGGGGATTAAAAAACTCGTCACGAGGAGGGGAATCACTGACCGAGAATGAACACAGCAGTCAATACCAACAGAAATCTGTGGTTTTTTGCTATAACCGTACTCACTGTGGCAGATCATAAAAGCAGGACCCTGCAGGGTTTTAATCAAAATCATCCAAAACAGGAGGTATAATGATTTAGGGAATCTGATTTAAGGAATTTATGGAATCTGCTGTATATGTTTATTTATCGCATTGTGACTCCATTCTGAACACCGAATTCTGTATAGCTGCTGTCTTTTTATCTGAGTGTTATATTCAGTCATAGTAGTAAAAATCACAGAAATAGGGCTGGAATGGTTGTCAGGAGGTCACCCAGCACATCCCTCTTCACAGAGCAGGGCTAACTATGCTGTGTGTCACCCATCTTTCAGTGTCCTCAGTGATGAGGATTGCACACCTTTCCCAGATAATCTAAACCAGTATACCTCACCAATTCCCTGCCACAAGTGCAGTGAACTATGTCTTGTTGTGTTCAGGAGGGATCTAGAAAAGATACTCCCCTGTCCTCTTTGTGTCTTATCTTCACATCTGAAAACTATTGACATGTTTTCCATGGACTTCTCTAGATTAAGCTACTAAGGTATCTTAAGTATTCCCCTCCTGATAGTATTTCTATGTTATATATTTGCATTGCTTTCTTCTAGACCTTCCACAGTTAACTGGCATCTTTTTGGAAGTGCAATCCTTTCATGAACATGGAGTATCACCTGAGGCTTTACTCATTCTCTGTAGTTAGATATGATTACTGCCCAAAATGCAACACTTCTGCTATAACCCAAGATGATTGTCTTCAATTTCCCCTCTCAAAAACATAACACCTTAGATTCAAGCAGTTTTATCACAGTGTTCAGGTGCTTCCTGACAGAGCAACTACTTTGTTGCTCATATTCCACCCCAAAATAGGTGGAAAATAGATGATTATTCCCCAGCACTGAACTTTGCACCCGTCCTTTCTGAACTGCACCCTGGCTTTTTTACAGACCATCCTGGCTTGCTTTCTTCCCAGTCTGTAAAGACCCTTCAGCAGCCTGACATCCGTGCTGTGCAACTTCTCATTTCCCTCCAGCATGAAGACCAGTGTTTTTCTACTCAGGAAGGTATCCCATCAGACAAGGAGATGACCATCTCCACCCAAGGCAAGTCTGTCTGCAATCCAGTGTGGCCTCCTGAGAAAAAATAATGAAGTAACAGGCCCAAAGATGTGGACTTAGATTGTTTGATGCAGTAAATTGGTCTCACTGATGATGGGAGCTGGGGATACTCAGCAAGGAGTTGGCTGGCCCTCCTTACACATGAGGACTTGTGACAAGGAAAGGGCAGGGTGCACTACAAGATACGCAGTCACTTTAAGGAGGATTTGAACTCACGTAAAAATGAAACCCCCAAAAAAGGGGAGGAAATGCATCACCTTCTGCTGGGGTGCTATTGCTTCTCAAACTCTAAGGTGTAGTGACACAGTTGGACGCAGGCTGCAATACTTTACCCAGCTTTCACTGGGATTTCTCACCTAGAATTGTCAGCATCCAGCACCATACCATGCAGCAGACTGAGAGCTGCAAAGCTGGTGTCTCTCACCCCATGTTAGGGTAACAAAGGGGGAGTCAGAAAGCAGCTTCCCAGGAAGCCTGAAAGGCACATCATGGGTAGGTGGACTGGGACAACCAATCATCAGTGTAAATCTGTGAGTTCAATTTTTATTTTTTTTTTTAATATAATGACTTAGCAGCAAAGCGTCAGTTCATTTGGGGAGAGACAGAGGACAAAAATTAACTAATGAGAGTGCAGTAAGAGACCCACTGCTTCTGGCCAGGGCAACCAGCCCTTCTGAATGAGAACTCATTGAAAAGGGTATAATAGAGGCCTGTAGCAAGGCTGAAACAAGGAACAACAGCTCATTCTCAAGCCCTTTGACCATACTGGCAAACATGATTAAGATTCACATCAAGAAGCATAGATAGTTTCCACTGCATAAAGGCAACCATGGGAAAGCTCTCTCTGAATAAGTGTTAATGGATACCTTCAAAATAATACAAATATTTATTTCTAACCTAGATTCAAGAATGTGTCTTTCAAGTTTACAATTTTAAGCCAAAAAAAGAGCCAATTTAAAGGTAAAAAAAGCCCGGAATTAATTTGCTAGAGTAGGAACAGAAGCTGTGCTGCAAGTGTCTCCATCACATGGAACCCTTCAAAAGGCCCAAACTGGTGGTGCAGAACTGCCACACCAGAACTTTCAACACAGAGCAAGAAGTTCGCTTTTTTTCAGCCTGGAGGAGCAGCTGGAAGTTGGAGTGTTTCTGCCAAGCTCACAGGTCTGCACACTGATATAGGAATCTCAGGAGATTGAGTTCTCAGCTTTTTCAGCACTCCTGCCTCTGTATCCAGGCCAAGTGGCCACATCCAAAATCCCAGTTAGTTTCTGGTTGTCAGCCTCCGCCAGAACTTGAAAAGGAGAAGAGGGGAGTTAAGCTCAGCCCACTGAAGAAGAACCTGCTTCTCCAACCACAACATTTCAAGTGTGACTACAGCTGTATACCAGCTATACCTGTTCCTGGCTGACTCAGCTGTTGCCACCGCTCCTGAAAGCTCTCATGGTAAAAAAAGCAAAGGTACCTGGTGGCGAGCAGCGGGTAGGTGTGCACAGGGCTGAACCAGGCTTCCTTCATCCGTGGCATGCTCTCATATATTAAGAGGTCTTTCTCTGTCAAAACCACTAACACTGGCTTCCAGTGCTTCTCGTTGTCTCCTGGCACCTGGAAAAGAGCAAAGCCTCAGTGAAACAACAAGAGACAAAGCTACCACCATTCAAAGCCAGATGAGACAAACATGTTGAGTTCTGGGTGAGAAAATTAACACAAGAGAGTTTTACTTCTCTGGCTTTTTGACATCTCCCACCTGAATTTATAATCAGATGAAGCAGAAATGGAATAATGTGCAAAGTCATCTGCTGCTACCATTACTGCTGCCACTTCCAGCCTTCCTTTACTACAGGCTACTCCATAAATGCAGTATTGGAAGAACACTGAGGTGGAGCTGGCTGTTAGTTAGCTGTGGTATGCATGAAAGGACCTTAAATGTGTATTTATAAGGTGCACAATTCATGTGTAGCTAGCACATTAACCTGAGTCTTGGACACTGCTGCTGCCGTTTCTGTTTAGAAAAGCTACAACATCATCACTATTAAGGAGGAGTTACAGGTAGCAAAAGCTAGTGGTTTGGGAGTAGGTGCTTTTTTCCCTGAGCAGTTCACTTTTTGGTTTGGTTTTTTTTTTTTTTTTGCTTCTCCTTCCTTCATACTATTACTCCAGTTTTAGAAATGTGTTTATAAAAAGATCCAACCTAAATGTGGGGTTGATCTCAAGCACAGACTTGTGATGGATCTGCCTTCACATTTCAAACATTTCTGTCAAAGATGTCTAAAGACCAGAGCATCAGAGCCCTTTACTGGCTGCAGAATCCAGATGCGGAATTATATTCTGCAGGTTAGATGTGTGATGTCCATACGGCAGCACAATTATTGTTATGGGAACTAAGTATGGATCCTGGTTTTTACTTTTTCTACCTGGCAGCATAGAAGTGTCTTAAAATAGTTGGGAATATGAAAGGACCTTTGTTTCAAGTAAGAATGAAGCTCTTTCACTGACAAACTAATCATTTTCCTTTTCGTGCACGTAAAGAAAAAGAAACACTGGTCCACAGTAACACTCACAACAGCCGTGCTTTCAAACACAAACATCTTGGCTGGGTACTAAAAGGAATGAAACAATTTCTGAAATTCACCAGAGAATCTGCTTGTCTTCATGACTCTTCCCCTAAAACCTCTTCTGGGATAGAGAAGCAGCTGTCTGTGCTGTTCTGTGGTTGATACCAGCCTACTTGCCATGGGCATGTGTCACTGGGCACATTGTTGGGTGGAGAAACATATAAAAAGGATCCAAGTTTGGCCAGGCTGGGAGTGGCACACTCAGGTATGATAATTCAGAACCACATTTGAAACACTTGTATTTTATACAAAGACAGGCTCCCACAAATTTCTAAACTTTAAAAGACTTTCAACACTGATGTAAGACATCTTTACATCAGAACACCAATGCCCAAAAGCAGACCTTAAACTAAGACTTTTGGCTTGTGTAATTTTTAAGATTTATGTCTCCCTCTTAACTAAGCTTTTCCAATAATCATATTCTTGTTTACAGCATTACTTGCTCATCGGCTGTTCATGTCTCTTGAAGTCACAAACAGTTCATCCTTTCAATTTCTACAGAAGCATTTATACTTATTTACAATTTTCTTGTGGTGACGGTTTCTTGAAACACAATCTTTCATTTTTAATAGGGCTGAATAGAGAAGCCACATAATTAACACACCTATTACTACACTCAGGAAAGAATGCAAAATCTAGAGTTCTCACAGTCCACATACCATGAAAATATTCAAATGAGCAAAAAGCAGCCTCAGATTCTTTGTACCACAGCTATTAACTACAGTTAACACTCCAGTTCCTAGCATGGGAATACAGAAATGAGTGTCACAGTTAATGAAAGTTAACATTCAGTTAATGTTAATGTTTAATTTTGGACCACCTCACCTGTGTTCTTTAACTTGAAAGACTTTAGTACAAACTTTTGAAGATTTCCAGAAAAGAAAAAGGAAGATAAATATGAAATCTCTATCACCACAAGCAATCTAAAGATTATGGGAAGCTGTTTGCAGCTTCTCTGTAGAACCATTCTGCCTGTGTAGCATTTTCAATCACGTTTTGCTATCAGGTGGCTGACTGGTCAACAGTGACTCCAGAAACTTTGAGAAACACTGTTCCCTGTAAAGCAATTACAAGAAAGAGAATAAAACTGACTTTGCCAGTTGGTCCCACAACTCTTTGCTGGACAGCTGTAAATGTTAGGAGACAGAATTTCCAGCATGAATCCTGAAGCTAATGACCTGCACTGTGAAGCCCACAGCTTTGCCCCAGTCCTTCCCAACAGCAGGGTGACTGTGGAGAAGATGTGCCTTGGTCATAAGGTATTGAAGATTTTTCTGAAGAAGAAGTGACCTGTGTTCATGGCTTGCCCAGACACAGACTTCTCCTGCAGAGTCAGGTTAAGTGTTCTGTGTTTCCACACGGACACTACCTGTCCTTGTAGGATGCATCCCTTGTTTGCAGGGTGTGCACTGGGAAGAGGCAAGGAAGCAAGTGATGTTTGCCTGTGTGCTGCTCTGAATCCCTCCCAGGAGAAGGGCCATGCAATGCACACACTTTTAAGCAGTTTTTAAACCCTACAGGGACCATAGCTGCCTCACTGATGAGGAATGCTGGTGTAAGCAACACTGCTGCTATTTCAGACCTGAAGAAGGATTTGTGTGCCTGAAAGCCTGTCTGTTTTTTCCCAACTGTAACAGCTGATCTAATAAAAGATACTGCCTTTCCTTAAAAACCTTGAATTGCATCACTGTTCCCTTATTTTGTAGGGTTTGGATCAGGCTGTAACAGCTGATGCCATGCTATTCAACAGGCAGTTGGCACTTCTGGAAAGTGTCAGAGAACATGCTGTCCTGTAAATAGTAATAGCAAATTTTATAAAGGAAGAAGAGAGGCTGCAAATATACCATTAGCCTACAGGGCACATTCATCACAAATCAGCATGGGAAATTAATCCAGATCAACAACTGTCATACCAAGCATGGGTATAGTAGCAAATTACAAAACAAAAGCGAAAAACATGCTGTTTATAGGCAGCTAGAATGAAGGATTTGTTCAAGTTTTAAAGGTTTTGATATCTGACATGCCATAAAGATAACATGAAATGCCTTTGTAAGAGTAAACTTAAGTATCATTTAAGATACGTTTTAGAGGCATGTTTTTAGAAAATGATTAAGGCCAGCTCCTTAGCCAGAATTTTGCAGAATTCTGGCACTTGCATTACAGTTTCTTCGCTCCAGTTCCCACTTGCACATGTACAATTCAAAGTGCATTGATCTGTGTTGCAGACAAATAACATCACCATCCACTCTAAAAAACTTTTCAAACTCAACCCTTTTTCAAAGTCAAAATTGTTAGATCAACTCTAGATGAACCACAGAAAAGAAAAGTCAGTACTCCATGACAAAATGAATCAGCAAATATTTTGCTGGTGTTATGGGCACTGCTCAAGTACCTCCAAGCAACAGGTACCAGTGTTCCCTCTATTTGTCACTGGGGTCACAGCTTATATTCCCATGTGAAATTCCATTTCAAGTCAATGAAGCTGTAAATGTTTATACGAAGAGAAATCTTGATTTTTTTTTTGTTTCCTAGACATACTGTGCCCCTAGATCAAAGTCTTAAAACACAAACTTGAAAAGGGAGAACATTTTCTAAGAAAATAACCCAAGTGCAGTGAAGAATGCTTTTTGCTACTCCAAACCTCTTTGTTCCTCATTTACTCACCCCATTAAGTGAAAACGCCACTTTTTCCCGTATGCACTTCTTTGGTTTACCTTTCCAAATCCAGAAAATATTTCATGTGCTGCAGGGATAAAATCTATTTTTTTTGTGTATAGTCCAACAATGGCTGAGCTTGGGACGACACCAGAGAAGACCTGTGTTCATGGCTTGCCCAGACACAGACTTCTCCTGCAGAGTCAGGTTAAGTGTTCTGTGTTTCCACACGGACACTGCAGTCTCTGCTTCTGTGACACACACAGTGGGAACAGATGTGGGGGCACACAAAATGTGTGCAAGAACAGCTGCTGAATTCCAGCGGCTACAGGGAAAATTGGCCATCAGCCTTTGGCTGGCACAACCATGCCTCAGTGCAGGACACAGGTGGCACACACAGGGCTGGGACACGCCAGACCCCACAGCATCCAGGACATGCCTGAGCTCTGGCTGCCTTTGGATGCCTTTGCAGTGCCAGGCTTTGCTTTGGGACCTGATCTGCAGTGTCAAGGACTGACTGCCAGTAGTGACACAAGCTCCATGCTACCTGTATGGCTGCTCTGCTCCTTCTGCTCTTCTGGCCACTGCTCACAATGTACCCTTAAGGAGTAACTCCCCTGGTACACAGTAGTGTTTCAAAGGAGCCAGCTTGTTGTGCCTGTAGTGATGGGGGACCCCTGCCCTCTCCAATGGTATCACAGCTTCCAAACCTTTAACAGTTTTCACCTACAATTAATTGCCATAAAAACAATGGGCATCTCAGTAGAGATAAATCCTTTTACAAACTGTTTGGACCTTTGCTCTTTCATCTTCCAGGCCTCCTTTTCAAAAGGTTTTTCTTTGAATTTCAGTTATTCATCTACTTCAGACTGTTAAGAATGGATGAAAAAATACTTTTAATCTGTGAGGCTTACAGATAATTGAATTAGAGGCCTTGGTCCACTCTGAAAAGCTGTTTTATATTTTTGTTACCTCAAAAATGCAATTCAATGACATTTCAATTACATTCCCTGCTTAGTAAACAAATTATAAACTGCCAGCAGACTCCACTGCAGCAAGTATCCAAAATGTGTCTTTTCAGAGACCACAGTCAAGGTAGCAAGTTTATGTTTACAGTAAGTGGTTTGTTTAACCCCTTTTTCCAACACCTTCTCCTAAATCCCAGAACTACACTATCCTCTTAACTGAGCACAGGAGGAGCAACCAAGAAAAAATTTTCTTGCTATTTTACCTCTTCCTTAAAATCTCTCTGTGCTGACAAGCCAGATTTGACACAGGCTGGGATATGTTCTGCTACGTATTTCTTGCCTTTTCATTGTCTTCTGATGAAGGGTTACATCCATGTTCAGAATAAATTTGATTAATTTACAGAAACCCACTTGTCAGTTCCTGAAAATAACAGCTGGGACTGAAAAGGGTTTTTGCAAGATGAACAGCAGGGATGCAGAAATACATCCTGCAAGCCCCAGCATATGCAACAACGCTGATATTTGCGCAAGCTCATTTGATGGGAGGCAATTTGCGATGCAGGAGTGGGTGTAAGTGACAGCTATAGGCAGGGGCAATACCACAGGCGGATGAGATGTGTTTTGCTGCTAAACTTTGTAGTTTTAAACAGGAAATAATGTGCACATTGTTTAGGATTTAAAAAAAAAAAAAGCTCATTAAAATGTGTCGTTTTGGTTTTCTCTTTTTTTGACCTCAGCGATGGCTCAAAGGTGGCTTGTGCCATTATCAGATCTGGATTAAAGTCAATGTGCACATGAAAATCCCAGAAAGGGGACCAGATTGCCTCCTGTAAGCAGTGGGCAGTGATGGGGGAGCGATGCAGGCGCCAGGCCAGGGTGCCAGTGCTGTGCAAGCAGCCAGAGCCAGGTGGGTCAGGGGGAACCACAGCAGGGATCACACTGATCCAAGCCCTGCAGAGCCCAGGAATGCATTGACAGCCTCAGTGACAGGCCCTGCTGAGCATGGACAACACATTCCTTCTCAGGACAGGTCTGTTCAAGTCTGCACTCCTTCTCATTATCCTTTAAAATGACAGGACACAAGCCAATTTTTGCCAAAATGAACACAGTCAAACACATCAACACAGCAATATTTTCAAACAATGTCCTTACTGTCTAGACTAATGGGATTTTCAAACAGCTCTGGCTCTTATCTGAAGACCTCTAAATGCAAGAAAAGTACCTAAGTGCTGTGAACTCACCCATGAAAGAATGGCAGGTGATCTGAGACCTTTCCTACAGACAAACAGGAATCCCTGATCACAACTTTCCTAGAGGTTTGTTCCAGAGTTTGGTGGTCAGATGGAATTTTTCTAATAACTCTTTAGACCACGCCCTTGGGAAACAAGCCCGGAGGATTCCATGTCTTCCACACTACAGAGAAGATGGAGCCAAATTCTTCTTGGAGGTACACAGGAAGAGGATGTCATTCAATATACACAAATTGAAGCAAGGGGAATTTTGATTTGATACTCAGAGAAACCTTTTCTGTGTGTCATGGTGCTCAAATACTGGCAGACTGTGAATAGCCACCCCTCAAGTTACTCACAACACGACTAGGCAAGGGCCTGAGCAAGCTGGTCTAGTTGGGTCTACTTAGAGCAGGGGGGTGGAAACCCTTCCAACCTATATTATTCTGTGAGCCTATGAAATACCAGAAAAAACTGAAGAAGTCCAGATTTGGATCAGAGGGTCATCACATGGATTGCCCCTGAGTTAAAGTTGGTTGTATAATTATTCTGTTCACACACAATTTTTCATGCATGTGTTCCATGAATGCTGCATCAATGTCAATGGAGTATTGATACAAAATAGTTTCACTGCTAAAGGGTTTGCAGCATGATTTGCCTTGAGCCTTAAATCCTCTAGAGCTGTATAAGAAGTGCATCCTTGATCCTTCTATCTTTATGGAGTCTAACACTCCAAATTTCCATTGCAGCAGATTAAAGATAAGAAACATAAGGGAGTGAAAAATCCAGCATCACCTAAACTTTATTCACTTTACCTTAAGTAAAAATGTTTTATACAATAACATGAGGAAAGTTTAAAATCCTGATGTGTTGCCTTGAGGTCCACAGAAACTGATTAACTAAATACACAGAAATCCATGTCCAGGGGACTCAAAAAGGGACAAAATGGGAATTCATCTATTTTTGAAATCTCAACCATGACCCACAATCCTTCTGCTATACATGAAGTTAGAATTTGAGGATCCATAAGCAAGAGCTAGTTTTCAGTGAGTCCGGAGATTCTAACATCCTGAATGTCAGGAATCTTTCCAGGGAAAACCAAACAGGCAGTATGCACGGAAGACGGCAAATGCACCACACCATTTGTTAGGACACTGATTGCTTTTCATCTTAGTTAAGGTGACCATTGTGATTTAAGAAGTATGCTGGTGCTTCCTGGGTAAAACACATTTTCTTCTATAGCAGTGACTTCAGACCATGACAGCACTGTGTGAAATTAGAGTAGTGGTAATTTATGATAGCAAAGCTTTGCAAATAGCAAAGGTCCACTCCTGAAATGATAGTGTTGAACCAAATTACTTCTGCAGAAAAACCTGCACTTTGCTATATTTCTTGTGCTCATTTCTATTGCTTCTCAGAAATTGCCAGGGGAGAACAGGGAAGGTAAGAGGACATTTCATCACTCAAGGGCAGTGGCCAACCTGTAAGTCACAGGGACAGATGCAAGTCAGACACACAGGAAGGTCAGCACAGCTTCACTGAGGCTGATCAGGAGATAGTGGGCAGCTAAAGGTCAACTGACCTTCAAAGACAACTTGACTGGGAACAAACCTGGACTGGAAGAGGTCACATTTTTAGTACTGCTTGTAAAAGAGGCACAGGTGAAGGAGGACTAAAGGGAGGGAAAGACCATTAACCCCAGTTTTTCTAATCAGTTATACTGATTGAACAAATGAATGGAAAGCCTGAAGAGTGGGGGTGAGCACAAACCTGCTATTTATAAGCAAAAAACTCTGTAAAAGTGGAGGCCATCACAAGTACTTACCTCCATAACCTGTCAGCAACTGTTTGACCTACCAGCACCCGTGTTTCACACAGCAATCTATCTCTCTTCCAGCATGCTCACAACCACACATTCAGGATAGAAGTGGAGACGCTATTAGCAGATACCTTTGAATCTGGTGTGTGTATGCATAAATTATTTTATGAGGTGTCTGGGCTCTTTACACTGCACATGAAAGTGGCTGTAAACCTGCTTTCTGAAATATGTCTCATGAACATATCACCAAAAAACTGCTGACAGCAGCTATCTGAAGTTAAATAAATATTTAAATAAAAATCACAAAATCAGAATGCGGTAGAAACTGTACTTCTAAGATGCAGCTTAGTTTTGGGAGAGGTGAGTGTCTGTGTTGTCTCCAAAATAATCACTGGACCCAAAGCACTAAAAACCTAGTGCTAGGGGAAAAATCTGTACTTCCCTTTACAATGGAGCAGTCTGCTTCCTCTAGCCAAGTCAGGCTTGCCCTGTGAAAAGCCAAGAAGGAGCACAGCACATTCGTGGGTCTTCTGCTTCCGTCCATGGAACTATTTTGCACATCAAGGTCAGCCACAGAGGGAAAGGGATTCTACTTTGTGTTGGAGGCTTTGGAAGCTCTACCACATCTCCTGTGCAACTGCCCAAGAACAGATATTGTTACTCAGTGGTGGGGAAAACAGGTATGCTCTAGGATACCAGGAACAGTCATTGATCCCTGCTATGCCCTGCAGGTTACTGTGTGCTGGAGCTGTGCTGTGAGCAGAGTGTTCTGTTCCAGCCAAGGTGAAGCACTTTTTGAGGGAGTACATCATCATCAGTGGGGCAAATTGGTAATTGTACAAGAGCAGAATCCATGTGCAGACACCATAGTTTCAACTCACTGTCCCTGAAGGGTCTATAATTGCAATTGACACTGACCTCTGCTAAATGAATGGGTTCCTAAGATAAAGGTGTTATTATACCTACTGCCTCAAAAGATACAAGCGTGTAATCTTTCAATCCAGTAAAAGTGTGTGGATTTCTAAATATCAGCTCAAGAACAGTTTTCAACAGCATCCAATCAAATGTTAATGCTGGAGGTGGACTTTTGATTGAAAGCAGCTTGCAGTTTTTAACGATGGCTTAAACATGAAAAATGCAATTTGGAATTATTACAGTGTCTATTTGGTGAAAGACAGGTAATCATCAATGTCTATATTAAAACTATAGTGACTGAAATCTGGCCCCGGAGATGTTCTGTGCCTTTGTCTACCACACTGTCTTCCCTAATATTCCCTAATGGCCCATCATGACTGGTACCTTTTGAAGACTGACAGATTTGGCTACTTTACTCAAGGGTCATAATAAATCACAAGTGCTGGAAAAAAAAATAGTAGGGGAGCAATACAGAGAGAACAAGATGTTTCACTCTCATTGTTATTATGTTGTCTGAAGGACAATCCAGAATACAGTGTCATTTCAGTCTGTGTGTCATTAATCAATATTCAGTAATACTGATAGACTGCAATTCATCTAATGACCTCGAGCAAATGAGTGAATTCACTACATGCCTGGCACAAAAATGTGATACCTTCAAAAAAACGATTAAAATCTGTATGCTATGCTTCATCAACTGGAATTTTGAGCATGCTGAGAAATATTTGGAAGCCTTATTAAAAAAGCAAAAATTCAATCAGAATTCTTAGTAATTTCACTTAATTTTGAAAGAATGTGGAGCAGCCACCGACGTCTGAAAAATCTGGTGAAAATTAGTCACAATTCGGAATTCAAATTACTTATTAAATTTATCACCAAAAAAAATCTTATACTTGTCTTTTTTCTAATTTATTTATTTAATTAGTTGTCAAAGCCACTTAGCTTCAAAGCCATTTGATTATTTGAAACCATTTTTAAAATGATTGCAAAGTCTGTACCTCCATTATTACAAGAACAGACCTCCACAAACTAAGAAACTCAAGCAACATACCTGTTTTATTTTGGTTTCATTTTTTTTGGTGGGTGGGGGGAGGGAGGGGGAGAAAATTAAACATGCACCTTTCCTTTTGATTTATCATAGTCAACATTTTCTGATGGGCAGGATTATTTTTTTTCCCCCAGAACGCCAGCTGAGCTCCAAGAGACCTCTGCTCACCAGAGAGGTATTCAGTTTGCTATACCTTGGCAGACAGTGTGGAGAGCTGGGAGAACACCCAGCGGGTCCTCCTGGTAGATCTTGGCATGAGTGGATCCCAGGGTGCCAGTAAAGGTAAGAAATGAACAGATATTCCATTAGATATCCAATTCATTTTTTTCACTACTTAATGAAGACAAAACTGAATTTAAAATCTTTGCCCTTTCAGAGAGTTCTGTTTGAGATTTGTTAATTTTCTAAGGAATCTGTACAGAAGACAAATGGTATCCAACCAAAAGTGCCACTTTCCCCACTGAAAAACTGAGAATATAATTTTTCTGTCTTCAAGAAGGAAGGCAGAAATCAATCCAAGCCAATTACTGGGTCGGAAATATGAATACTTAGATTCACAGAAAGAGTGCTGAAGATAGATTCGTAGAACCATTGAATTGTTTTAGTTGGGAAAGACCTCTAAGAGCATCAATTCCAACCCAGCTCAGGGGGCTTGGTACTCAAAGAACAACTGGTCTTACCATTGAAGACTGAGACAAAGAAGGCTTTAAATACCTCAGCTGTTTCCTCATTCTTTGTTACTATGTGTTCCCCCACCTCCAATAAGGGCTGGAGATTCTCCTTAGTCTTCCTTTTTTGGCTGATGTGTATATAGGAACATTTTTTATTATCTTTTACCACAGCACCCAGGTTAGGTTCTACATGAGTTTTCACCCTTGTAGTTTTCTCCCCATGTAACCTCACATCCTTGTAGTCTTCCTGAGTTCCCCATCCCATCTTCCAAAGGTCATAAACTTTTTGTCCTGAGTTCCAGTCAAATTCAGCCAGGCTCGTCTTCATCCCCACGAGCTCACTTTTCAGCACACAGGAAGGATCTTCTGTGCCTTTAGGATTTCCTTCTGAACACTGTCCAGCCCTTCCTGGACTCCTCTGCCTTCAGGAGTGCTTCCCAAGGGATTCTCTGAACCAGTCTCCCAAACAGATGAAAGTCTGACCTCTGAAAGCTCACACTATTGATTTTGTTGGCCTTTCTCCTCATTTCTCCAAAAACTGAAAACTCATTTTGTGATTGCTGTGCCCAAGATGGCCTCCAGCCATCACATCACATCACACCAGTCCACCTCCATTCCCAAACAAGAGGTCCAGTCAGGTGCCTTCCTAAGCTGGCTCCCTCACCAGCTGTGTCACTCCAGGATCCTTCTAGATGACTTGAATGAGGAACACTGCTCAGGAGAGGACAGCCTTTGTTCCCAAGATTTGTCTAGCCTGTTCTTTAAAACCTTTCCTGACAGAAATCCTCAGCCACTCTATCATAGTCCTAGGCCAGTTTCACCATTAGGAAATCATTGCCCCTACTGGGGCACATGCCGTTGTGCTCCTGGGGTTACTGTGAGTTCAGGTATCATTACACGCATGGGACACTAATAGAAAACTTGAATTTGCTTTTTTAGCTAAAAGCACTTTAGCTAAAACCATTTTTAAGCTTTTTTTAGCTAAAGCCATTTTTAAGATGGTCTTTACTGTAACCCTGCCAAAGTAATTTCAGGAGAGCAATGGTCACAGAGGAAATGGGTAAGTGGGAAGAATGCAGGAGAGGAAGTTCAGAGCTGAGGACAACTGCAGTTTGTCACTGGTCTGTGATTTGCTGGACAGCTGTCACCATTAACTGTGTGGCACATGAAGAAACACACACATCCCTAATGATCCAAAATTAACTGGCAAAGCAGCTTTAATAGGAAACCACTGTTACCAACTGTAGTCAGCCAAATTTCCCTTGGGGATGTCAACTGGGGCTTGAAAATCAGTCTGAGGTTTGCCTGGTATTTAAAATACATTTTTAATTCTTGCTGATACATCAAGCCTTTTTGCTTTGCTGACATTCCATAGTTTCAAGCTTTTCTCTGTGGCTAGGAACTTACAAAAAAAATGAGAGCTCAGCTTTCATAAACTCTATTTCAGAAGATGCAGTTGAAGAAATATTCCTAAAGTAAAAGTAATCAAGCCATGAGATTGCCACCTATAGTCAGGACGTGAGCTGCCACTTCCCAAGAGGCATGACTTTCCCAGATCTGATACTGTTTATATTACAAAACCAGGCAAGATCACAGCCCAGGGGTTTACAACAAAAACTCTTTTAATTAATCTACTGTCTATGACAAAGGAAAAAAAAAAAAGAAGAAGAAGAAAATATTGAATGTGTTAATAGAAATTATGAATATTCAATAGAGCTACACAAGGAAGACAAATGAAGAATATTCTACTTGGCAGTTACCAGTTATATGCTGAGCTTTAAATTAGCCACACAGGACAAATGGCTTTAGTGCTGTGCCATGTCATTTCATCTAGATTACTTTAAAATACACAATTAGGGACATCAATCAGACCCAAATCCTACAAATATCAGTAAATTACATACTGTAAGCTATGTAATTTTTAAAGCTAATGCTCTCTATCTGTTCTAATTCTCACTGTTTCATATTTTTTAAATAATTACAGCATTTAACTACTTTCAGAAAATTCTGAATACTGAGAACTGAACATCCTTCTACAAGAAAAACTTGGGAGGAATAAAGTTAATCTTCAAAGTTAGTATAACCAGATGGCATGCTACAGGTTATCTACCTGTGGAGCCAGGATGAGAAACTAAGGTTTCAGATTTAAGAAATATCCCTGGGATACATAATTTAATAAAATCAAGAACTTCTTGGTAACAGCATTAGACTTTCAGATTTCTTAACAAACATATCACCTATCCAAAGAGAAATTATTTTTGGCACAAGAGACGCACGATCTCACGAACTAACGGATTTGATCAATGGAAGTTTCTTTCCTGCTGTAGGCTAATAAATCACCCCAGCCAGCAAGTGCCAGACATTTACAGTATGAGCTGGCTGAGGATAACTTGAACATCACAGAACTGCTATAACTTCTGCACCTACAAGAAAGTGGAAACCCTAAGAAGACAAACACGTGTGAATATCACCAAGTGACTACACCTAATTCCACCCTTGGTGTTAGAAATATACTTGCCCTGAAGGAAAATTTCACTAGGAAATTATTTCTCTTGCTTTTATTCCTACAACAGAGATAAATATTTGTCTATTTATTTATATTTTTTTGTAGTTTGTACTGGCCTAAGCATCTTATATATTGGTAGAAAAAATTTTAAGTAATTTAGTTGAGTAACACTGTAAAAAGAAAATTGGGAATTATTAATTAAATAGTTATATGCTTATATTTACATAACCCATTTTAGAAGTAGAGTGAATGGCATTGCACTGGCTATCATATCAGCAGTTTCATACCAAAATTTCTGGATTTTTAAATACCCTGTCCTCACTGGCTTTTTTATTTCCTTAGCCATATGGGAAACGGTCAGGCACAATTAACTGTTTGTCAGAAAACAATCTAATAATTAACACCATTTTGTGTGAATGGGCTAAAAATCACATTCTTTGCTTGCCAAAAAGCTTCCATTTTTGCCTCATGTTTGTGCTCTGAACTAAACATAGCTACAAATACACAGCTTGACACAACTGACCATGGCAGAAAAGAACAACTGCTGCCACGGTTTTTCAGAACCAGCAGCCAGTTAGATTTTCTAAAGATAGGCAGCGGGTCAGGAGAGCTTCACCTCTGCATCTCCTAAATTTTTTTCTAACAGATCCTTGGTTAAACTGGGAAGAAACAGATGAAATCCCAATTAAGACATTTAGATCTGTGATAGAGCTTGAAAGAGAAAATATTTGAGGGGGGAGAAGGGGGAATAAGTTAAAGTTACAGTGTCTTTCTTTAAGGCTTAACCTTAAAAATATAGGGTCTGACTTCAATTATATTGATATCCTTTCAGTTCTACTGACATCAATGGATTTACTAAGTTATGCCAGATGGAAATCAGGTTAGCTATTACAGCATTTTCATGCATATAACTAGTACCCCTATAAGCGCACCATTTATTCAAAAGTACATCCTCAGACAGCAGGCATGCTCAGATATCCCAGCCAGCATCAGAGGCAGGGGCAGTCAGTGATGGGGAATGCTGAGGCTGAGCTGCAGAGTGATAGAAGGGGAAGAGAAAGAGGAGCAAACTTCATTTGCTGTTATCTGCACATGCATATAACTTTTGCTGCTGCTGAATCCTGGGCACTAAGCTGATAATGTCTGGGGCTGACACAAGGCAACATGGTGGCTATTTGCTCCCCTAGAAGAAAAGCAGTCTGAGATCTCTGTTACTGCTGAGATTGGTATCCTTACATTTCATTTTTCAGCAGAGCAGCCTGTAATGATATTGTTTCCAAAACTGTGAACCACTTTGCAGGTCCACACAGGGCTACAGGTGTGTAACCATTATCAGTTAGTGGTTGCCTCCTTGTCACTGTTTTTCAGAATTGTTCACTCACTTGAATGTGATCCTGTAACCACAACCCATTCCTTCTGCTTATACTTGCAAATATCCAAGCAGCTGTTTCAAGTTATTTGAAGAGGGTAGAGAGTGAAGTTTTACTTGATGTATCCGGGCTAATGGAACCTGATGATGTACATGACCTTTGATGAGTGCAAACTCTGAGTCCAATCTGAAGGAAAATAAGAGAGAAGAGCTAAAATTCCTGTCTTTGAAGTCTTCTTGCAGCGTAACTCTTGAAGAGTTAATCTTAAGTGGCTATGAAAGGTTCAGAGAAGGCTGGTCTTATTCTTGCCAGTAGAGAAGATTCCAATACCTTCAAATCCACTCAACATGTTGTACCCAGAGCTCTCTGCAGTTCATCAATGAGCTGCTCCTTCCATTGTCACCTTCCTCCAGGCTTCCCTAACTCAAAATCTTCCAATTTCTTCCAGTGCTGTCCCACTCTTCCCTTTCCCCCAGCTCTAATTGTATTTCTGCACTCATCCAATTGGCTTACCTCCCAGAGGAACAAAAATCACAGCAGGGACATATCAGATGTTTGGTCCTATGTTTCCTTCTTCCTCTTCTTGCCCACTTCACATGGTTAGAGTTTGGAGCAGGGTCTGCTCCTATTGATACTATTTCTGCTGCAATCTCATACCATGGCATTCCAGCTTTGGCTATACCCTAGGCACTTCCGTAATATTATGTTATTAGGCACAACAAGCACCCCCAGAATCCGTGCTGCTCTTTCTCATTTCAAACTCTTGCAAGAGCAAAGGAAGAACACAAGTCCGCTCATCCTCAATAGCCAGCCTTCCCAAAACCCACAAAACCAGACAAACACATCACATAAAAGGGTCTCATGCTGCCTCATTTAAGCTGTGCAACCCCTTTCCAATCTGCTCCTCTTTGCAACACTTCCAGCTTCTTCCTTTTTGCCAGTTGCCTTTTCCTTGTTAACACATGCCTGCAATTTTGGGCAAGCAGATTTAAACCTCTGGTTTGAAATTTTATGTGGGAGAATATTAATGTATTCTTTAACCCTGTGATTCAGGGATCCAAGGAACATAGCAATAATAAGCTCTTTTTACGTGGAATGAATATATGTGTATGTTTAAACATGAAGTTTTAATGTATTCCCCAACCTGAAGAGCCCTGCACTAAACTTCCCAGGGTGACAGAAGCCAGAGACAACACCATGAACTATTTATTTTCATAACAATGTACAAGCTTTTCATTCCACAAACAAATAGATAACCTTCTATTCCTGTGGCAAGCTTCTCTTCAAAGTGAACCTTTTAGAGCCATTTCCATAAACATCACTGGCATTTCCAGCATGAAGTACAAAAAAGCAGCTACAGCCACACTACACATCGACAGCTCCTCTGGCCAATGTCTGCAACTATTTTCAGCACAAGATCAACAAATGAATGTTTGCACAGCAGCATTTGCTCAGCAGAAATGTATAAACAAAAAAGCTCCAAGAATAACACAATGTGTTCACACAGTTTCAGGAATCTTCACTGCAGCTAACAGCCATTAGTAACTAAAACCCAGGTGTTTCCTTCCAGCAGGGCTACTGGTACTGCAGGAACACCTGGTACCCAGGGAGTCCAGAAACATCTGAGAAAAACTTTGGCAAGCCCATATGTCTTCAACAGCAGTCTCACTACATTGAGGGCAGAACGTCCAAACCCCAAGATATCCTCCAGACAGAGAGCCAGACATGCACTTTCCAGATCCCCTTTTTGTACCCTGATTATTGAACAAGCCAAAATGCCCTTCTAGTAACGCCACAACAATGCAGGATGGGGCAGCTTCTCCTACCTGTAAAGAACTTTGCTCTTCTGGCAGATCCTCTTTTGGATACTCCTACCTTCTTCTCACCCTGACCCTTTCAGCTGTTTCCTATCTTGCATCCAAAGTCTAACACAAACACCACAGACTGGATCTCTCCAGTCAAATTTCCATTTGATTTCACTGGATTTTCTATCTGAAGCAGTAATGGTCTTTCAGCCTTATTGATCAGTTTTCATTGCACAAAGGGGAGGACACAAAACTGTGTGCGATCTGCAGAAATCAAATTTATTCTGTCTCAATTTCTCTGTCCCTTACATGTGGTTGTTTAGAGCTTACATTAAAATTAAAGTTGAAAATGTTGCTTTCATACTAGTCATTGAGTAATTCTTCCTTCCTTTCCTAATCCTTCAAATGAGGAAAACAGTCTGTACAAGGATATTGTACATGTTGGGATTTTTGTCTATCTCTCCAGAAGGATGATTAGTGAAACACTGTCTCTCCTTACATTTAAAATTGTAAAATGAGCTCAAAACCTTGTCCTTTGAGAGAACTGTTGCTTTCAGAAATGATCAGAAACGCCATCTTTCAAAACCAGGGATTCTGGCTGTTTGCAGTATTCAACAATTGGTCTTAAGAATTTTACTTATGAATAAAGGAGAACTTTGCTGAAGTATTGCTAAATAAGGTATCTACTAATAAAAAAAAAACAACAACTTCAATGCTCCCAAATTCCTTGCAATGCCATTATAGCTATTAGACTGTAAGCTCTGACAAGGTTAAATCTAATGTTATTCAAAGGCTGTTCCCTGAAGCAGATTCCCTTTGGTAGCAGAATCATTGTCTTACTGTTTAAACATTCAGGCTTTCCTCTCTATTTCACAGTTCATAAAGCACCTTTATGGTACTGAGGTGTTTTGTTTTTTTTTCCCAAACAGAACAGAAAGCAGTTTGTTTTTCCAGCTTTGATTAAATCCCCCATCCCACAAGCAGTGAACCTGTGATACTGCCCTACTGTTTTTAATTGTCTCCTCCTATTAAGATGCCAGCACTGAAAGTCTTTCCTGCAGCCCCGGCACATTCTGCTCCGAGCCTGCCGTAAGCGCTCCAGGTCTGAGGTTAATGTGTACACAGCACAACTTATTAGCCCTGCATTACTCTCTGAGCCAAAAATCAGTGTGATTGATCCAACAATATGTTTGGGCTTGGGACTAAGACTCAAATGAGGTCTCACCAAAAGGAAAGGTCAGCAACTTGGTACAAATTCCGCTGTGCACGGAGAAAGCTTTTCTTCCAAACTATTCATCAGGGAAGGTACAAATGACAACTAATATGGGCCTCATTAAAAACAAGTAGAGGAAACCCCTTGGAGAGGACAACAAGGCTCCCTCGCTACCACATTTATTTTCAGTCCTTTTCTAAAGCTTTTGTTTACATTACAGTGAAGACAATGTGGAGCTTAAAGATAGCTGTGGGGCTTGGGGTTTAGGAGACTCGTTAGACTAACTATCATAATGTGCACTATCAATTACTGTCCACTTAAGAAGAGAGAGTAATTCTGAAGGCAGAAATAAATCTTCAGATCTGAAGAATCTGGAGTAAAGGGAATAAAAGGATTTTTTTTAATCAGCAATGTTTTTTTTAATGTTAAAACTCCGTTGTCAAAACATTTCCCATCTTAAAATAACTAAACTAAAACAATCATTAATTTAAGAGTGGGAGAGAGAAGAGGAATGATACATGAAACCTTTTCAGTTGTGGATTTGTTTAAAGTGCAGTTCTTACAAGGATTTCACTCATACTCAACCACTTTTGCAACAATCAAGCCCTGAAATCAGAACTCCAAAATATGCTATTTTACATACGGTATTAGTACATTCTTTCTTCCTCAGTAACGAAGGGTGTCGAAAATACTATTGATACAACAATTAGACTGTATGAGAAATACTTCCCTGCAATCTACAGACCTGCTGTGTTGAAACAGAATTGTCTAATGGCACATTTTTGTAAGGGTTCTCATGGTATTATGGAGTATAATTTTATTTTTACAGGATTTGATAATAAGGTAAAGGGGTGGTATTAATAGCCTTAGGAACTTATTACATAGACAGAGGTTGAGCATTAAAATTGAACTGGATTTGTGAGTGAATGTGAACTGAGTGAGCTGAGTGAATGTCTTGCCACACCAAAAATTGTAACACATATAACTTTTCCCTCTTCACTGTTCTTTTAAAACTCTTTTATTCTTCTAAAGGTCAACCCCTCTTTCCAACAGAGAATACAACTTCTCCTCAAGATATATTTAGAAAATCTGTTTATTTTTCTCTATTAACAGTTGTTTGGCAAAACAGCTTTCAAGGCATATATTGGTCCTGCTTGTACCAGCAGTGATACTCTGCTCTCCCACAGCAGCCCTTCAACATTACACAGCTCACCTGTCCTAAAAGCACTTGTGGGCAGACAGCACTCTGACTGCAGGCTCAGTGGGTGAGTGTGACGGGGCAATAATATGCAAGAAGAGGGGAAAAAATTCCAAATGTTTCCCTCTAAATTAGAGTATTTTTACTAAGAATAGCTCTA
>VZDJ01000346.1:17541998-17589434 GCA_008694505.1 Cyanoderma ruficeps
GGGGGGGGGGGGGGGGGGGAAGAAGGGCTGCAGAGCAAAGAGGCTTTTTTTATAGCCAGTTCTGCTGCTTTCTGATCTATTTATTCATGTCATTAATCAAAAAGGTGAAACAGGAGTATTGTTATGCTAGAAAAAACCCAAAGAAACGATGACTGGGGTGAGAGGAATTCATGCTGGGCAAAGCCTGAAGGTCAACACTCCCCTAACGGGCCCCTCCATTCCCCTGAAGGTGATTTTTAACTTCAGGAGACAAAACCAGCAAATGAGAACCAGGTAACATTGAACAGAGAAAATGCAGCTTGATGGGAACTTAGTGTCTGAAAAATCCAAGATTCTCTAAGACAGACAATCCCTTTCTTTTCAAGTTTCTAACATGCAGCCTGTAAGCAGAAAAATGCAGACAAATGAGCAAACAGACAGAGTGCATGGGCTTAGCTCTTGCAGAACAGTGTTTGCCAGCACCCCCACATTGCACGGATGTGTACTCAGGGTGGATCAGCCCTGGGGATGTAAGCATAACTCTGCCTGTCCCATGGAGTGAAGTGGCATCCAGGGGCTGAAGATGTCCCTTCAGGGGGACTGGTCACTCTTCAGGGTCAGTGCTCAGGGCTTTCCTATTGCTCAGACTGCATTTGCCTTGCTCTCTTCAGCGGAGAGCCCTAATGGCAGCTTCCTCACCATGAACAGCCACCCTAAAGCATCTCCAAATGCCCACGATGAGCTCCACACCTTCCTCAACCATTGTGCTGGTCTGGTTTCTCCCACCCTGCACCCACAGCTGGGCAAGACCAGGCACTTCCCTCTCCTAACCCACCACTGCTGGCACCCTACTTGCATCAGTGACGGGAGGCAGAAACACACTGGGGCAGAAGCAGATCAGTTGTTTTGGCACTCAAGAGCTTAAAATAATTAGGAAGGCCACCCTCCACTCCCCACTGACAGCAGTGTTGTATATGGGTTCAATAGAGGTCTCTGTTCCCTATGCAACATGTTTTATAAAGGAGGTTCATGTTGGATTTAAATCGCATTTGAATACCAAAGAGCATCACTGCCTCCAATTCCTACACTAACTTTCTTGCTATATTTTCTGTCTGAGGCTGAGAGAAAAAAGAAAGCCTTTCCTCAGCTTCTGAAGGAAGGGGATCAAAGCCTTTCTTCACATCACACCTGTATCTTTGCTGGGTTCTTTGTCAAATGAACTGCACTGCAAATACGTTCACACAGGCTTTCAAACCTGTCCAGCCTCAAAAGGTGAGATGATCCAGCACATGCACAAGGGGAGCTGGACCCTTTTGGACAGATCAACTGCTACTGCCAAGGCAAAAGATAAAAAGGCCCAACATCCTGAAAATTTAGCAAAATCTAGGAAGAAATTACCTCATCTACCAAAATCTAGAGAGCTCCTTGTCCAGCAAAACCCAATCCAGTCCAACAGCAGTTCCAGTTTGGGTTATCTAGAACTAAGAGTTTAGTATTCATGCCATGGCAGACACACTGTGCAAAGTAGCCAGCGCTCAGAACCACATCAGGATGTGCTCCAGACCACACTAGGATGTGGTCCCCCTGTACTGTTGGAGAGACCAAGAGAAACAGCTCCCACACCTCAGGAAGGCACTGAACTCCCTATTTCCTTTCAGCATCCTCTCCCTCCTTTCAAGCTGCAGCCTAGCATTTCCTCTCTCAAACTCTATCCTGGGTCTGCTGACCAGACATCTACAGAGCTCCTTGCCACAGCAGATCCATGTGGATCCTGCCTGTGGCTGGTGTCCCCCTGCCCGTGCACACCTCGAGCTCAGAATTCTTCCTGATGCAGGGAGGGAGAAGTTCAATAAAACTCTATGGAGAGGAATGATTATAAAAAGGAACTTTCTCATCATTCCTGGGGTTCATAGGAACAGTGATAGGCATGTGCTGTATTTTATGGAGAAAGCTAAGTCATCTGCAAGGACAGTCAGATCAAAGCTGAGGCAGAGGGAGAGCGGGAAGGATGCGATTACCTCTGCTGGGATCTGACCAGAACTAATGCAGCCCTCTTGGAAAGGGCAAGGGGATTTGCAGGGCCCAGTTCACCCTGCAGCTCAACTTATGCAAGAATAATTTAATACCTGAAGGCTACCACAGGCACAATAGTGCTCACTTGCTATTCAACTGTGCTCTATAACTACCTGATAGAGGGGTTTTCCTTCACCACAACGACCAACTGTACTGCAGAAATACAGACTTTTGATTTCAGGTCCTTCATGGATTTACCACCATATTCCTATAATTTTTCATTATTTACTTAAACCTATTCTTCTTTCCAGTCCCCTTGCAATGAGCACTTCACATAATTTTATTATTTGCTCGTCTCTCATTGGCATGGGAAGAAATAGCATGTGTGTCATAGATAAAGACTGGCAAAGCCTTTAAAACAGTACAGTGAATGAAAAGGCTGTTTTCAGCCTGAGTTTCCTTAATATAGCCATTTACTGAAGGCACTGAAAGGAAGGAGTCACTGCTGGTAAAAATGGCCTGTGGAGGAACCTCACTGAAGCCTGGAGAGGAAATTACTCTTCATGCTATTTCAGGTTTACGTCTTTCCTAAGAACAGGCTGATCGTTATCCCAGATAATGAAGACTGCTAATGTAATTAAGAACTCTGTTCTGGTGTTTTACAAAGCAAACAAATAAGTTCCGTAATTAATAAGCTGCAAGGTTAAGTGACAGAGGGCAAAACCAGGATTCTTCATTTGGATATAAGTGCTCCACAGCAAGTCATTAGCTGGTATTTAAATGTGCAATTTCTAATTTAGGATACAGAGAAGGCTTTCCATTTGAGGTATGTGTAATCTTTTAAAGGTCAGATCAATTTTGAGATTCTGTTCAGATGTATATTATCAGTATACAAAAATGCATCCTTCTTTAATCACAAAAAAATAGGAGAGCAGGAAGGACCAAATTGCCTTGCTCTTCTTCCTGGATGTTATAGGTAGGTAGTATTTCCAAACTTGTCTGTAAATCCCTGGCAAATAAGTTAGGAATCTCAGTAATAGTTTTTTTAGCAAGCACTCGTTTTTCTAGCAGTTCATTTA
This sequence comes from Cyanoderma ruficeps, assembly GCA_008694505.1. Lineage (NCBI taxonomy): Eukaryota > Metazoa > Chordata > Aves > Passeriformes > Timaliidae > Cyanoderma > Cyanoderma ruficeps. Next base: position 17,545,070 of record VZDJ01000346.1, read on the forward strand.
TCTGGTTAAATCATATATTGATTTGTACTGGGTTGGCACACAGTACAACCCAAAGCTTGCTATAGTCTCAGCCTAAATATGCACAGGTACTTTCCAGGCACAGAAGAGAGACCTGGGGATTAGTATAACTTGGATTTTATTCCTAAAAATGCCACAGGTTCAGACTGTGCAGCCTGATGAGCCAGCCACACCAGAGAAACAGTGACACACTGCTTAATGAAGCAGCAGCTTCCCAATCCCCACCTCCTTGCCACAGGTTCTCACTCCTTGTCTTGCACTGGGATTTGCCTCTGTCACAAAACCTGCAGAAAATTAATGGTGTCCCTCCAAAAGTAATGACTTTTCTACCAGAACTGCCCCATCATGATGGAAGAGCTGGGAGTGCTAAGGGGAACAGCGGCAGCTGCAACCACAGACACAGCCATGCCACATTATTTTAAATGCTACCTAGCAGATGCTGTGCTTCATAAGAAGGTGGTTAAAGTCAAATAAATAAATAAGATCAGATAACATCAGACACATAATGTTAAATAATAGCAAAATGTTTTAACTACGCGGTGGGCTGATGGTTTTCTCGTGCAAAGACATCTTAAACTCACTTTTACGATTTGGAAATTATGCAAAAATTTTAAACTAAACATCTCCATATCTTTGAAAACTCATTTGTCTGTGATGAGAACAACAACATGGCTTTGTTGCTATCTACTTATTTTGCAAACCTGTGAACATACTTCCTAAGGAAATGGTAACATTTTCATTTCATACTGGGAAAGAAAAATAACCTCAAATACACTCTCATGTCATCTGCCTAAGTCTTGTTTGGACAGCTTGCACATCTCACAATTTTCCTGTTATCACTAGCTCCTCTGAATTGGAGTGAGAGCAGGGAGATAAATGTAATACTGCAATATACAGCTTGATACTGAAGATCACTCTGCTGTGACATGCCTTGCACTTCAGCACTAACACAATGATATGGTTATCTAAGGTTCGAGGAGACCGAACAGCCTGTAATATATTAACACACTTTTCATTTCAGAGATAGTGTCAGGAGCTGAAAAACAACTCTGGTTCACCATGCTGCTTTGGTTATTTCCCCTCAGGCCTTTTCTTCCCTCTGAAACCCACACCGGATTCGTGGGAGCAGCAACATCCTCGCACTGCACAGGCAGAGCAACACGAACAGGAACCAAGTGCTGGGGTTAAGATCTAGTGAGAAAAGCCCATAAGGTCACTTTTTCTGTAGCTTCAAAAATTAACATTCTAAAAGACAACTTGCAGCAATTCCTATTTTTAAGTTTCTCAAAGGAGCTTTGAGATAATTTTAAGAAGTCCACTGCCTGTAAGACATTTGACATCCGGAAAGGAGAACAGTCTCTGGCTGCAGAAGCGGTTTTTCTTTCTTCCAAGCCTACATGAAAAGTATCACTGGCACAGCGAGCACAGAGAGAGATGCACAGCTCAGGATTTCATTTAGTTTTGTTTCTTTTTCTTAACTGACCCAGCTTGATGCTGGCGCCTGGCTACAGTTTCAGCTGTCCCTGAAGCCAGTCATGCTTTTGCTTGTGTAGCTGACTGCTGAATTGGCAAAAGCTACCTTCACAAAATCCCTTTTGCCAGAACACCTTTTTGTGTTTGCATTAAAGAAGAAAAAATTTAGATAAAGCTTTTGCCAACCATATTTTGGTCTGTTGGAGCAGACGTTACAGAGTGCTAAAATAAACCACCATTTCCTCAGTGTTTCAGCTCTTCAGTTCAGAGCAGAATTTGCTCCTCCTGAAGGAACTCAGTGGTAGATGGTAAGTGTAAGGAGAAGAGCAGCCATGCCTGTTTCAGCTCCTCTGTAAGTCATGAGATGTGCAGAAGTATTAGAAAGAGGGTAGGAAAAAAGCTGGGTAATACATTTCTATAAGAATTTAAAGTGTTTGTGGAAGAGCAGAAACAATACACATTTGGAAACGCTCCTCTATTTGGATGACATTACTAACTTCTTTTTTTTTAAATTCGGTTGCTAAAAGTATCTTTACAGGGAACATTATAAAAAGACAAGACCTGGAAATACTAAAACACACATGTAACTATTCCCTCATGCTTTGCACAACTGTTAAATGCACAGGTCTTGCTGAAGTGAAAGGACAAATACAGAAAACACAAAGTGATAAGGAGTGCACACACCTCATTACAAACCAGCACTTGGTATTTCTCTTAGTTACAATGAAGTTTTAGGACGCTGGTGACTAACACAACTCCCTAATCCTTGGTCAGCTTTAGAAACCTTCTTCATAAGGCCAAGGTCAGGACAAGGCTACTTCCTTAATAACAGAGGGAATATGGCATGTCTAATGATTGCTTCTGGCTGTTTTTCTCCTTGTCTATAAGAAGGCCACAGAGAACATTTGCTTTCTTAAAGTGATGCAGAGCTCTCCATTTACTGGCAAACAAACCCTCACTGCCCACTAGGAACCTGAAAGTAGACTGGCAAGATGGAAGTTTCAGGTTGAAGACCACAAGTTTAGTGCTTTCTTCACAGGGAAGTTCAGTTAAGGTAGTAGAATCCTGTTAGCATGCAGTGGCTTAGTATCTTAGATAACCTACTATTTATTTTAATGTTACCCACCTGAGGGTGGCTCCCCTAATGAATCTATTTTTGTAGTGTCATGTAGGTTGAAGTTTAGAGCTAAGTTTGGAGCAGAGTTATATAAAAAATATCAAACCAGGAAATAGCTTAATTGAAGCAGAGAGTAATCACAGCAAATTACAGTGAAATTTCTATGGGATTACATTTTGCATTCCCCAAACAAGCAGAGGAATTCAGCTCACAGTCATATTTTGCTGAGAATTCACTTTAAGGATATGCTATGTAAGTAACAGAACATGATGCCATAAAAGCTGTCTCAAAAGTTACAATCTAAGATGCTTTTGTGACCCTGTGGGAAAGCCCGTGCAGGAGCTGGCTGCTGGCAGGACTGGCAGCCCTGTGGATAGAGGTGCCCACCCGGGGGCAGGCAGGACCTGTGATGCTGCTAGGGATCCACGCTGAAGGAGCTTGTGAGGAACTGCTGCCCATGGGAAGGACTCATGGTGGAGAAGTTCCTGGAGGACTGGCTCCTGTGGCAGAGACTCCACCCTGGAACAGGGGAGCAGCGTGAGGAGTCCTCTCCTGGGGAGGAAGGAGCAGCAGAGGCAAGGTGTGGTGAACTGACCACAGCCCCATTCCCATCCACTTGTGCCACAGGGAGGGGAGAAAGGTAGAGAAAATCACAAGTAAGGGAAGAAGGCAAGGGCAGGGGAAAGGTTTTTTTTATGATTTGGTTGTATTTTCTCATTACCCTACTATGGTTTGTTTGGCAATAAATTCAATTAATTTTTCCCCAACTCGAGTCTGTTTAGGCCATGATAGTAACTGGTGAATTGTATTTCCCTGCCCTTATCTCAACTCATAAGCCTTTTGTTTTCTCTCCTGTCCAGCTGAAGAGGGCAGTGATACAGCAGCTTTGGTGGGAACCTGGCATCTGGGGAGATGGTATTCACAGTGACTTCCCACAAATCACTGCAGAATTTAATCTCTTCCCAGTAACAAACCCAGGTTCTTCACAAGGAGCATCTGTTGTCAGCATCTCCCTCAGCTGCCTTGAACACCTCCCATGAAACAGTATATAAACAGCTGGCACATACACAGTGTATGCAAGTTATCTCTCCCATCCAGGCTTTACAGCCCACAGTCCAGTAAGAAAATAAATTAAAAAAAATCTCACATCACATTTTGCCACATGTAGGGATTTTCTCTACTTTTCCACAGGTCTCCAACGTGAGAGAAAGGTGGGAACTTTTGACATCACTCTGTCACTACTGCACAGCTCTGGATGGTTTTTAGTGAAAAAAAGAAGTTGCCTTTTCAGTAACAATGTCACTGCAAATCTCTCAAGGCTTATTCTTGGTAACAGCCACCATAAATACACTACAACATGCTCAGAACCACAGCCTGACCCTAACAAAGGCAAAACAAGCTTCACCACTAAATTTAGAAAGACCTCAAAATGGTCTATATTGAGTAACACAAAATAAGATTTTAGCCCATAAGGAGTAAAAGAGGAAAAAAATAAAAGGAAAAAGAGAGAAGCATGTGAATGGGATATTGTGTATTAACTGTAAGAAGAGGAAATTCATAAACCAGAAGCCATGTGTTCACTTATGATGATCTGTGAATATTATACTTACAAAATCTCTATGATCTACTACAGAGCAGTTATCCCTTCAGAGGAAAGCATTTTGCAACAGGAAAAGCCTTTTATCTTCAGCTTTTTATGAGTTTATAGAAATGCAAAAAAGAAAACAAGATTAAAGATCCCATGGCTGTATAGTTTATTATTGCTAAAATTTACTTACCAGTCCTTTGGTGTTTTAATCCCAAATTATTCCCCCAAACTCTTACATTTTCTACAGCACTAAGCCAAAGAGTTGTGCTGTTGTCCCCACTCTGCGAGCTTGGAGGGAGGGGCAGGAAAAGATACAAAATCTGCCTGAATGGTTTTGCAATATTTGTGTCACTGCAAGTGGTGTAGAGCAACCCATGTTTTGCTAAAGTAATGGTGTGCCTTCTTAAAGAACATTAGATAGAAACACAGCACCTGTGCCTTTGGCTTCCATATTTTCATCTACAAAATCCCAAAAAGAGATAAAACATACTTTTTTTTTTCAGGGCAGTGACAGTTTTCCACATCTGTGCTGGGTGTACAGGTTGAAAGGGCAGTGTGTACACAGTGGCCATTTTTCCACACACCCCAGCTGGAGGGGCAGAGGTGCTCTGGATGGCTGTCCAGGCAGTAGAGGATGGGAATTATTTCTAGGCGCAATTCTAACACTGTTACCATAGCAAATCCACACTTACCCGTTAGTACAGTGCCTAAAATGAATTCTGAGACTACTGATTTAAAATCAGATCATCTAATACTAATACCACCCTCGTGGATTCATGGATTGTCTCTCCACAGGTCAACAGATCCCAAACTACTATCAAACTGAGCACTAGTTTTTCTCTGCGCATAAAATGTTTTAAGACTCAAATTTTGAAAGACAGGCGAGAGTTGCAATTGCAAGCTCAGTCTGACAGAATGCTCAGCTCAACTGCAGGGTTACAATTATAGAACAATTAAAGAACAAGCTCCCAGCTCCAGAGGCCAGGCACAGCAGAGGGGTGGCTCATGGACCAAGTCAATAGGTACTTCCCAAGCTGGGAGTAGGAAGGTGACAACTCATATACACGACAGGAGTTGTGACAGCAGGTGAACTCAAGGCCGGTGTCAGTTTTTGTGACTCATGTCCCATCCTTGAACTTGACATGAGCTTTTTGCATCTCCCAGAAAAGCCTTTGTTAATTGGCACGTAGAAGTAAAGGCTATGGGGAAGTTATTGTTTTCTGCTTGTTTTTCTAAAGCACAGAAAAAGGCATGTTAAGAAAAGAAAGGTCTTCAAGGAAAGGTAAAAACCTCAGAATCTCATTTAGTCTCTCTACTTTCAGACCAGGCTGAATTCAGAAACAGAGAATAAGAGATAGAGAGCTTAGAAATTAAAATAAGAATGTTTTCGTTACCTTTTCTGCAAGCCAGCCTAGATGCCTAATCTCTCGACTTCCAGCAATCCCTGTTTTACCCAGCTGGTCTCTGACCTCTGCAATCACTCTGGGGATGAGCTCATTGACACTGGAGTGGATGGCATTGAACCAGGCCTGGGCTGTAGCCGAATCCTTACTCCTGAGCACCACGGTGTGCTTGGCATCAGGTGAATGAACTTCAATAATTCTAGAAAAATGGGGGGAAAAAGATTATGTTCATTCATATACTAATAGGCAGCTAAATTTATTACCTTGTTTAGTGAATGCAATGAGTTAAAAAGGATACTTATATTGAGACCTAGCACTAAAAACTTACCTTTACAACACCTGAATAGAGCAGCATCATCTTAACTGAAGCCACGTCTCTACTGGCATTATGATAACATCCTTGAGAAGGGGATTTGCCAGTGCTGATGCAATCCCAAATACAGCATGTCAATAGGAATTTCCAAGATAAAGGCAAGAGGGACATTCACTGACATGGACACTGCCCAGAACTGCAAAATGCATGGAAGATGACTGTGGAGAAGCCAGGGATAAGGTGCTACCTTCCTTAGCTGGTTATCATGGCACAACCAGAGTTTTTCAGTGGGTTTATTTAATACATGCATTCATTAATAAATGAAAATCATCCTCATCCCAAACAGAGGAATTTTCCTAGGGTTGTTCTGTGGTTTCAGTGATACCACTACACATTAACACAGCACAACTGGCCTTCTACAGGAGTTACAGCATCCTCAATGCTCCATTTAGATCCTGCTAACAGTGGCAACAAGAAAGTGCTAACCATAATAATATGATTGCTGCTGGCAGGCACTTTTTACAGATTTTCAAGTTCCTGTAGAAGGAAATGGGTTTTGTTTCAAAGAAAACATTCCTACTGGACTATCCTGAGGGTTTCCACTGTGGTTTGAAAAGTACAACTGAACATACTTTTCAGGAAAATGAATCCTGTTCATTGTGGTAGTGGGACCTGTGCCAACACCTTTGCTAACAACAACAACAGAAATGCTTTGACAGGCAGCAGCTGCTATTTCACCCCTGTTCTTACTGAAGTTATTAGTTATTAGTGGGGCTTTGTGTGTTCTTTATAGCTTTGTGGGCTATTTTACTTGAACATCTGTTAAATAACCCACAAAGTAATAGCCTGTTTTATCTTTATGTGGCAATTATAAAACGAAGCCCTGGTCATTGTCCATCACTCAACTCTATATCACACTTGTGCTTTTTTATTATAAAAGTACAGTGACAGCCCTGAATGTTACCCTCCCAAATTCGACCTGGGATCTGAGCCTAAGCATGTACTTCTGTCCTATGTACGGCTGCCCAGTCTCTGGGACACACAATGACTCCTTTCTGCAGCAGAAAATTAATTAGTTCAATGGAATTTATTCAGGTTGAAGTTCAAAAACAGTACTGCAATGCAAATATTTGTTGTGCAATTATAAAATCTAGCAATTTGGAGCTTAACTAACAATTAAGAGGTTTTAATTATTTGGTTTAACCAGAGCAGAATCCAGAACAGAGCATGACTCGATTTGCACAGCTCTCTGGGGCTCAGAGAGAAAGGATCCCTGGTTTCATGTTTGTCCATTTTCAGAAGGGGAGGTTTCCACATAGACACTGTTCTAAATATAGAAAAGGTCATGATTTTCCAAACTCAGCAGCTGAACTGTTCAGGGTCTTAAATCACTGGATAGCTTAAGAAGTGGCTTGGTTTTTCAGGAAGCACTGAGCCAACACGGTAATGCATGTCTCCTCAGTAAAGCTGCTGCAGTCCAGCACAATCTGAAAATTAATGTTCTTATTTAAGCAGTCCAGGATGCACCAAATTTTCAGTTTCAGGTAAGAGCAAAATTCCTTGATACATGATGGCAGCCTTGTGAACTAGGAAACTATATTTATAGATAGCCACGTTCCAAATCACACTCTCATTTTTTCTGAACTGTTAGAAACAGCCATCTCCTTCATGGTTAGGATTTAGCCATTTGTGCCCACTAATCATTACCATCATGCATAGCCACCATACTCCAGTCTGTCTTTCCATCACAAACACAGCTCTCCCACTGCTGAGTCCCACTGTGACTCTGAACTGGAACTGAAGCGTGTTCTAGTAGGCAGTCACCACCAAAAACAAAGTAGACAAGCTTGGATTTTCAAAATACATTGTGGTAATCAGTGAAATGTTGCTTATTAATTACAGAACAGTTTTTGGCAGAAGATCTTACAGCATTTTACAAATGAGGTCAGTGGCAGCATCCTCATTTCACCAAAAAAAGTGGGAAAGTGAAGAACCCAGACAAGGCAGGGAACAGGCCAGGAGCAGCTATCAGAATTTTCAGTCCTCTGTCTCCCATTTTAATACTTCTTTTAAAAACAAAAATTATTTGGACAACATGGCAGTACTGTAGTGCATTTGATAAATGCTAACACACCATATATATTGTGTGAAACAATGCTCTTTACAAAGTCTGCGGTTTCTACATGGGGACTTCCACCTACAAACTCACTGCACATCATGCAGTAAACAAAGTGCTGAACACAGATTCTAAAGACTCAGAAGAAAGTGCTGCTTTTTCAGCTGCAAAGGAGCAGCAGCAAACTTGTGTGATTTCTTTATAAGTTAGAGTTGTAGCAGGTTTTGACTTAAAAATAAATTATTGAGAGCTGGAAGGGCTTCCAAATGGCAACTTGTTTACCTTCAATTTGTAAACTCTTCCTTCAAATTAGTGGATTAACATAAAAACAGCTATTTTAGTACTTGGGCCTTCATCAAAGTGCATCCTTCTTGATAGTGACTATTTGAGTACTTGTACAAGAGTTCTATCCCCTAAAATAATGAACATTTAGACAGTTGTTAACAGTTCTGTTTAAGGGGTTCTAAACCATGCATATTCTTTTTAATGTCTACATATTCAAATGGGATATCAAAGTCCTAATTCTAGTATACATATGCATACACACATACTGAGCCATGCTTGCAAAAATACTCATCCCTCAGTGACTTCTAATAGAGCTAGTTTGGGAATGCCTGTCAGTCACCAAAGTTTGATGGTGATGCACTAACAATTGCAGCAAGTCTTCCTTGTTCCACGAGCTGAGTAACAAGATGACTGGACAATACTACTGCACTTCTCAAAACTTAGCTCAAAATACGTGAATACATGCTGCTTTGACTGCACTGAAAATTATTTTTTCCTCCACAGCGCTTGTCCACTCCCAGAAATACACGTGCAAGCATCACTTCTCACCAAACTGTTACGTAGGCCAGCTTTTATTTACACACCCGAAAGTCTAAATCCTCAACTGTCTGAATGCTGCTACTGGTGACTGCAGTAGAAGCTGGACTAGAAAACCTTAGGAAACCGAGCTTGCAGATTTCCACCAAAAACCCAGGACTCCTGTCTCCACAGTCAACTGGGATAGAGATAGTAAAAGAAACTTTAAATCTTCCCAGAAATCCCTAGGCTCTGACTGCAATCAGATGCTGAAAGTGCTGCATCCCTACAAACTCTTTCCTTTTCTGTCTTTCAGCCCACGCTGCTTTAATTCACCAGTCCAATTGGATGATGCTTTCTATACAGCAGCTGACTGATGGCACTTCCATACTTTCTGAAAAGAAAAAAATACCAGTGACCTTAGTAAACGGCAAGACTAAGGCACTTAATGTTTCCAGCAGTCTACCCATTACAGTTTTGATTTGTTCCTTGGCTACACTGATCACCTCTTACTGACTTCTGTTTATCTGCAGTTCAGTGATAAAGTTCCCTTAATTCCCCACTGAACTGAAATATTTAGGGCAATGCCACAGCTGTGTTTATTCTCACACTCCACCACAGTTATGTAAATACTGCATATGGAGCTGTTTCTGATAAAGCCCATACTAACCCAAAGGAATTATATGTTAGCTCTAGATGACTGCCAAGATGCACGGCACCTCTCCAGCTTGGCAACGCATATGAATGATATCACATTTTCTCAGAGATCATTTGGCAAACCTTATAATAAAAGAGTAATTTTCTCTCTCCTTCTCAAAGACCCTCAGTGAGCTGAGGAGTGTTTCCAGCATCCCCTTCTCCACCCGCAGAACACAGGGGTGACACAAAACCCAGTGCTTTCAAATGCTGTAACCTGGCACGTAAGAGGAAACCTCCTTCCCTCTCCTCATCAGACTTTTTCCTTCACAGAGGATCAGAAGAAGTTGAAAGAAAATGTTTGGTAGACCAAACTCATTCCACATTTGATAAAGCTTCTTTCTGTAGGAGTGTTCATTATCTAAGAAATACCTTTTATCAAAACTCTTGAAAGTACTTCTGCCACCAGCATTGGCTCAGGACCAACTCAGGCACTGAGTTACACTTCATGACTCTTCCTGGGTCAGATTATGTATTCAGTGACTGATTAAAGTGTGGAGTAAATCCCTTGAAGTTAATGATAAGCCGGAGACAGAGTTATTCAAGTCCATCACACTACTTTGATTTTGCACTGGCACAGAGAGGAATAAAACAGTCTCTCACTGACTTTGCAAACTTAAAGATGAGTCAAAGGCCAAACTGTTCCCTCTGCCTCCTCCATCACTGTCTACACCATAAAACCACAGTAAGTAATGCTGGGTTTTTTCTGAGTGTACAAACTTAGGAGCCTTTCCAGGAAAAAGGGAGATTTAGAAGAACACAACCTGATTTATATTTAAATAGTTGTACGTTTTGTTATAAAATAAATTTTAAAAAACTGTTAAGTTTCTTTTAAATTCTACATGCAGCATCAGGAGATGGACCAGGAACAGAATACATTAAAATTAAGCAATGGAAACTTAGTCTGCAAGGACTAAGTTGGGCTTAATCTACAAGGAAAATATTCCAGAGAGAGACTTAGGCTTGCAATAAATTCCCCAGCAAACTCTCTGAAGAAGCATCTTCATTTGATGAACCTAAATGGAGGTGAAAGCAATTTTACCAAGCAAGTGCTACTTGGTAATCAAGTGGAATTTTTCTGTGTGAAAGGCTCTCAGTCCCCTTGCTGTCAGAAGGGTCCTTGCTGTGTTAACAGTTACTTGGTGACTTTCAGCTTACAGTGCTAAAAACAACGTAGATACTTTCCTGGGAGCTAGACTAGACTGATGTCCAAGCAGAGGGTGTATATATCCCTAATGAGCTGTCACAGTTGATTTCGTTTCTATTTGCCACCAGCTGGGCTTTAATAAAAGGGTTATCAGTGGAGTTGTGCCACGTGCAAGTAAAGAAAGGATTTGGTTCTGCAATGACTTGCTCACACCACTGCATGCAGATGCCGACCAATCTGCAGAGACATCACACACTGCCTTCTCCACCCAGAGAAACCACAAAACTAATTGCATAGTTTTTAAATTATATGGATATTAAGGAGCAGGATCTTACACCATAGTGCCCACAAGACCTCTTACATTTACTTTCTTGATTTTTTTCTTTTATGTTCTGGTTGTAATTGTACTGAATATTGGTAATCTAGGAATATAGGGTTCAGCCTTCTTCACAGTGGATTCAGCACAAAACAATGGCAAAAGTGCTGTTTCAAGGAGCAGTTAGGGTCAATTATTTGGGGAAAAACCCACAAACAGCATTATTTCATAAGAGATGTCAGGAATTTAACTTTAGAAGACGCTGAAATTTATGAACAGAAGATGTGATTGGTATATTCAATACACTGACCACAGCTCCCTGAAGCAGCTGTTTTCCCTGATGCAAAGCAACCTCAAAGCAGCAGCAGAAAAGCAAACTTTCTGCAGCTGAACTGCATCTGGGCTTGGGAAAGAGCATATGACTGCAGCTGGTAATAGTGGTAAATGAGCCCTTCAAATTGACAAGAGGGTGGAGGGTCTCATGCCGCTGCACAAGTAAGAGAACATGGGTTTGGAGATGGATTAGATGTCTTCTGAGAAGGAATGCCACTGTTGATTTTAGGAAGTGCTGTAGTAGGACTCAGGGGAAAGAAGATGATGTGATCCACAAGCATGGGTGAAAACTGATATGGAAAAATTAGTAGGGCTGCTAACAGATCAGCTCTGTCTTGCAGATGAATTGTCACAGAAGAAAGTCTTGCTGGAAGAGAGAAACGGCAGGTCCACCTTATCTAGCAGGGTATGTCTCAATGCCCCATTATGTTAGAGCTCTACTTTTTGGCTTCCATGATCAAGAATCCCAGGGATCACTGCTTACTTGCCAAGTGAAACAAAACCAAAGCCAAACAACCATGACTACAAAGCCACAAATTCCTTCTGGACCAATTACTGGCCTCTGAGTGCTGTGGGGAGAGGCACCACCTGGGAGCCAGTCTCACAGAGATACTGCCAGCTTCTCTGAAGACAGTGTGCATGGGTCACCTCCTGACACTGCCACAACTGGCAGTAGACCCATCTTCCCACTGAACAGACACAGAAACTGATGGGAAAGCTGTAAGTGATGAGAAGAAGTAGCAACTTCAGCAAAATTCTTACTGCAGTAGAATAAGAATTCCATCAGCAGAAGCAAGGGAGAAAGCAAGCTAGAAGCGACCAGAGGGTATTAAAATAGCAAAGTATTCACACACAACCTAAGCACTAAGAATCAGCCTCAGCATCTACCACCACTGAGCTGGGGCACCTCTGTTGGCAGCCCACCACCAGGGCTCACGCTGTGCATGTCATTTGCTGCCATACTCGTGACTACAGGAGGTGCAAGAGGGAGCAGCTTTAAATACACTGGCTGAAAATCCTGCTCCTTAATTAATGGTAGATCAGGTCAGATCAGAGCTGTGAGACTGAAATCCAATTTGCAGGCAGGCTGGTAGGTGAGGGAAAGCCCAACACTGAGCACAGGACATCAGCCAGGCAGGAAAAAAAGCCTTGAGGTTGTCACTCTCCCCAAGCCATAACATAAAGACTGTGAGGACTGGGAGCATAGCAGGAAACTGAAACCCTTGCACATCAACTTTCTTTCTTTGGGAGATATCAGGGGTCTTTAAACTGCTCTTCAACATCACTTCTCAGCAGCTTGGATGTCAGCACTTACATACCTTTACATACAGAAGCACACAAAAACATGATTAACTGTTTGTTCTCCTCTTCCCTGCAGCACTCCCACTGCTCTTCCTTTCCTTTTTTTCTGTGACACATTTCTTGGAGCATTTCTCTTTCTACATCTCTCCAGAGCTTTGGTTTTTTTCTTTTTTACAGAAGTGTTTGTTAAGTAAAGTCTGCTGCAGTCTTCACTCTCTGGGTTTGTTGCTCTGCCTTGCTGGTTGACTTCTTCTTCAATCACTTTTTCTTAATTTGTGCTCCTCTCTTCCTTCCTCTCTTCCCTCCTTTCTTCCCTCTCAATGTTCTCCATTTCCCTCATGCATTTCTCATGCATTTCTTTTTGTTCCCCTTCACCTGATTCATTTCCAATTCCTTTGCTCTTATTTCCATTTCTCAGCTCAACCCTCTACAGTTGAAGCTGACTGGAAAAAAATCAAAATTCTTTGACTTTTTCAAAACTCCCCTAACTGAAGCAATGGCTGAAAAAAACCCAAAACGCAACACAAAAAACCACCAGCATATGGGTTTTTTTTTTCATTATTTAATATTTTCACAGGAAAGAAAGACTTTGGTTAAAAGTTTGTTAATCAAAAATCCAGCTAAAAGCATTCTTCCAGCCAGTTACTGCCACCTCCTCATCACTCATGTCCTTTCTCACCACCCAATTCACACTGACATTTTATTCCTGTGAGGTCATGTTCAGCCCAGCTCACACATAGATACACACACAAATACATGAAGTTTTATTTATAGTCATATATGCCTGCATGCACAAACACTGCTTTTGTGTTACACATGCAGGAGCTGTACCCATTCCTATCTGATATATGCTGGAGATGGAAAGGCCACCAGGAGCTCACCTGTATGGCCCAGAAGGATGAGGAAGAGAGAAAGTCCCATGTCATTATGCCAGGAGTAAAGATTCATCTCTTCTTTTTTCAAGAAAATGAGATATGCCTCATCCCAGATTCACCAGGACTTGCAGAGATTGAAGGTCAGTCACAATATGGTGTAACTGTCCAGTTCTACACTGGTATCTCCAATACCCTGCAGGAAAACTCCGGGATTTCCACTGTATCCCCAGATCCTGGCACATTTCCCAGTAATTCAGTTCTCAAACCACTGCGCAAAGACTACAGCAGTCTTAAGGACATCAGAAACTTATTTTAACGTGATTTAGCAGAACAAGAATTAAATCATGAAGAAGAAAAAAAAAGTAATGAAGTTCACCTTAGTTTGGTGATTTGTCTTAAAAACACAAAAATACTCATCTTTATGGGAGGGATAGTCCTACGGAAGTGTCTCAGTGGCTTTTCAAGAAAGATGAGAAGAAACTGAGCCTAAGAGAAAAACTGGTATGACCCAGACTAAAACAGTTTGGCTAGTGGGGAGTTTCACAAATGATGGAAAACAACTACTCCGCAAAATGAAAAACAAATTTAAAAATCACCGTTTCTGCCTAGAGGCTTCAGAGCTCCAGCTCCTACAGATTTGGAAAACTGCCCCTTATCAAGATACATGACTGCAACTTGCAAAATGCGCCAGCAATTGCAGAGCTGCCCAAAAGGCAGATGGTGTAGATGACAGAGAACTGTCAGACAACCAATTATAGAACCATTAATTATTAAATCTATCAATTAATGAATTATTAACTGCAGCAGTTAATGACTTGCCCCCAAAATACTGTTCTGAGAGAAAAAAATGCAATGTTTCAAGTCCCTTATCTGACAACCCTAGCCCTGAATGCAGTGACCCTGGCTATTAAGAAGGGTCCCACAGCCATGGAATGTACTGAGGAAGAAGAGGAAGCTTTCCCCATGACCCATTCCACAGCTCTACTCCTGTTGCCCATACTCCAACTTTTTCCCCCTCCTACCTTCAGAGTACTGAAGGGGATGCAGCCAATGCTTTTTTAGTTAAATTACCTAACTTCTCTCACCTTGGAAGAGGCAACAGTAGATAAACCTCATGAGCTGCCTAATGGTTCATCCCTTTCAATAAAGACCAGATTCTGTAAGCAGATTAGCAGTTACAGTACAAGAACACAACAAGAGACATCCAACTTCACACAAAAGCTGGATTTGGATCCATTACAGTAAAATAGCTGGAAGCTAAGGTTAAAAACACTGTTCCTCATGACTTTAAATTTGCAGCCTTTTGTGGGCAAGGCTGTAACAGACCAAGCACACTGTGATAGCACAACAGGGCGATTTAAGGATGAGGGGAGAGTCAACCAGAGTTTCACCCTTATTACTGTCACTTTTGTTCGTTTCTGGATTTGAATTACACTCTTTCAAGTTGCTTTACTTTAATGTTAGATTGTTGATACAGTAATCTAAGGAGATAATAAACACAGCCCACCAGGAAAAAAGACCAAACACAAAACAAAAATTCTTGACATAAATCAGACTGACTCGAACAGGCTCAATGACTTCTTCAAAGGACTTATTGATATTCATATAATAAAACATGCCTGTACCAATAATGATAATTAACTGCTATGTGCCTTTCATCCAAGGATCTCAAGCTGTAGCTCACAACAACACTATGAATTAAGTATGGTCTCTGCATATCACAGAGGTTTTACAGCCAGAGAGCAGCTCAATAACAACACAAGGAGCAAAGCACAAATTCCTTGAGGAGATGTGGAGGGCAGCTTTTAATACTGGTAATGTGCCCATTCTAGATCTTTGTCTATGCTCTATCTCCCATGCAGACCTAAGTTCTTTGTCTTTCCTTTGCCTACCTACAACATACAGTAACAGAAAAAAGCCCCAAGATTCCTAAACCAGAGCCCAATCCAGCTAAATCTGTACTGTGAACGAGGGAAAAAAAATGTCCACCTCCCCAAGAAGCCCCACAGCACTGAGATGTCCACCCAGGGCTGACAGAGCTCCAGTGTGTCAGCAGTGCCAGCACAGTGGTGGAATTGGGCCATCACCTCCTCACTCTTTGGTGCAGGGCTCAGCCTTTGCCCAGCCCTAACCCCATCTGTGCTTGTCACAGCCAGTGTCAGTGGCTATGCTCAGTGCTATCAAACCACCTCCCAAGAGGCAGAAAATAAGATCAGTGTGACCTGTCCAAGAGTGGCTGTAACTCATTCTGGTTCTCTGGTCACTCTGTGGCAGAGCCCTGCCCTCTGTGAGCCCCAAACATACATGACTCAGGGAAACCATTCCCCAACAGCAGGGAAAACCCCAGGCTGCAAAGGGGAACCCCTAAGCCACTCTGCTCTTGGAGGAGAATCGGCATCTGCTCCGCACACCAGGGCCTGCTCATACCTGGCAGAACCAAGGTATGGTCCTGTTCACTAAATAGGAGAGAGGCAGGGTGGGGGCATGAGCCAGACCCTGTTTTCATCAACATGAGAGATACCCAGAACCTTGTTTACTGCCTAATACTTGCCTCCCTGTCCCCTCAGTTCCCCTTAAGTTATACAAGCAAGAATTTGAAGAGGTAAAGGAGCTCCCTGATCTTTCATTCTCTCACCTACTTCAAGATGTTTGTCTTTTTATTGCATTTTCACATCTTACAATCATTTACAATGATTCTAAGATGTAAAAATGCAATAAAAAGCATTTTACAATCTTCTGCTTACATCTTATATTTGTTGTGAGCATTCGTTACTCAATTTTTTTGAGGCAAGGACTTGTTTCTACTATGTCATATTAAATCTTTTTGAAACTCAGGTTTTTTCTTAAAGAAGCTTCGAAGTTTGTTTTCATGTCTTATTGTAACAAAAGTAAACACATGCAAATTCACATGCAAAGTCATAGAATTTGTTTTATATTTAAGATTTTGAAATACCATTTTATAATCACAGTGCTATTTCATGCTGCGTAAGTTACATACTTATACATCAACTACAGGTCAAAATGTTAGATCTCACTATTACTGTGCATTACTGACATTACTGTTGTTAAATAATGTAAGAAGAAATTATTATTTAAAAATGTGTGTAAAAGGAAGTTTGGGGAGCAATGGCTTCACAATACATCTTGTGAATACTTCATTCAGTGAACCAGTATTTCCCAATGCAAAAAAAAAACCTCTCAAAAACTAAAACAAACAAAAAAACCACCTCAAGGTAATGAATCTGTTGATGCCTTTGGAGTAAATAGGTCTCAGTTTGTCCTGTTCTGCACCTCCTTGATATCTTGGGAAGCTCAGGTAATTCCCAGATGCACCTCACTGTGCAGAGTCCAGAATGAATGGATACCAGCCAGTTCCTCTGCCACCTTGTAGTGAGTGGGCTGACCCTGAATTCCAGGCACCCACCAAAGTTACTCTACCACTCCCCTCCACTAGTGAACAGGGGACAGAAAATGTAACAGGCTCCTAAGCTGAAATAAGGACCAGGAGCAATTACTCACCAACTACCATCACAGAAAAACAGGCTCCAACTTCAGGAAATTAATTGAATTTACTTACAAAATCAGAGCAGGATACTGAGAAGTAAAATAAATCTTAAAAACATCTTCTCTCCACCACCCCCTTTCTTCCCAGGCTCTACCTACTCCCCTCCAGTGGCACAGGGAGACAGGGAATGAGTGTTACACAGTTCATCCCAGGTTGTTTCTGCCACTGCTGCTCAGAGAGAGGAGTCCTTCCCTTGCTCCAGTGTGGGGTTCCTCTCATGAAGTTCTTAACTTCTCCAGTGTGAGTCCATCCCATGGGCTGCAGATCTTCATGAAGCTCCAGTGTGGCTCCCTTTCCCCAGGGTGCAATCCTTCAAGAACAGGCTGCTCCTGCATGGATCCCCCACAGGGTCACAAGTCCTGCCACTAGACCTGCTCCAGCCTGGGCTCCTCTCTCCACACATCCTTGCCAGGAACCTGCTTCAGCACAGATTTCCCACAAAATCACAGACTCTTTTGGGCATCCACCTGCTCCAGCATGGGCTCCTCCATGGGCTGCAGATCCATTTCTGCATCCCTGTGATCCTGCATGGGCTGCAGGGGCATGGCTGCCTCACCAGGGACTGCACCGTGGGCTGCAGGGGAACCTGCTACAGCCCCTCCTCCTGCCCCTCCTTCCTCACTGACTTGGGTGTCTGCAGGGCTGTCTCTCTCACACATTCTCACTCCAATGTTCTCTGGCCACAATTACATCTGCAAAGTAATTTTCTTATTTTCCTTTTTAAATATGTTATTACAGAGGTGTTACTACGATTCCTGACTGGCTCAGCTTTGACCGGGTCCATCTTGAAGCTGGCTGGCATTGGCACTGTTGGACATGAAGGAAGTTTCTGACAGCTTCTCACAGAAGCTACCTCTGTAGCTCCCCTGCAACCAGAATCTGGCCATGCAGACCCAACACACCTGTAGAACATACTTCTCAATTTTATCTTCTGATTGTAATTCTCTCCAATCCTGAAATGGACTATGATAGGAAAAGCTCACTGCCAGGAATCAATCTCAGTCCATTTTTCCTAGCTTCCAGACCAAAGCAAACCCTTCCCATCAGAGGGCCAAATCCTGCCAATGGGTAACCCAGTCATTACGGCTGGACCCTGCTGAAGTTCCCTGTGAGGATCACACTGCTCTGGACTCCCGACACTGGAAGAACATGATGTATGCACACCAAGTGCTGACAGGAACAGGCCCACACCTCCTGGGTTTGGCTGAAAGATGTGCAAGCAGAATTTTAGGGTGACTTCAAAAGCAGATGAGAAAACCTTTTCCATCCATACACCATTGTCTTATTTCTCCAGGGAATGTCGGGTCTCCTGTGTTGTGTACATAAGCACCTTTGTATTATGTCCCAAGATTTTAAAAATACCAACAGAAAAAATTTCGCCTAAGAGAACTTGTTTTCTCTTGTTCCTTAATATCATCACCAGAAATTAATGAAAAGCTTTCTACACTGCAGCAAGATTTTCTGCTTATTGGCATTACTAGCCATGATCATTTCCACCTGTCCCTCCATTGGGAAGGGATGCTCCTCTGTGAGGCCTGACATTAACCTTTGCTGCTGCCACCAAAAAGGTCACTTTCAGTTTCACTATCAGTTTCACAGGCAAACAACTGATTTAAATAGCAATTATTTCGACCAGTTTCTTTCAGCCTAAAATATAACAAGCCCTTCACCTAAAGAAGAATGGCATAGATACTCTGCATCTTCTCTCCTGTTGCCATGTTTTAATTATTAAAAAAAAAATTCCCACACACTGATTTTGGTATTGGTTTGTATTAAGGATCTTCTCCTTGGTATCTTACAGCTTTTTTTATCAGGTAACAGAAAAGACAATTTCCAATCTCCTCCATAGTGAATCCACAGGCAGATTAGGTGAAGGAGATATCTGAGAACTGCTGGCTCTAAAAGCAATCAGACTGCACTTCTGCTCCAAAATAACAAGCTCACCAAACCATCTGAGAGTAGACACGGACTTGAGAATCTTTGAATTGGGGTCAGTCTCCCATGAGAAAAAAAAAATCCTATGCAGGGCTACCAGCTCTAATGGGAAAAATAATACCTCTCTGTGCCCATTAAATCCACATTTCACTGCAGCTTTCTAAGAACTGGAGATAATTCAGTGCCAACAAGCAAGTATTTCCTTTTGGGCTCCTTAACATAGCTATCTTCTCATGCTGAACATCAGATCAGTCCATCCTGGTCCCAGAAGGCTGCTGACATTATCCCCAGCCTGCACTGAGGAAACCACTGCACTGGAAAACTCAGGCTTTCCATGCCCACAGTTGCTCTTAAACAAAAATTAGCTCAGTTATAGTCCAAAGGAGCTCTTTAATGGCCAACATATGCCTTGGCATCCTGCCAGCAGAGCTCTCTTAAAGCCATCCAGCAAAGTGACACTATCAGTTACAAAATCTATGTGTGTCAGGTCACTGAATTATGAAACAGAAGTGTTGTAAGCATCTAAGGACATGTCTTAGGCTCTGCTGTGAAACAAAGGTAAAATGATTTTTCTGGAATCAGATTACTATCTTGGAAGGCATTCCAGTGGGAAAGAGTCTCTGCATTGTAATAGCATTTATACTGGGAAATATGAGTTCCAGTGCTCAGAATTGTTAAAAAACACTGAAACCAGTAAAGATAATAATCCATGGGGTGCTACTACAACATAGCAGCTAGTATGATGGTGAGGTACTGCATGCTTGGATGGAAAAATCCATCTTAGACTGCACTGTGCTGGACTACAGTAAAAATCATAGGCCACTCTTTCCACAGGAAATGACAGCAACACAAAATGAAACCATGATAACAAGCAACATGTCTCTCCCACACATTACTTCCTAGTAACACTGAAGAACACACATTTGTAGCATACTTCAAAAAAGTCAGCTCCATTGCAGAGGTATCATGAGCAATGAATGTGTGCCCCTCAACTAGTCCTGGCTCTCAAACCAATTAAGGGCCAGGAGAGTGACAGAAGGTGAAAACTACAATAAAGTCGAAAAAGAAAGGGGAAAAATATGACAAAATGAAGTCAATGCAGGCAAACTATCATTACATTGTACTGATTCAAAAAATGCGACCTGTGTGAATATTTCTAAAATACACTCCACGGCAGAGAGAAAGACAAACTCTCAGACAAGTGATACAGCTGTCAAACCTTAAACTGTGCAGACATATGTGGAAAAAAAAAAGTAGTCAATATCAATAACTATCTTGATCTAAACTACTAGGGTTATTTCTGGTTGCATTTCTGTAGCAGTCAGTTACCACTGACCATGGTGGCAACCACTATGTGAGCTGAAGAGCCAAGGCAAAGTAAAGCCATACTAAACAATAAAGCATGGAGGGGAAAATTAAAAGGTCAGACAAATATAGAAAGGAAAGATGGAAAACTACACAGATACTAAAAAAGTTTCTGAATTGCAGTGCAAGAGATTACAGAGAAACCCATCCTTCCCAAGCCACTTTCTGCTCTCCCCACTTCTTATCCTTCTCTGCAAATGAAAATGTAACTTTTGTTTATGCCTGTATGTAAATGTTGAGAATCAAAGGCATTACACCCAGCCTCTGAGCACTGCAGAAAAATGAAAAGGCCATTATTCGGATGGAGAATCAGTCTGTATCACTGACTTGACTGTTCCCTTTTTTATTAGCAGCTGTTAGAAAAGGGATCAGAGAGTGTGCTGGTGCAGTGCAGCTGTTCCACATATGTTATAAATAAGGGCTGGTAAAACCTCATCCTATTTTTAACATTAAGAAAAAGAACAAGTCACAAAAACTCCCCATTAATGCCTTGTAAGTGGAACTTTTCTCCTCTTTTTGACTTTAATGCCCACAACTGAATACTCAAACCAGACCATTCTTAAAAAAATATTCATTAAAAAAAAGGGAAGAAAATGCAATTTAGTGGAATCAGATTTAGCCAGCCTGGAGAATGTAACCAATTAGTGTGTACAGTGTCTTTTCCTTCAAAAGCAGACACTTAATCAGGATGAAAACAACCCCCTGAGATTCTATTTCCAACAAAAGTGCTGGGATTACTGCATCCAAGTTTCTCTAGCATAACCCCAAAGCTGAGCTCACGTGGCTCAGACACCACCACCCACCCTTCCCAAAGCAGTGCTCGCTTCCCTCGATGGGTTGCTGCTGCGTGTGGCCAGAGCTGCCCCTGCCCACCAACCCCAGTGCAGAAAACGTCAACAGCCATTCAACATGAAAGTGAAATCCCCACCCAGGCAAATCCCCATTCACCTGTTTTCGGGGTCTGACACTGTCATGTTGCGTGTCACGTAGCACATCTTGAGGGGAATTGTCTTCCTGTCCCTGTGGATGGAGAGCGAGAGCTGCGACATCGGGTCCGCGGAGGCGCTGCCCAGGCGCGGGGACTCCGGGGGAGGCGTCTCCCACCCGATCTCCGACACCGGGGAGCCCTTCTTCACATAGGGGGTGGCTTCTCTCATGTATTTCACTGAGGAAGAGGGAAAAAGAGATGGAAAACAATAAATAAATCAATATTCAGGAGTTGTATGCCCATGTGAGTTCTCTGGACTGGTGTTAACCCTCAGTGCTGTCCATTATTTCTGCTCACCAAGCATGCCAGCATGGGAAGCTGTGCCAATACAGAAGATGGAGATGTGCCTGCTGCCAGTGTCAGCATGGTGCTGAGTAAAATGAGGGAAAAGAACAGAATGGGCAAAGTAAGAACATACAGCCATACATTGTAAGGCCAGGAGAGCCATCCCACCTTTTTGTGACAGTGGATAAGCAGTCATGCAACAATTGCTTCACACAGAAGCTGTGAGTTGTCTAAGGTACAGGGATGTTTTAAAGAAAGACATTCAACCAAGTGACAGTGACCCTATTATTCCCCTACCTAAAATGTTCCAGCAATACTTCCAGGGATTCCAACTCACATCTTGCTTCTAGCTCACACTTATCAGTGTCCCACCACTAATCTCAACAACTATTTCTGATTGCTGGGAAGTAGTTTTACCTAATCTACTTGTACATATATATGTGGAGTAAACAAAAACCGATTCACCTCTTAACCTTCTCTTGGGGAAATAAAATTGAGATTGAGCCTTTTGTGAGAGTGAAGGTGTCAGATTAGATTTCAGCCTCTTCTGGCTTTCTTCCAGAATGGATAAAAGTGAATGTAGGATTCTGAAACTATCTTACTCTATTAAAACCCAATACCCCTTTTACATGTATACTTCATAT
This sequence comes from Cyanoderma ruficeps, assembly GCA_008694505.1. Classification (NCBI taxonomy): domain Eukaryota; kingdom Metazoa; phylum Chordata; class Aves; order Passeriformes; family Timaliidae; genus Cyanoderma; species Cyanoderma ruficeps. The sequence goes on from VZDJ01000346.1 coordinate 17,567,350, forward strand.
TCCGCTCTTTATGCAAGCAAATACTGCAACATTTTTCTCTTTGCTTTTAAATTGTTTTGGTAGTTTAAGCACTTTTGCTATTGATGCAAACCTGCCAGTCACAGCCTCCTTCCCCTTCACAAATCTGATGGAGCTCAGACAAGACAAGATGTTCCAATTAAGTCCCTGGTTAAGCCAATATTCCCCCTGCACACAGCTGTGGCTGCATCACTGGCTGCTGCCACTTGATTGTACCCAAAATTCAAACAGCAGTGTCATGACCTGAAAGGGCCTGGGCATTGTGAACTCATTTGGGGAAGTTATTAAAATGCTGTGAGAGAACAGTTCAAGGAAATGGGGCAGATCATCGTGTCACGTCAGCTCAGCTGAGGAAGCTGGGAATGCTGAATGACAGAAAGGTGGGTAAATTACAAAAGGGCATTATGGTGAAGGATATTGAAAATGAAAGCCAGAGAAGTATTCAGAAGAGTGCAGAAGAACAATAGTGTTCTTGTCAAAACCACAGATCAGGTGATTAGCTTCGGCAGCATTATTTTCAAGGCACTTCATGAAAATTTTACCAAGAGAGAAACCAGTACAAATCTAGAGTCCAGCCTTCGTGAACACCTATTTCTACTTTTTCTCTAAAATACCTTAGTGCCCATCATGCTATTGTTCATTCTATCCTTTAAAAAAAAAAATCTGTTAACTTTAATCACAAGGACTTCTGTGTTTAAGTATGTAATGGGATATTCCTTTTTGAGAAGGACCATTTGTGATTTATCAGAAAGGCTATCTACTCAACATTGATATTTTTATTTCCTTGTCCGATCCTATTCTGAGTGTTTTCTTAAATTAATTTGTTCCCTTCTCAGGAAAGAGTTGGCACAGAATTCCACCAGGCTTTCAGAAACTATTTCAGGCAAAAAGAGATGAAATCAATTTTTTTAAAACTTCTTTAGATATCTACCTAAAGTCCACTATCTAAAAACCTGTGTCACCTAACTCCCCAAACTAGTGCTCATCCTTGAGTACTCTAAAAATTACATGATTTTCAAAGGTGCTGAAAAGAAGCAGTTGTTTCCAGTGTCATAGAGATACTGGTTTCAGCAGTTGCCATCTCAGTTTGGATGTACTCAAAGCTTTAGGGAAGCCAAGAAACAGAACAGATACAGATGTGGGGAATCTATTCCTGTTAACACTGAACCAACACGACTCTGTCATTAATTTATATGGCAGTACAGTTGAAGCTGTGAAAATCACGTTCAACTTCAAACAAAATTTTGTTCCCCTTAAAATTAATGATTGATCTGTTGAAAAACGTAATTCAGTCAGTTTTTGAACACTGGTACAGTGACATGCCAGCAAATGTGATTCCAAATAAAGGTCCAGGTCTCAATAGTGTAGCTATTAAATCTATGCTATTTTTGTCCTTTTTCAGTTGCAGCTATATCCATTCAACCTTAGCATATTTTAATTAAGAAAATGAGAGAGGGGCAGGGGGAGGAAGGAAGTTGAAGTAAAAATTTGGCTGAAAACCTAAGCAGGAACACAAAATGTGAATTTAATTCCCCAGAGATGGGACAGAAGAAAAGAGGCAGCCCTTCCATGTGCCAAAAGCCAAGTTTCCATGTGGTGTACTGGTGAATTCATGGCAGACAGCTGCAGTGTTTCACAAAATCCCATGAAAAATGAAGCAGGAGCAGGGGAAGAGCAGAAACAAAATCCTCTTTCCAGAAACTGAGTCTCAAGCACAGCAAAAGCCAAGAAAACTACCTCAAGAATGTACATACTATGAAAATTTCTTCCAGCTTCCGAACTCACAGACATCTAGTTTCTAATACATTTCAACAGAAGATGGTTGCTCAGCCCCAGAGATCTGAATAAAGAACTATTAATGCACTGAGAAACTGCTAACACCATCTTCATATGAAACTCCACAGTAGAATGAAAAAATGAAGTAAATACATGCTTTCTGTCAAAAAAAAAAGAAGCGTTTTTCTAGCTTCTACTAATAACATCCCACTTCCTACTAAACACAAGCACAGCTCTCTGGATTCATGGCTGAATTCTGCTGGGTTTTACAGCCCAGACTTTATGGCTGTTGCATATTCAGGTGTGTTTCATATTTTAAAAGCCCCCAAATGGAAGCACAAATATAATATGGGAGTGGAACAGGTGGCAGAATTTGATCCATTTATATAATTTTTTGTTATTATTTAAACCTCAGAGCCACTGCTTTCCATTTACTTCATCAACATCTGTAATTACATGTCCATAACCAAAGCCCAGTTTATGAATTTAGCTGAAATCAGGCACACAGTGTTCAGATGACTCATAAGTTTTACCAGCAATTATTTCCTATTTACCTCTAAATTCTGGGTGCAAATACTGCAGAACATGCTGTTTTATAACAATGCACCAACAACCCTACTACATACAGAGCAATTTAGGATGACCCCACACATTTACTTTTTCCAGCCTGTTCACTAACCAGTTCTTAATCCACACAGCAGAAAACAAGTTGATACCAGTATCTATTATAGGCATATTCCTATTCCACACTGCACTATCTGAGAATCATGGATACAGCAAAGTTAAATTGAAGTTATACAATTCACTTCCATGGTAAAGTTTTAAAACCAGAAAAAAGATTATCTATTGGACACTAAAGTAATAATGTGGATAATATTCTGTTTTCAGAGCATTACACTCAAGAGCTGTATTTCCTTTTCGATACAGTAACACAAATTCAGGTACTGACTGAAAAAGAAAGCGACTATCAAAAACACTGGGTTTATATATTGCCAATGAAACTACCCAATGAATTAAAACCTTGAAACACTTAATAAAAATAAATAAAGCATGCCATTGTATAACAACTCTGAATTATGAATAACTATTTTGTAGGCATGTATACATATATATACCTTCAGCGTATATACATATGTCTAACATATATACAAATATTAAATATATATTTATATTAAAATGCCACAACATTTAAAACCACCAGAACACTGCAAACACAGAAAACAACATGCAGGGATTCAGAAAAAAATTCTAATAGTTTCATTATTATAACACAATTTACTTACAAACGGTAAGTTTAGTCAGGATTTGTCTAAACTCATTTATTTGATGCTATAGCTCAACTTCAGAGATCCTTATATTCAGTACTAATTAATGATCCATACCCTTTTGCTGCACCACTAATAAGAAACTGCGGTCAAGCAATTAAAATTCCAATCTCTGGAGTGCCCCTCCCCACAAAGAGAAGAGGAAGGGAAGTGGCAATCAAATGAATTAATCCACTGATACACACTGAAATATTTTGGATTTATTTTTTGATCTGCAAGACAGGCAATGTAGCTTCCAGGAAAGCACTTCATTTATACACGCTTCTGCCAAGTCCCAAGACTCCACAATTAATCCATTGTTCACAGATGACTTTTTTGGGGGGATGAAGCAGGCTTTTAATGAGAGAAATACTATAGACCAACTTGGTCAGGTTCTTGGCCAGACGCCTCTCTGAGGAACTGGGACTCTTCTGACACATTCAAACTGTTTCCTAGGAGGGAAGACAAAGACCACTGAGGGGAAGCCAGCAAGCCGAAGGAAAGCTCTTTTGTTACTACAGGAATGAGGACAGGATGTGTAAGTTTACAATACGAAAGTAAAAGGAACAACATACCCGAATCTGCTTGAAGACACTTGATCAAGGAATTCCCCTCTGCAGGAGAAAAGCACAGAGTGTCCTGTACCATAATATCAGAATTTGCCTGCTAGGCTTTATGTGAGAGATCAAATTTCCTCTAAACTCAAGCCAAGTGCATGCCTTATAGTGAGGCACTGTATAAAAATGAGATGAGCTGCTGGTGCCATCATCAAAACTAAGACCCAAAGAAAAGTATTTATGAATCAGACCATCTATGAAGATGTGTCACATGATCCTTTCAGCAGCTTTAATGTGCCCATAAACCAAAAACCAGTCAACAATCCTGCTTGTCAGTGTTTCCACTACACTTCCTACAGAAACATCTGTTACGACGTTCGGACAAGTATTATCCCTTAACATCACCTGCTTCCCCCCATGCTGAAATGGATTTGAAATAGTAAACCTCTCGATCTGCCAAAAGCATCAAATCTCCATCTGGGAGATGACAGAAATTAGTTAAAATAAACACCTTGTGAGAATAAAAAACTTCTTTGTGCTTTGGCCATTTCTCACACTGTAGTGAGACTATGCTCAGTTTCCCTCAATTTTCTGCTGTTTTTAAAGCATTTCACTGAATTCAGTGTATTGTCTATTCATCTCTTAAAGAGACAAGCTTGGTTTTAAATCATAAGGTGTTGTTTTTAAATCTTTTTAGGATACATTTCACTTATTATATTTTTTATATGGAATACAAGAATTAATAACTTCAGAAAGATCCAGGAGACAAACACATCTTTCAGATGAAGTTTATCTGAAAGAAGCACCTTAGCAATTGGTTCCAAAAGGTGGTTAGTAAGCAATCAGGCTTCAAGTTTGAGTTTTCAGTAGGATACAAATAGGCTGGATTAAAAAGATCAACAACTGCATTTTAAAAATATAAAGAATACTTCACAGTGTCCTTTTAAATTTGCAGCCGTTTTTATAGGAAAGGTGAAGCTATGTTAAGGAGAGCCATAAGCACCATCACACACTTGCACGCAACAAATGATGGCAGTACCTTCAAAGTACCTTGCAATAAGCAACTTTATGTTGTTAGGAGGATCTTTGTCAACAAGGCAAGAAGATTTGAGGTCATGGCCCCATCAAACAGGAAAAAATGGGACTAAATAGGCCATTCTCAGGAAGTCATGCAAGGGTGCAGTCTGCGAAACGTCATGGTTTTGATACCTTGAATAGGTCACAGTGATTAGTCACACTGTGTTATCTACACCAGGCTTCAAAAAACATAACTCACCACCAAAAGTGTCTTAGAAGTTAAGAAATGTCAGAGGAAAACCCAGCACAGATCCTGGCTGGAGCAGTTGGCAGCCCCTGTGGACGCTTCCTCCTTCCCATCTGCACCAGGGGCCTCCACTCTGATTTCAGCACTTGTGAAGCTTACACATATAATGGGGATTAATTACATTCCCAGGCCGTCTCATGCTTCTGTATAACAGCAAAAATTCTTCCTTTACTTATCCTCAGTTTCTTTTCCTGAGACTGCCTGTGATGTGGGCAGATTCAACCACTGATTCCCTAGGCCTGATGTTTCCCTTTAGCAAACACTTCTTCAACAGTTTCTGAGTTTCCTCAGCATAAATGATTTCTAGGGAGGGAAGGTTTTATATGTCTTCTTATCTTATGCAGCATATCAATTTTGTCAACTGTAAAGCTTCTAAATATTAATTCATTTTCATTCCTCCACAAAGCCATGGTTTTGTACTGCACATAGAGCAGCATGAGCAAAGTACACATTTCAGCCCCCCCAGCCTGTACCAGAGAGCCTGAAAGCTTCACCTCCAGTCAGCACTCCCCATCCACTTCTCTCTAAGGTCATTTGGAGATGGTCACTGCTAACCATCCTCCTTCAGCTCCACTGTGAGCTGCATTTCCATGGTCTAATAATGAAGTTCATGTTTCAAGCTAACAGGACACATGCTCAAGGAAGCAGGACAAATGTCATTGCTGCGGTGGGATTTTCTGTATTTCTGTTCAAAACACATTACAGAAACTAATCAGACACAAACTTGCCTCACACAGAATCAAAATGGAACTGGAGGCTGGAATGTGTGACACCAGAACTTAAGCTGATGAAGTGATTAAAAGCAGCAACAGGTTGTCAGTAACCTGGTACACAATAATTTCAAACTGGTAAAGTAATAATAATAATAAACTAAAGGCAGACTGTTCCCATTGGATGTTTCTCAATTATAATGTCCATTACTCATACTTACTACACTGAATGTGCTACAGTTTCCTTCAAGTAATTTAGTTTATTTAAAATTTCAAAGTTTCTGTTTCAATCAATTTGATGTATTCAGTTCAGAGTTTTGATTTGTCACTAACAATAACTGCATGAATTCTAGAGTCAAGGTCCCATAGGCTATTTATCTATCTTTCAAAAACTTTACCTACTGCAGCAAAATAAATGCATATACATCTCTCTCCTCATAATCTGAAAAAAAAGAAAAAAATTAGCTTGTAAATCCCAGAAGTACAATGTTTGGTTAAAAAGAAGATGCTTATAGCTTGACCAAGGAGTCACTGATGCTATCTGGAAGAGCTTGTACGCAAAAGAAACAGGACTCAGTGGAGAACAAGGAGCAGCTACATTGCACAAGTGTCTCTTACCAAATAAATTACAAATTGAAAAAACTACTGCCAAAACATGAAGGCTGTAGCTATCTAACCTACTACCTTTTTAAGTAAAATGTGACACAGCTCATTTGCTACATTGTTATGTGACACTGAACTCTGCAATTAGAACTATACAGATCTTTCATAACGGAAGTGGAAAACATCTGAAACTGGCAATTTAGGAGCTGAACATGGAAATTAGCAGTCACATTTTGAGAAAAAGCATTGTGGGACCTGTGAGTCACTCACTGATAACCAAACTGGAGCTTTTGCTTGTCCCCAAGGTAGAATGTTCCCTAAGTTTAACCAAAAAAAAAANGGGGAGAAGAAAAAAAGTCTTTTAGTCAAATGGTATTAGGAGTAGGTAACCCCACTCAAAAGTACAGCAGAAAAATGTAACCTGATGTAAAACAGAGAAACGGAGTGAAATACATTTCTTCAATGGAACTGTGGCACTCAGATTTCAAAGGAATTGTGGCACTAAGGGCCTTCTCCTACCCAAAACTGACCCTGTATTTTAAAATCTTTTACCTCAGTCTCAGGAATAAGTTGATTCAGAATTTATTGTGTGCTGCTCATGCTTGTTTCCCTGCCTCTGTCAGTATTTATAGATCCCACTCCCATCACCCACACACTCAGATGGAATTCAAGGTGTCTGGCATTGCCAGCATGCTATAATTTTTCTATTTACATGAGTAATCTCAAGTGTCAGAACAAATATTTCAACTGCTAGTGATTATGTGAAAAATACATAACGGTATTACAGTTTTAGAGGATGCTGTTATTTCAGCAGGCACACAAATCATTAAGTAGTACAGGGTAGACTGAAAATGGCACTCACTGAGAGGGAAATTATTATGCTGTGTATGATTGTACCTGTTTTACAGATGGCTAAACTGACACAGGCAAGTTAAACTGCCTTCCTCAAAGTCATGCAGTAAGTCACTGACAGAGTTCTCAGCACTACACTCAATTTCTACCTATATTGCTTTTCCTGTTTAAACAACTCAAAGAGATCCTAGTGCCAGTGAAAACTGGATTCACAACCTCTGTTTTCTCCCTATGAGAAGACCTTTGAAGACCTTCTATGATCTCCAGGATTTATTTTCAAGAGCAGAGCTGCAATCACTTGCAAAGTTTCAGTTCACCCTTTTCATTCTTCACTGGACAATGAGCTTTGAAAATGAACAAACTCAGGGCATGCATTTAGCTAAGAACTTGCTGTAACTCCTGTGGCTGGGCTAGGCACCAAAAGGCATCAGATCACCACAGAAGTGCTTGTTTTGGTGAATCCTTTAGTTTGCAGCCTTACCAACAGCACAGGCCAATGGCCATATCCAGAATCTTCAAGTGTCAGAGATTATGAATACTTATCCATATGGGGAAGAGAGGAAGGCAGGAAGGCAGGAAGGGAGGAAGGAATACAAGCACTATTTAAGTTCAAAGGCAGACACAAACCCTAAATTGATTAGGGGAACTAGTATGAATGTTTCTGACATGGGCATAATGTAGTAACTCTGTTTTTCCCTACCTCAAGAGCACCTTTGCCTGGTTCTGAAGTCTAAGCACAGCCACACACTGCCTCTACTCTGCCTAAAGTCGTTTGCAAGATTACCCAGCAGGAGAGTGGAAAACCTGGAATGAGGTTTGGCTGTACACCTATTTCCTGGCTCATCCACAGGCTAGAAGAAAACCACCTGAAGCAGACAGATTGCTCGCTGAGGCACTGGAAGGGAGAGAAGAGCTCACATGACACCACCCCTGTATTTCAAGGGGTAAAGGAAACAGGACTGTATATGCAGGAAGGGTGATGAAAGGAGCCAGACAATCAAACATTAAACCATATCCTTGTGCCTCAGTTCTTTGGCTCCCAATTGAATGGAGCTCTTTTCTACCAGGGATTATGGTTTCCTCTAGGAATAAGCCACTGAAATCCTATCAACAAACTACAACAATCAACAATTAAAGAATAAGCACACTAGTCAATAGCATTGGCTAAAAGGTTTTCAGAAACCACTTGCACTTTGAGCAAGGATGGGAAATTCTCAGAACTGACACACAGAAAGAGGCTGAGACTGAGACCCAGCTGTGCTGCCATAGGACCATGGATGGCATCATGTGCTGCTCTTGGCATCTCAAAGTCTCTCACCAAGATGACAGCTCTTCTATTCTCATCCCTGAGGAGCTATAGTTACTGTATCTTAAAAAATGCCAATGATCCATGATAGAATATGGTCCTCCTGGAACTTCAGTGCATAATGCAATTTGGGGTGAGAAATACTTGGGAGGAGGGGCAGGTTTATTACTTTTAAATAGCCTTGTCTAAAACTATTGTACAGACAGGATCTGAAAAACGAATTAATGACCACAGCGAACAAGGAAAGCAATGAAAATCCTCACAAAAATACTGATTTCAGAAACTTTTTTTCCATGAAATGGTTTTGTGAAATGCTTTGAAAAAGACATCTTCATTCAAATTCTTTTCCTTCTCTACAAACAAAACAGAACTGTGAATTGACATTTCGATTTAAAATGTCTTTTTAAGATCAAACTCCTTTTCTAATAAATATTGCATAGAGTTTCCCAGCATCCATTTTGTCTGCTGGAAAATTTATACAGTTACGATTCTATTAGGTTTCTTGCAGTGGACTGGGCATTTAATAAATGAGAGCAAAGAGCATCTAAATAGGGTTAGGCTGCAAATTCCTTTCAGTGAGAAGTTAAATCCTCATTAGCTTTGAGGTATGAGCCCCCCTGGGTTTAGCACACAGCTTAAAAGATAACTCTGTGAGGGGTCATGGCTCTTTACTGAGGCACAAAAAGCCTATTTCACAGATTGCCCTGCAATAATAATGTAAATATAATTCCGTTTCAGTAGGCACTTTATCCTTACAGAAAACAAGCAATGTTTTCTGTCCCAGAAAAAAAAAAATCGCATTAATCTTCAATTTAAGGGTGAAGTAATTCCCTGTTTCATTCAAGATGTATTATAGTAAACTACTGAGTCTGTCCTGGCTCTGTGCTGATGCTGGGGCCAGCAAAGTCCCCCCATCTTTCTGTAGGGCAAGAGAGGCACAGGTTGCTCTCAGCAGCTGCTTTCAACAAGTGAAGTTGACTCGGCACATCAAAACACATTTGCTAAATGGCGGTATTGACTGTTTCAGGTTAGGTCGAAGCCAGGTTAAAATAGTACAACCTATTGTTTTTCAAAGTCTACAAACTGCCTGCCAAGTACTTTTTGGTCAACTAGTACAAGAGGCTGATAAGAGAGGCTGGGAAAGAAACTGGCAATTTCAAGCGGAGCTTCAAAGGGCTGTAATAAAAAGCAATCCGAGTTCAAATCATCACAGAGAAAACCATTTGTTTAAGCAGTGAGAAGAGAGCTAATTTGTTTGTATCTCAAATTTATTTGCCATTTGTACTACTGGACCACTTAGCAGGATTAGTGAGGAACCAGGGCATGACAGCCTCAGATGCTGTGCAAACACAGAACAAAAAGCTGCTCCCTCCCAAAGATCTTAGAAATCAAGTACAAGTTAAAGGACAATAGGGACATGAAAAGGAAATAAGCAGGCAGAACAGCCCACAGTAAAAATCACACATGTATCTCCCCGTGTTGTTACAGCTGTATTGCATTCCCTGTAAGGGAGACAGCAGTAGCAGGTGCTGTTTGTAAAAACACTGAAAAAACATGAGTGGGGTGATGCAGTTGCTAGGATGCTTTTACAATTAACAGTGGCAAGAATTTTCCGTTGTTATCACTGCTACTTCCGAAGCACGGATTCCATCAAGACATAAACTTTCAGCACCACCTCAGGCATAAAAGGTTTTCACACTGGAGCTGTAGCCTGAATTCTGCTGTTAGGTGTATATATATAGATATAAAAGCATTTGTCTGAAGCAAGGACAGCTCAAGTGACTGGGAACAATTGGCCAGATGAGGATGCCCAGCAGAGCCTGTATGGGCAGGCAGACTAGCCTTGAGGCACATATAACGAAAAGTCCTGAATACATGTGCAGATTAACAGCAGCTCTGCTGAACCTCACAATCTCTGTCTTGGCCTCACGTGTTCAGCCAATTCACAGAAAAGGGAACAAAACCCACCCTGCTTGTATGTCTGTCCTGTGAGAACTGGGAATATAATCCTGTTGCAAAAGTAAATAAGCCTGCAAGGCTTGCAGACTGAAAGCAAAGGATAGTACATGTGTATGCTTCATAAGGGTAACTACTTTTCTTTATGCTCTGGTGTGGGAGTACCTTTGAAATGAGGAGCTGAAATGTGGCTTTCTCAGCCACATCTGTGCTTTTACAGAGGCTTGGAGATACACAACAGGGATAACTATCTGTTTGAGGCTTGTTTGCTTTATTTAGCTCAAGGGCAGGTCTCTCGCTACTTGCAGAGAGCACAATCAGATTATATCAATGCTGCTGCTTTTTTTGCCTTTTTTTTTTTTTTAACAGCAGCAGCAGTGATGGGCAGAGAGAGGGAAAGAATGTATCAAGAATAATTTCTGCCTCAAAGAGCTCCTGATCTCAAGGTCACTTACAATTTCTGCCAAAGTCACTGGGCTCATCATCAGTGCGAATTAGCTCAGGTCAAATGGTCAAAGCTGAAGATATGAATAGTCTATAAAGAGGCAAAGAATGGGAAGTGGGAGGAAAACTAACCCTGACAGCTTATATAGTAGCATGAGTAGCTGTTGAACTCCAGTTCAACAAGAGATATCCCAAATGGAACCACTGGAGCAACTCTTTGATGTCAGTTTTAGTGCTGACATGATACCTCAGTGCAGATTGCAAAGATCGGCCTGTCTCTGTCCCTACAGTCACGGTGACTCTCATCTTGCACACCAAAGGCCATCAGAATACTATCAACATATATTTCTAAAGACATCACTTGCATAACTAGGCTGACCTTTGGGCTTATTGCTATTGTAAGTTTGTGCTCCAGCTTTTAAAGGATAAGTTTGAAACTCTTGATTTCAGCAAATATCAGAAACTGATAATTCAATATTTCTACCATACTGATCTACAACTCTTTAAAGACCAGTTCTGCAATTGCCTCCCTTTTAGAGGCCATAAGAGCTTAAAGTAAAGCTGGTGGTAGATTGAGACCCTAACACAAAACCTTTGAGGAATCTGAATTTAAGAAAAAAAGATGAGGATCTGGGGAACGATTTTAAGCTAGCTCGTGGCAGAGGTATGTCTGTGACATTTACATCTCTTCCACCACAGGGAGCGTTAGAAACTTATTCTGGTGGGCAAGTAGCGGCCCACTAGTTATCCCCAAGTTAGGAGCTGAGAATTCTGGAGTGCTGTATACACTCTTTGTTTAACCAAGGGTTATTCTGCAGCTCTTTCACTAATTGCATGATAGATTAGAGAATGTACAAGCCTATCAATTACAAAGGGGGCAGACCAGTTCTGAAATATGCGCCAGTAAATAGAGTACTTCTAGGTCTTCCTCCAGACTGTTTTTCACACTACTTCTATTGCACTGCCTTGTTTTAGCACACTGAAGGGACAAATCATCATCACCTTCAGAGGCAGGACTAGGAGACTCGTAGGATTCTTTCACATTGGCAGTACAGTCTCTGGATCTCAGTTTAGCTTACGAACGTTAGACCTGGCTCACACTCAGGTTATAGCATTTGTGCTTAGCAGGCAGCAACACTAATGATCAATGACCCTCTCCAACGAAAGTGTTAATGAGATGATTCAGTAGCACCAGATATACAACAGAGCAACTATATAGACACAAGCCAGTACACTAATACATAGACATTTATAAATGTACACAGATGTACATGCATCTTTTCAACATGTGCCATGTGCTAAGGTACTGTTACTGATTTCTGGCTCCCCATTCCTCCAGCAGCTGTTACCTGATCACAGTGGTCCTACCCCTCAACCCGTGGGACCAATTCAACATTTGTTCCTCTGTCAGGAACTGAGCAGCAGCAGCAGCAATCTACCCTTCAGCCAGCATGTGGTCCAGCCCTTTGCTGCCTCCCTCCCATGGGCACACACTGCACACCCCCATCACCCACCCAGTGAGTGCCCATCTCTTCCCTCCCTGTCCAAAACACCTAACCTTCCCTTTTACCCTTTCCTTCCCACAGCAACAGCCGCTAAACTCTTCTGCTAAGGTGGGGAAGGAGGAAACAGAGGAGGCACAGAGATAACCAGTGTTGTTGAGCTGGGCTGCCCTTTGCTCTGTGCAGAGGCTGCACACAGGGAGCAGCAGCTGATGCTGGACCCCAGCACCTCTCCCACGCTGGCAACGCCCTGTGCTGGGACAGGTGTGGCAAGAAGCTCCCAGGCCGTGCTGTGCAGCTTCCAGAGCTGTCCCTGTGGGAATGCACAGCAGCAAGGGCAGAAGAATCCCATGAGCTACGTGCTGTACTCTGGTGAATGATGCCAACACATTCATGTCAGGAATTCTATCTACCATTACACAGAAATATTATCTCCCTGACCAAATATCTTTATAACATTCATAGCACTCTCTAACTAGTATTTTCAGGTCACTTCATGGCAGCTCAGCACCAACCACAGTCAGATCTAGTTGTGGTAGTACGGTTTTAGCACTCTGAAAAGGGAAGCCTTGGATAAAACAGGAACGAGGCGTCCATGCTGGGCCATGGCATGGCCACCACCACCTTCTGGCAGGCATGGTTAGAAGAAAGTTAAAGACAAAATATATTTAATAATATAAAGTCAAATTAAATTTTGAGAAAGGGATCGTGATTTTGATGGAAAAGAAAACTTTACCAAATCAAGGACACTGTATCCTAAAAACAAAGAAAACCCAACGAAACCAAACAATAAAAAACACCCCAACACAAAACGAACAGAATGTTTATTTGGGCTGTTAAAGAGATGTTACCTAACAGGATGAGCAAACTCATTACAGCCTCTCTATCACTTTGAAATTCTTCACTTTCTTATAGACTACAGTGCATTTCCAGAGCATTAGGTGCAATGGTGAATCCCAGCTACATTCAATACAGTCAGTAATTAAATGGTTATAAAAATGTGGAGCTGGAATGCTGACAAGCTCTATGAGCAGCATTATCAGCAGTGACGGCCAGGGAGTCAATCTGCTGCACTTCTGCAATGGTTTAAATAATGTTTGTCAGGATCCCACAGTCAACACTTCTCCCCCTTCTCTTTGCATCATGCCGCAGTAATTGTGCAGATGCCTGCTGTGCTCAGGAGATGGAAAGCTTCTTCAGGAGAAGTAAAACACCAACAGAAACCCTCAGTCAATTAAGCCACATTCCACCTTCCAGCAAGACTAACCCAATGGGCCAACAGCTCCTCTCCCAGACGGGCATCCCCCCACCCCTATGGCACCCCAGATCTTCCCATTTCTTACTTGTGAACAGGAGTGTGTGGCTGACAAGTATCCCTGAGGCTCAAGAAGGAGCCTCGTATATTTACCTCAAAATTTGTGAACAGGATTTTTGTAGTAGACGAGAATCTCTTCAACAACATTGCTGCAGAAAGGATGATGGGCTATGCTACTGCTTACCAAAAACCATTTCCCAAATCTCCTATAGTGTTCTTGTAGCAGCAGGGCCTCTTCATCCCCCAGGGGAGAGGTGAGGAAAGCAGGTCCAAGCACACAGGGACCAGGTGGCCCCTTCTGCTGTGTCCATTGCCCCTCAATCCTGTGCTGGAGCAGAGCTCTGCTGTAACAACAGCTGTCTGAAGCCAAGCCTCTGACTCGTGCTGTGACGAAAAGCAGGCTCCTTTGCAAGGGCTATCACTTTTAGAAGAACCATTGCTTTTCATTAAACTCAACAGTTGCTCCTCCAGTGGGAGGAAAGGAAGTGTGCAGAGGCAGCCCTGCTGCCCGCCAAGCTGTCCTGCATGGAGCAAAGCCCCAGCTGCTAACACAACCCGGCCTGTTCCTGGCAGCCAGAGAGATACAGAAATATCAGTAGAGGCAAAGGCACACACACTGATTTCTTCTCTACATATTCTCTTACACAACATACTGTTTACTAGACTACCGTCCTTCTGCAGCCTCAGTCAGTCATTCAATTTAAATTACCTTTTCCTACCATCCTCTGCTTTCACTATCCTCACTACATTGCTTTCTATGGATACCCCTTTGTGCTTGTGCTGTTTCGGACACAAAACCTACAGGGCTTTCCCAACTGGTAACCACTAAGGAGAAGAAAAGAGATCAGCTCTATTTTACCATCTGATTTGTTTCATACAGTGAATCAATTAGGTAGGTCAGAGCTGAGTAATTCCACAAAACTAAGTCTATGTAATAGCTCATCATCTCTCACTGTTATTCTCACCTTTCATCTCTATTTTATTCTCATCAGCAGTTACAGACACTCGTCACACCTTATCCTTAAATGCTCATCTCTTCAACCAATGCACTCTGCCTTCCCTCTGCACTGCCCAGCACTGCAGTGATATGATCCTGACGTTTGCTAGAATGAAAAAAAATCTGTCTTGCTTTTGGGTTGCTACCACTACAGACATCCAAGCAGTCCTGCCAAAAGCTGGAGAGGCAGGAGGAAGGAAAACACACCTCAAACCTCAGACAATATACTGCACCTCCTTGGAAACACTGATCAAACAGCAGAGAGACTTTATCAGCAGCCTGCTAAAGGAAATAACCAGAGACAAACCCTCTTCAGACACCTCTTCTGTAGAAGATCTACAGAAAGAAAGTGGCATGATATATTTTCTTCTCTTGCAGATTCTTTGGTAAAGAGATAGAAAAGCTCAGCAAAATGTTTCCTGCATTAGGACATTACAACTCTCACTCTTGACACTAAACTCTGATGCCTGCAAGATATCAGTTCCCACCATCATCTTATAATATTTCTAGTTGATTAATTAGATTAAGAAATAAATCAACCATGAAACAGGATTCACTGAAAACCAGACTCTATTAATTTTGGGGTTGTCAGACTTCATGTTTTTTGCAAATAACCAGGAAGTCCAATTACATGCACAGCAAAACACCCAGAACATTAGATTCCTCAAAGAATTTACCGAGAAAGCTCAAGCCCAAAATAACAGTCTGTCTGAGCAGGAACCTGTTCCCTTGCAATGGGAAGAGCCTGAATAACATTAGACATGTAGCTGCCTTCAGCTTGTGTCAAGTCCTTGCCAAAAGCACTCAAGAACAAAGAGTCATCCCCCCTTAGCAATGCTCCGTACTAGGCCAGATGGAACCCTTGATGGAAGCTGAGCGGAGAACTGAGGCCTGAAGAGCTAAAAACCCTCCTCTTCCTCACATGCTCTTCAGCTCAGAGGCATGGCACTAGCTGGGCATCACCAGCATCCAGTGCAACAGCCTGGCCCTGTTGAGGATTTGAGTCACCAAAGCCATCAATCTCCTTGCTTAAGCAAGCATGGCTGCATTGGTCTTTTAAAATGAAAAAGACCAGGAAATCGTCTTGTAGAACAGAAACCAGACCTGGCTGAGCTCCCAAGACTTCAGAAGATGATTTAATTGTCTCTGCTGCTTTGGCACTGTTAGCTTTGGGTAGACACATGCTGCTGCTACTCCCTTGGTGATCAAGTTAGCAAAATCAAATGACTAAAAATGAGAAGTCTGTGGAGAGAAGGAGGCCTTTAATGTGATCTAACACAACTTAAAATCTAAAATGAAGACAGCCAACAATGTGGGATAATGGGAAGCATTCACTGAGTTAAAATTACTATGTTAGAAACTGGCAATCTCTATAGTTCACAGAGATAAATAGCCCTCTCGAGAGGGCAATTCACGCAGCAGTTATTGTAAAGCAGGAAGAAATCAGCTTTTGGAGCTGCCAGGTTTTCTCCTTTTCTTTGTTAGCAAGCGTAAAGATTCAGTATCGCATTTTAGCTAGCTGTCAAGCACTTAGCTCAAGTTCAGAGGGATGAACTTCACCCAGAAGACCAAGAGACTTGGTCACCATCTGGACTTCACCACTTGATCAACCTGTATTTGATTTTGCATCAAACCCAGTACTTTAAATCCAAGGTCATATCATCCAATTATAATTTTTGAATGCTGAAGTGGTACTGCAAAGACTTGGGAGACAGGAAAATAAGAGTAAATTAAATGCTCTGGAGTTTCCATAAGGTTTTTTTGATTACATTACCATACCCGAATCACATGCATATACATTATTCTTTTAACTGCACACCATAATCAGCAATGGCAAAGCAGTTCATTAAGTTTTGCAAGCACCAACTAATGGACCTTGAAAAAAAATGAAGCTCAAATCCATCCATCCCTTCTTTTCCTATTCCTTCTGAAACCTATTCTAAATCAAAGGTATGGATTATCCTGTTTCCAATATAAAGCCCAGATAGGCAGAGCTAGAACAGACATTCAGGAATTCCTCTGGGCAGGTTTATTTGGATGGCATTTTGCACAGACAGTGAGGAATGCATGATAAAAAAAATACTTTTCCTAGAAGGTGTGATACTGAATAATCTTTTAAAGTAACTATCTGTGTGAGGCAAAACTAAATAGAAATATAAATTCAAAAGATCATGACTATCAAAGAATAAACTATGTATTGTCCTTTTTCATATAGTTACACAACTGCACATCCCTGTCACCGAGCAATACATAACACAACTCAACACCCACTGTGACAGTTCAGGAACCACCTGACGCATACAGCCCCTGCAGCGCTGCCTGCTTCTCCTTGGAAATCCCTCATGGAAGCCTAAGGGGTTTCAAAGGCCCTGCTTTTTGTCTTCATAAATCCAAGATCATAAGTGAGGCACCAGAAATGTACTATTTACACCAATAATATACGAACTGAACAGGCAAAGTCAGCTGCTAAGCATTCTCCCCAGTCCCTGGGGCGATGTCCGATTTTCAGCCTCTGCCTGCCTTCACTCCACTGCTCTGCTCAGTGATGGTCCCCAACGACATTACCAAGAATTAAAACTAATGGCCAAGATGTCAAAACACAATGCAGTTACACACAGTCCTGCAAATGTGACTGTTAATTTCTCTTACTATTGCCACCAGTATTTATTGTGAAGATTTTTACTTTGAAACCAATGAACTCGTGCACTTGCACTAAAAAGTGAGGATTATCTGTAGGGAAGAATTAAACTCAGAATCTAGTACTACCAGAAAACAAGAAAAGGCAAAAAAGATTGAAAGAATTAGACAATGTATTGCCTATGTTTTAATTGATGCTTTCTTCTTTTAAAAGAATAAAGATGTTTTATTTATACAACTAAAATCTGAACTGCACTCTAAACCCTCTTCCATCACTGAATCAACTACTACTTTATTCCATTTTTTATAGTAAAATTACAATTAATCTTAACTGGACAGGAGAAACCAAACCACTTTATTCCATATTCAAAAATATTTCAGCAATCATAAATTAATTTTCTCTAACACGAGAACTAATGTGGAACACAATAATTTAGGAATTTAGACTGAATTTATGCTCAGGCATAATGACTAGTACCCTCAAATCATGGTCAATTCACTCACTCTGAAAAACTAGTGTCCACATGGGAACCTTGTTCTGAACAACCACTTTAAACAACTGGCCTCTACGCCCAAGGTTTTCATCACATAAATTCTCCAGGCTCACATTACTGCATGTTTTCCAGTCTCATATGCACAATTTCAATTTCAAGTTAAAGCTATATATGGAGGTCTTTAGGACCTTTCAGGACTTGTTTCCTGCATGGAAGGCACATTAATATGTATTGTTGACTAACAGTTACTTTGGGGAACTTCATTTCAAAATGATAAAAAGTGTATGTAGAAGGGGAGAGTGCAGGACTTGACTTCTCAAGTATCAGAGTTACATGGATGTATAACAAGTAAGAAATTCAAAGCCATGGGAAAAAAAAATACACAGGTAATCAACCTCAAATCAGGCAAGATAGAAATAAAACCAAAAGAAAATCCAAAGTTTTCCAAGTCCATACCCAAAAACATATAAAGGTCTAAGCTGATTACAGCATGGAGAAACATATTTTAGTTTAAATGGAAAATCTTTTTTATTTCCTGGCAGTAAAAACAGGACTGATCTCTCTGCCACAATCTCAGTTCAAGGATGGGTGGCACAAATAATAGTCAGAAACAGAGCTCCAAGGAATTTATTCAGTGGCTGTAGGGGAGACATTCAGGGGCCAAAAGTTGTATCAACAATGAACTAAATCCTCTCTGTGCCCAGGCAACCCTTCTATCGAGACAGTCTATGGTTACAATAGAAACAAGATCACAGTTAATCTCCAGCAAAGAGCTGCAAGTCTTGGCTGAACCACAAAGTGTGGCCCCTCCTGGTGCTCCCTCCAAAAGCCCTGCTGACATCATCAGAGCTGACCAAGCATTTGTTGGGACAGCCCAATATGCCTGCTGAGTTTTAATCAAAACTAATTCATCCTCTCTGGGATTTTTATCCTTTTTGCTCATGGATGTATCAGATAGCTACAATCTATCAGATATCTAAATCAGATAGAATAATTAATCTTGGAAAAGACCTTTCAAGACCATCAAGTCCAAACTTTGACCAAACACAATACTGTTACCTGAACCACGGCACTAAGAGCCTTGTCCAGTCATTTCTTGAACACATGAATGGATTGTGACTCCGTCACCTCCCTAGACAACCCGTTCTAGTGCTTAACCAACCTTTCAGTGAAGAAATTCTTCCTGATTTCCAACCTAAACCTCCCAGGCATAGCCTGAGGCCATTTTTTCTTGTCCTACTGCTTGTTACCTGGGAGAAGGGACCAATCCCCAACTGGCTACACACTCCTTTCTGGTAGTTATAAAGAGTAATACAGTCTCCCTTGGGTCTCCTTTTCTCCAGGCTAAACACTGCCAGCTCTCTCAGCTACTCCTCATACGACTGACTCTCTAGAACCTTCACCACCCTGCTCTGGGCCTGGCTATTTGGCCAGTTTTTAACCCAGCAAAGTGTGCATCTCTCCCAGCCATGGGCTGCCCACCTCTACAGGGAAATGCTGTGGGAGACAGTACTGAAGGTTTTACTGAAGTCCAGTAGACAACATCCACATCCTTTCCCTCATCCAGTAGGCAGTCACCTGGCCATAGAAGATCAGGACCCTCCTTTCCCAAATCCATGCAGGGTGGGCCTGATCCCTGGCTGTCCTGTATACGCAGTGTGATCCCAGTTCCTTCCCTGGCCTACTGGCCTATAGTTCCCTGGATCCTCCTTCCAGCCCGTCTTGTAGACAGGCATCACAGGCCAACCTTCAGTCATCCAAAGCATTCCTGGTTAACCAGGACTAAAGATAAATGATGGAGAGTTGCTTGGCAAGCTTTTCCACCAGCTCCCTCAGTACCCTCAGGTGAATCCAATCCAGCCCTAGATTTGTGAGTATCTAAGTAGCACAGAAGGTCACTAACTACTTCCTCCTAGATTGCAGGAAGTGTATTCTGCTCCCCATCCCTGTCCACCAGCTCAGGGGGTTTCCCTGAGTATAAGTGAGGCAAAGAAAGCATTAAGGACCTTGGTCTTTTTCTTGTCCTTGGTGAGAATGTTTACTGCCCCATGCTCAGTAAAGAATGGGGGGTTTTCTTTGGCCCTCCTTTTGTTGTTAATGTATTTATAAAAACACTCTTTATTATCTGTCTTTATTATCTATAGCAGTGGCAAGACTGAGTTCTACATGAGCTTTGCCTTTCTTATTTTCTCTCTACATGACCTAATGACATCCTTGAATTCTTCCTGAACTGACTGACCCTTCTTCCAAATGTTATAAACTCTCTTTCTTTTCCCTGAGTTCTAGAGAAAGCTCCCTATTCAGCCAGGCTGGTCTTCTTCCCTTCCAGCTCATCTTTTGGCACACATGGACAGCCAGCTTCCATACCTTTAGGATTTCCTTCTTAAAGGACGTCCAGCCTTCCTGGACCCCTTAGTTATTTAGCACTGTTTCCCAGGGGACCCTCTGAACCAATGTCCTGGACAGGCCAAATTCCACCCTCTGCAAGTCCAAGGCAGAGGTTTTATTGACCCCTGTCCTTACTTCACCAAGAATGAAAATTTAATAAGGAGGCTGTAGTGAGATGAGGGTCAGCCAGAAATGGCCTTAAGTTGCTCACGGAGAGGTTCAGATTAGATATTAGAATTTTATTTTTTTTTCACTGAAAGAAGGGTCAGGCATTGGAGTGTTGCCCAGGGAGGCAGTGGAGTCCCCATTTCTGGAATTGTTCAAGAGGCCTCTGGATGTGGCACTGGGGGAGCCAGGTTTAGGGGTGATTACAGTGGCGCTGGGTTGATGGTTGGAGTAGACAAACCTTGAAAGTCTCTGCCAATCTTGATGATTCTGTAATTCTGAAAGGCAATAACATGAAACTAGTGTCCTAGTGTACACAGAGGAAAAAAAAAGAAAAAACAACAAAAACACTAATCCCAGAGAAGGTCACAAAATACCCATGTACATTTCTAATACGAAGAACCTCATCACAGCCAGAGCTGAAAGGAGAATTTGGCTTAGCTGCTATCAACAAACAAGCCTGCAGGGAAATGCTGCTGTTGTTGCATGCAGGAATTCTTGGGCATGCATTTGTAAGCTACTTCTTTACAAGATTAAAGACTTTGAATATCCTCTTGATACAGGCTTTGCTAACATATACTGTGGGCAGGCTGCTTTCTGCCAGGCATGGGCTTGCTTACCAAAATCATAAACATAAAGAACAGTCTGGACATACACAGAAAAGCTTCTAATCACAAGAAAAGGCTGACTAAAGACAGCAAATACAATTTCCTCTAGAAAGACAAAGTAGTCTTTTCCCTTTAAAATATTTGCACTAATGTTCTGTGGTTACCAGCAGCTTACCAAAGAAAAACTTGGCCTTCTACCAATTTCTGCCCTTTTCACGTTTCATGCATATTTCTTTGAAAACATCATTTCTGACTGGCAGTAAGATGCTCACTTTTTGCTGAAAGTAATGACAAATGAATCCAAAGAATCTACATTTACTTTCCTTACCTTGGACTCATTCTGAAAGCCCTCAGAAAAATTTAATTAACCACTGAACAAAAGCTACACAAGTGTAGAGGTTGGAAGGAACCTCTGGAGGTTGTCCAGTCCAGCCCCTGCTCAGAGCAAGACCAACCTCTAGTCAAGAGCTGCTCAAGGCCTTGTCCAGGCAAGTTTTGAATTCCTCTGGGGACGGTGATTACAAAGACTTTCAGGGCAACTTGTCCCAGTGTTTGACCTCACATTCTGAAGAATTTCTACTTTATATTGAACTGGAATTTCCCTTGTTCCAACCTGCAAGATTTAAAAAGTATCAACTATGGCTATTTGAAGCCTGAAGAACTGCAAATGTTGGCAAATCCCATCTCCTCAGCACTGAGATGGGAAAGTGGAAGGAAAAAAGTCGACATCAATTAAGTTTAGTAGAGACACACACACGTGGTGAGTTCCCTCTTTTCCCAGAGCTGATCCAGGTACTTTGGCCAAGAGCCCAAGGTGCTTTTGATGATGGCTCCAACCTGGAGCCTGGGTCATTGCCATAAGGAGCATCTGTTTTGTTTGTATTTGTATCCAATTCTACCACTAATCAACTCTTTTGGAAATATTTAAGTTTCACACACTGTGAATTTTGAAGATTAAGGGCTCCAAACGTGTTGCCTGGGTACAATTGGTTAGATAAGATTTCTGAAGAGAACATTATGCAAAGAATTACCAGACACAGTGAAATAGCTCAGGAAATGCTTACACTATTAAATTTGCCCCTGATGTTTCTCTTTCCATCTGCAGAACTTTTTTTTTTTTTTTTTTTTT
>VZDJ01000346.1:17589577-17613228 GCA_008694505.1 Cyanoderma ruficeps
AAAAAAGAAAAAAGAAAAAAAGAAAAGAAGATTTTGCTCTCATTGCAATAAGCACAAAAATAAGCAAGAAAACAACATTAAAAGACAATAATAGAAGCTTTATCCCAAAGCAGGGAGATGTCAGATATACAAACTGTATATACCAATTTGTATAAATCGAATGTAGATAGATAGTCCCTTTCCTTATTTTCATCAGGAAGTTCTAGCATCAAGTTGTGTATCACATATTTTAAGTTGCACATGATAGGATCTTATTTTTTCCTTCAGTTGTCTCTGTTAGAGATCAGTCAGACCAGAGAATCATTTTTAGAATAATCTTTAAATAGATCAGTCAGCTCTGTCATCCTATTTCCCTATTGAAGCAAAAATGACAACTACATTCACCTACAAAACAAAAAATCCAAAGCTAAAAGCTGCCTATCCAGTTCTTACTCAGTTAAGTGGTGGCCACAGTCCCCTTTCCATAACAGCATAGGGATGTTTCCCCTTCCACAGGAAAATCACTTGCTGGATTATGCACATGATGCCATTTGTTTCATCAGGAGACTCCAACAATTCTAGCTTAACACCGCCAAGCTTGGCTGCACCTTTGGCCTGCAAAGGTACCAGTCTCTTAGTCTAGATTATTCTTCTGGTTAAAATGTGTTCGTAAAAAAATGTGGTTTTAAATGCCAACAAATAAACAAGTTCACCCCTAAGGTGAAACTCAAGTACAGAAGAATGTGCAATATAAACTGACACACTAAACACTTTTCTTGAAACTTTTACAACCAAGACATGAAAGTGACATGAAAGTCTTCCAGAAAACTTCTTAGCTTTTTGATATAAGGCAAATATGAACAGCAAAACACATTCTTTAGGATGAAAAGCATACAAAATGTTGGCTTTTGGTGATCTAATTCTTGACGTCTCCTGAATTATTCCTCATGATATCAACTTAATTATAGTCATCTTGATGAATTTACCTCAAGACAAAATTACAAAGCACATTACAAGGAGGACAACTGAATATTTTGGGGTCAAGACTGTTAGAGGACAGGAACCATGGATTGGACTTGTTCTAATCCTCATGAAAAATAAACCTCGGGATATCAGATTATTGAGGTACTCAAGATACAAAAGAGTTACGGTAGGTCTAGAACAACCATTAGGTGGTAGTGTGACAAAAGTACTAAATTGAATAAGGATTAAATTGTCAGAACACGCGGTGAATTATTCAGATAAGGTTCTTCTGTGAACCTGCATTTCATTAGCATGAATGGAAAAGCAGGAAAGTGGGATAAATAAGCATGCCCAAGTGATACAGGCAAAACACAACCTCCACATGACATTTCTTTGTTTCACAGTCACATTAACAACTGCATTTTGTCATCCACTGAGATCTACAAATCTGCAGGGCACAGTTGGGATTTTGAAAACCTATGGCCACCACAGACACCTCGACCCTGTGGTTACTGTTCATCATGCCCTTCTGGCCTCAAACTGCTAACAAAACAATGTCTGTAACGCAGCTTGCAGAAATCAGACCAGATAGCTTGACACCCTCTTAATATTAACAGCTCAGGAAAAACCCTGATAAAGACCCCAAAATCCAACACAGTTTTATCTGCAGCCAAGGCATGAGCTGAATCGTCTGGCACTTGAGACAGGAAGACTGTGCATAAAAAATGAATAAAACATTAATACACAGCAGGTAATCAAATGACTAAAGTAGTTTTGAAGGGCTTTATTATTATTATTATTGTTATTTTTGGCAGGTGGTACCAAAGTAGTCTGTCTGCTCCTAAACTTGTGTCTCTCAGCTGGAAATACAATGTGCAGTTCTGGTGCCGCAAGGCTGAATTAAACTACATTTTAAAGTCTATACTCTAAATTCTATTCAGATAAAAACTTCCTACAAAACTTTACATGCAAAAGGCAAGAATAGTTCTTATTAATTTTCACATTTCAAATTCTTCAAAAAGGAAATGCTAAAAAGCCTATGATCTGTCAACCCACTTCAATTCTAAGTGGTTCACCTGATCTCTGTTTTTTTTATCTATAAAGCCACTGATGAATGCAGCAGAAAGAGCATGGCCACTTACCTTTTGGGAGGGCAGAACATGTTATCAAGGCTCCTACCTTTCCATGTACAAAAGGCCAAGGCAGAAAATGCAGCAAACCTGTAATTTTTTTTTTTCTTAAAACACTTGAAAGACTTTAAGTGCTAGAGGGTATGCTTTCCAAATGCTTATGTAACCTGTTACACTTTGACAACAGGGCTTTTCTCTGCTCTAAATAATCCAGCAAGCAGTCTAGGAACTGGTACAAACAGCAGACAGGCTGCAAACAGGATGGGAAGAAGAACTCAACTGGCATCTGGCTGCCTCCCAGATTCAAAAGACAGGAAAAAAAGCTACACATCTTCAACTGGCAGGAAAAAATGCATGAGATTCAAACCCACAGTGTAGTCCTCTCCAAAAAAGCCAAAGAAACAAAAAAATCCCGAAGTGTGACACAGTCCACAACTGCCTGTAAGCCAGCACAGCATATCTGACGATAGTTTTAAGCACTCCTTAGTCTAAGACTTGAGATTTGGTACTGTCCCACATCCCTTCTGTGCTCAGCAGGATGATATTTTTGCATTGGCTTTCACATCCTCAATAAATACTCGCATCTCCCTACTAATGTAACCAGCACTTCAGTAATCCCTGGCTATGGCTCAGCACACACAAAGAAGCCATTCCTAAAACTGAATTCAATCATCATTTCTCTCTAGAAGCACAAGAGGAGAAATCCTTCTGGGAGAAGAAAAAAACCCCAAACCTCAAGACAAATCAGAAAAGTATCATCAACGAGCATGTCCTGTAACATAAGTATTTATCTACTGAGAACTACAAGGAGAGCAAACAAGCTATTAATTTGCAAAGGTCACTGAACAACCATCAGATAACTGGATTCAATCACTACTGACATGAACTGAATTTCAAACACCAGTGGAAGGCCTTAGTTTTGTGTTCTCAATTTCATGAACAAACCACCAAATGCTGTCAAGGCTGCTGGTGCACCAGAAACTGGACAGGGATACATCTCAGGTTAGGGAACAAGAAGTCTGCAGTATGCTAAAGGTAAAAATCTAAAGACTGTACCCTATCAGTCCAGGGTGAATGTTTTTGGGGTAAAAGTCTTCATCTTCTTGGAAAGCCAAATTAGCACTGTTTGCCAGCACAGACACTCAAGCACCTTTTAGTTCAAGTCCTCTGCTCAACCAGGTTTTGCAGGCATTCTCACAAGTCTTCTGGGAATGAGACTGAGAAAATGCACCATCCTCAGAACACCCAAATAACTTTATTTTGACAGACCCTCCCAAAACAGCCATGATCACCAGCACAGTAGAACTCCCATGAAGAAAAAACTGATTGTCAGTTGTGAGCAAAAACAAGATTAGATGAATTAGTGCGGACAGAAATGTAAGTGGAATGGAGCTGTGAATTTTACCTTACACAGTGCCTAAGATGCATCTAAAGAGTGTATTTACCTGCTGCAACTGCAGAAAGTCTGGGAGCAAGGATTTGAGTGCTTATTTTCAAGTTTTTCTCAATAGCATTGACACAAAGAAAAGGGCTGTTTTAAGGAGATGCAATTTCCAAACCATTACTTTAAAATCACTAGAAAGGGAAAAGAGGGAGAAAAAAATAGACCAGAGATAATTCCATCACTGGCATTCAGTCTGCCCAGTAATAAACTCATATGCCTTGAATAGAAAAAGAAGTATCTGGTTCTTCTGCAAAGTCCCAGGCATTGCAAGCATCAGCCTAAAGAGAAGGAGAAGGGTGAGTGCCTCACAGTTTGCAGGCACTGCACCAACTGTGGACTTACCTGCTCCAGTAAAAGCTGCAGCTGGAGCACTGGCTGCTACGTGGGCTCCCCACGTCTGTTACTTCCAAGGGCAAAGCTACAGAATGAGGACTAAAATATAAAAATTGTGGAGATAACACACAGTATGTTAGCACATACTGTCTCAGTTCCTCTTTCCCCTCTGCCTTACTGGTATTGTTTATTTAGACTATGGGCACTATAAAGAAGGGATATTTCTCCCTATATTTGGATGCTGACACTCCAGATTTCATCATGCACCATAACCCAACGAGGGCAGGCTGTGCTGTTAAACAGGGTCAGACATTTGTCAATGGATAAGCCAGTGAGACTCTCCAAAGGGTTTACTCATTAATTAAGAGATGTTACAAAACAAACCAGTACGGGCCAGGGAGAGCTTGCAAATAAATAAGAAGTACAGTTTGTTCACAACCTCAAAGATTATTACACTCAGCTGGCTGAAAAGATGGGAAGAGGTTGGCTGGTGCAATTAAGGCAATGGAAAGCCTTGATTTAAATAAACATAACATTTTTTATCCTAGTTTGCATTTTTTATAAAGTTAAATCTTAAATATATAGCTTTCTTTCTTACAGAAAGTTATCTAACCGAGCACTGAATTATCAAATACATTGACATGCAGCTATATACTGTGACATTTGGTACATTTCTCTTTGTCAGCAGATAAATAGATACAGCATAAATATTCTAATTACTGAAATTATTTGTAGCACTCTCGGCTTGGATGCCATTGAGGATCCAGAGACAAGAAAAAAATCCTGTTCCAGTTAAACATCACTTTTACCTGGGCCTCCATAGAGGTTCTCCTGCTGCTCCCCTTCAACTCCCTCCAGTTGGATTAATTGATTAGTTAAAAAACTCAAGTTATTGGAGGTTTGAAGCAAACACTCTTAAAGCCACTAGACTTGGGGTTGTAGCTGGAAATCAGCTGCAAGGTTATAGCAGACAGCAGACTTCACAACCTGGCCTCCACCTGAGAGAGTTTCCATTTGTTGACTGAAGGACTTCACTTCATCTCAGATTTAACTCCATCCTTGTCCCTCAAAAAATCCAGACATGGAAGGTGAAATTGTGCCATGCAACTCAATGAATTCAAGAGCAGCTCCTTCTTGGTATAATTTAGGTGTTCAAATACAGCTGAAGGACTAATGCACTGCCACACCACCAGGGGAAGGGTCTGTGTCATGGTTTAAGGATCTGGTCAGAGGCAAAAGGGCTGAGCTGAGGAATCACTGACACTTGAAGTACATCATGGAGTCACACAGAACTGATAAAACCTCTCCATCAGTGGCCTTATGCCACGGCCACTGAAGATATTCCAGGGTTAAAGTAAAAAAATATATTATGTGTAGCCTGTCTATCAAACAGAGCTGGCAGCAATTCTTCACAAGACAGTTAAATTCACTCATGAGTCTTAATCCCTCTGCTTTCACTCTGCTGGGGACTCTGGGGTTTGTGGGAGATTCTGTCTGTCTCCCAGCCCTGTGCCAGACAAGAAGGGTTCCCAGGTTACTTCAAACCAATCTGAACAGTCATCAGGATACTCCCATAAGGCATTACTGATGAGATTAACATTAGCTATTACAAGTCAGTGAAGAAATCTAAAGGTAACAGTGGAAAAGGCTCAAGGAACATCAGAACGGGGGCCTGCAAGAAAGAGAAATACATTGACGATACACTCACATCTCCAACACAGCCTTCTCTGCTGGTCACCCCATCTCAAGAAGGATTTAGAAAAACAAGAAAAGGCAGTGAGGATTAAAAGGATGGCTGTAAGTGCCAGCTTCCAGACATATCAGTAGACTAAGGATTGAACATGTTCAAAAAATGCGTTTGATGATAGAAATGACAGAGAAAACAACAACTATTCATCATTTTTTCCTGCCAGAGAACTAATGATCATGCTGTGAAATTATCAGCTAGAGAGCTTAAAAGAAAAGTATTTCTTCTGGTAAATTTGCTTGCTGCAAGATACTGCAGGCATAACTTGGTATTCCAGAGCTTAAAAAAAACTTCAAACAAATTCATGGGGGTTAGGCCAGTGGTGGCTACGACATGTAGTGGCTGGAGCACAATGCCTGGATCCAGCAGTCCAGAGCAGAAGAAGATACAAAGGGAAGGAACAGCACCTCACGCTCAGGCAGACTTTTATACATTCTCCATCACAGTGGTTTTGGCTGGGATAAAGTTAATTTTCTGCGGAGGAGCTGTGAGGGCTGCGTTTTAGGTTTTTGCTGAAAAATGTTGATGACACAGGGATGTTTGTCATTGCTGAGCAGGGCTTACACAGTGTCAAGACCTTTTCTGCCCCTCATGCCTCCCCACCAGCGAGGAGGCTGGGGGTGCACAAGGAGTTGGGAGGGGACACAGCCAGGACAGCTGACCCCAACCAACCCAAGGGACATTCTGAACCATGCAGCATCACACCCAGTATATACAGCTGGGGGGAGGAGGAGGAAGGGTGCCATTCGGAGTGATGGCATTTGTCTTCCCAAGTCACCACTATGCATGATAGAGACCTGCTTTCCTTGGGATGAAGGAACAACTGTCTGTCCATGAGAGATAGTGAATTAATTCCTTGTTTTGTTTTGCTTTCCTTGCATGTGTGGCTGTTGCTTTACCTATTAAACTGTCTTTATCTCAACCCATGAGTTTACTCACTTTTACTCTTCTGATTCTCTCCACCATCTCATAGGAGTAAGTGTTGTATTTCTCTGGGAAATGGTTTTTCCCCCAGGACCCCTGAAACCTGTAACCATGTAGTTTGACCCTTCCTTCCTTTCTTGACCTAACTGGCTGAGGTCCAGCTATCTTTTCCTGAGCCCCAGGATAGATAAGGCCCTGTTCTTCCTTGTTCGCTCTCTTTCCCCCCTGGAAACCTTTGAGAATAAAGGCCTTGGACTAATTCCGGGGGAAGAGCCTCTTTTGGGATCTTTTGTCCTGTCCCTGAGATATTCCTCCAAACCCTCTCAAGGAACTGAGCTAGCCAAAGAGCCCTGGGAGGCAGCAGGGGGATATTTCAGGTAAGTGAGTGAGCCATGAGTTGCTGGCTGGGATTAAACCCTAAATACCAGGTTACTGGCCAGTATAAGAGAGAATCCTGGGCTGGCAGGCCTCCAGCCATGTCTATACAGGTGTTTATGTACATGCACAGGATCAAACCTACGTAAGGGTGGTCCCAGCCCAGACGGAGCTCTGGGGTGAGGGCATCTTCACCACAGCTTTGGAAAGCAGCCTGCTCGTGAGCAGCAGCCCTATGTGCTTCCCACACATTGCCAATACAAATCCTTTAGAGAGCATTCCAGCAGCTGGAGGTGTGCTCACCACCCCATCCCAGGCCAGGGGTGAAGCCTTCAGTCACTGAGGTACTCCAGGGATGCTCACCAGCTCTCTCCCTACAGAAAGATGTGATTCCAACAGCCAGCAAAGATCTCTCTTCTCCCAGCAACCCATGCTTTGGTAGTGGCCTGACCCAGCCACCATCTTCTGGATTCGCACCAGGCAAGTTCCTCTACCTCCATCATCCAGCTTCACAAGGAACAGCAGCAAAAACACCCTTGCACACAGCAGTCAAGTCCTCCTCCTCCCCAGCCAAGACAGGAAGAAAAAGAGTTAAAGATGGGAGGGCATGGTGAGGGGAGGAACTCACAAAGCCTGGCTGGAAAAAGAGTAAAGACTTGCTGTGATAACTTGGGGAAACAGGATGTCGCAAGGAGCCAAATGCCCACGCTGTTCCCACACCCTGATGAGATGCTGTCCAGACTCCCCACCCCCCTGAGGTTTGTCTTTATTTTTAACAAGTGCAAAAAAATCCCCAAGGCAACACTGTACTGACAAATATAAATGACTCTGAGTAAGCCCCAAGACTAATTTTCTCTCTAGCTCTCCTCCTCTCAGAGGTAATCTCATACCTTCACAATAACAATGTCAAGACAAAATACATCTCTGGTCTGTCTGCTGGGGGGTCGACAAAACACTCTACATCTCCCAGAAGCATTGAAAACTACTGCAAGGCAGAACATTTCTCTCTTAGTTCCCCTACAGCTCTAAATAAGCCTCTGTTACTTCAAGTAGTAAAAAAGTACTGACAAAATCAATCAAATTGGCCCTGCTATTTGTATTCTCCAGAACACCATATGTGATTGAAATACCAATACCCTTAGTAGTCCCACATAAAGATGGGCTACTTTCAAACTCTTCAGTAAATAGAGGAAGATTGTAACTGTTCAAAACTTGCTTCAGTTTAAGAGCTGCACAAATAAGGGAACAGTCTCACTAGGTCTTTCATTTAAAGTTCAGAGCACTGAACCTGCCAAGGAAATGGGGTGTCCCATTCCAACAGTCTATTAGGATGCCACAAAAAAATGTGCCAAATTCTATTTACCAGCAAAGGTACATACCTGAAGAACATACATGTTTTACACATGTAAAATCTTGTCTCCTAATCATTCAAACAACAACTAAAATGTTTAAAAACATGTAGGCACAAATCCAATTCCATATAACACTTCTGTTTGCATACTTGTAACAAGAATGAAATTCTCCAAATGAATTTTTCTTCCAAGATCTGTCCAAAGAAACCTGAAGTCAATTAAAAGAATGCTTTCTACTTAGCCACTTAAGAAGTTGTTACGTTCCAATATGTGACTAAGACTCAGGAAAACACACATGATGTCTCTCATTTTTAATCTCCTACAGACATAGCACATTCAAAGGAAGCTAACTGATCATCTGCTAATGATGCAGTAAAGATCCACTGAATATGGATGAAATATTTAAAGATCCACTGAAATGAACCATAATACTTTTCACTTGCCATTTAAGAAAGAATTGTTTCATTATTAAAAACACAGTGGATGCAAGGCTTTGCCAGAACAACTTCTGCAGACTTTATTTCTTGCTTTCATTTTTCATTATTTGTTCTCCCCAAAGCACTTTAGTCCCACTAAAATTGGACATTTTTAAAAGTGACTGCTGATTTTAAAAGTGGAAAATTTTCTGTTGCTCAGCTTCAAAGACATTAAACTGCAAAGAAATGCACAAACACCTGTATGCACAACTTCAGCCTTCAATTAATACTGACTTTGTCATATGCTGCTTTAATGGAGGCATTTTTTTCAGCAGCTGAGACTCTAAGGGGAAGAAAAATACCATTGCTGTGAATAAGAGGACAGTTTTCTTAGTCAGCCTGTAAAAGACCCAATCTTTAAACAGAGATTAGGTCCATAAATTGCACTTTCTGCACGTCTGTGAAAGGCAGAGATAAGTACATATTTACAGTGAAGCTAACATAGAACAGAAATAGCAAGAAGATTCATAACTTAAATTGTAGGGCCAAAATAACAGGTGTTTGAAGCAGTTCAACTTCTGAGTAAAAACCCAAAGCCAAGAGCTCCAGTGCCTTTGTGCAGCAGCTTCCCCAGGCTCCAGGGACTGTGTGATCACATTTGAGTGTGGAAGAGGCAACGAGGGCTTGTGGCAGTGAGGATGCTCCTCCACCAGGTGACACACAGGAACGGGAACCATAAAAAAAATATACAAGGAATGGTGACCCAGAAGACACAAAAGTAGAGAGAAAAGGCAATCAGAAAATTGTTGGGCTCCTTGTCGACATGGGTGAAAGTTCACCTCACAGATACATCTGTGTATTCTGTATTTCAGGTGCAGACAGAACACATGAAGACAACAGTTTGCTAAAATGACCATGTGTCCTCACTACCAAATTCTCCAGGCATCAGCCTCGAACATTTTGCAAAGATTTGCAAATGCTTTGGTTCCTCTGTTTTCTACACCATTTCCTCTTCACTCTCTCTACTGCCTTGGTTTGTGAAGCCAAAACCTCTGATCAAGCACCAGATTAAAAAAAAAGGCACATTACACAAGCATTCTTTATTCTTGCATTTGAACAAAGCTGACATTTCACATACATTCATAATACCCATCAGCTAAAAGGGTTTACAGGACAGACACACTCCCCCGGGCTATCATTTCTGTAATGGATTCTTTACTAAATCTAACACGCTGGTAAAGGACGGACTGTAGATATTCAAACGGCAAAGCTAATTAACTAAACATAACTACTTCCTTTGCAATTTGAATAGATGGTAAAAAATTTCCATTTATCTATTTTTATGTGTGAATTGGAAACATATGTGAAACTCACTACTCTTCAGTCATGGAAATTAAGAATGGTGTTTTCAGGCTACATCATCATGAGCCCTGAAGTGAAGTGAGGGCCGTTAGTTTCACTGCTGTGGCAGGTCCCTGGGATTAGATGACAGACAACTTCTCACCTCTTAATTTTCACTGGATTTAGAGATGTGCTTTTTACTTTCACAGAAATGCTTCTTTGCATGAAGGATACATTTACTACCTCTCCACTTGCACCTCCATTTCAGGAGATTTGTAGCCTTATCAGCAGAAGTAAACATCAGTAATCACAAAGACTCAATATTGAACACATTTTTTAGCATTTCTTAGCTAAGTTTGCTCACCCCAAATTTAAAATGTTCAAATTGTTATGGCACATGAAACCATACTTTCTGATGTCCATCCTGCTCCTCAAGGACCATCACAGGTGTAAAGAAGGCTCACACTTAGCCAAAATAATCTAAGGCAGATTAATATTTTAGCTCCTTTCCAGATTCAGCACACTTAATTTCAATATAAAATAAAAAAAATTTGCGTCAACCTCACATTTTGCACCTCCTGCTGCCTTTGTAGTTGCAACAAAGATACCAAACCCCCCCACCTCCTCTGTCCTGTGCAAAACTGACAGACTCTGAACCACTGAACTTTCAATAGCTTTATTCTCTCCGAGGAGGTGAGAAATGTGCAGCTAGACCTGGGTTTACCTACACTAAAGCTGGGACCTGTGTTTACCCTCTCCAGGAAAAGGCAGAGACCTCCACCAGCCCAAGGCACAGGAAGGGTACCACTTCAGGAAAGCAAAGATACAAATATTTTTATTGAAAATTGCTGCTTAAGCATCTTGGTGGTATCGTAAAGGGGAAAATAAAAAAGTGAAGGGAGGAGAGATGAGAGAAAAACCTTGTGAGGTCTAGAAAAATTAACCTGCAGAGCCACGTAAAAGAACTTGATGGAGCAAGAACAGCTACAGGAATACATGCAGATGCAGTGTGTAAGGTTTGATGTTCATATACAGAAGAAAAGGAAAGAAAAAACATCATGGGTGGATCAAGCTGATCTATCTAGTCTGGTCCACTACCTTCACCCTGTGTCATGTGTCACTGCCACCACCCCACAGCAGCTCTGAACAAAAGGGACACTGGCAGCTCACAAAAGAGACCCAGGAAAGGAGGAGAAGACAAGGAAAGGAGAGGAAAACCAGGTGATGTTACCATATCAATTGCTAAGATAAACTGTCACAGTGCCACTGTTCATCTGCTCTACAGCCAAAACTCCCTGAAGGTTTTCTGACTGCTTCCACTGTGTCCTTCCTTGTGGGCACTGGACCTAACACTGTTTAGGGATATTTGAAAGGTTATCTGAACCCAGGAACTCGTAACTGTTGATCTCCAGCCTTCAGTGTTGGGCATGTCTTCACACAAAACCTCAGTAAAAGGCTGATGTAGTTCAGTCCTCTTCCAAAGGGTAAGCTTTTGTGCATATTTCTCAAAACCCAATAAAACAGTGTGAAAAGGGACATGAGAGGTATTACAGCCTGTATGCCCAAACTGTGAGTTTAGAGATGTCATCTGGGCTATCCACAGCAAGGGGTTTCCATGGCCTCCCCACTCTAGTGCTTTTTAGTCATGTTGATTAATTCAACTAATCCTTCAAAATTGAGATAATCACTGTTTCAGACACAATGGTTCTTATTGTCATACCTTGACAGAATTTGAAACTTTCAGATAAACTGATTTATGCTAAAACATATCAGTTAAGGGGAAATAAAAACCACCAAATATGAACAATGTATAAGCATGTGAAGAAGGCTGCTGCCTCCAAAAGCACTGCATTTAGCAACTGCTCAAAAAACATGCTCTCCTGAAAATTGAAACCAGTCAGCATGTAATAGTGATTTTTGCAGCGGGTTCAAGAAATGTCATGCCAAATTCTTGGTCCTATCCATGAACTGCTGTTTGCCACCCTCTCTGCTGGGCTGAAGACAATAGACTGGGTGAAAAACTACAACAGGGCCAAAGACAGTGGAGGAATTAGAAAATATATTCACACAGGGAATCATTTCACCCTGTTGATGAAGCAACACAAACATTCCTTATGTTCAGCTGTGTGAACCAACTCCCTGCGTGATTGCAAAAATAGTGTATAAGGGATGGTTCACGTCTGCATGGCCAGCACAACAGCCCCAAACTATTGCTGTTTAATTCTCTGAGCCAGGCCTCTAGAAAGTCAGATAAAGGTCTGAACCATGTGAAGAAGAGTCAGGAACACACAGCTGGGGGTGGAAGGAGATCAGTGACAACATTCTGGGAAGTTTTAAGTGCAATGCAACCAACACCCCAAGTTCTCACACATGCATTAACTCACAACAGATCAATACACTAAAGTTGTTGGAACATGCAAAATTACATTTCCACATGCAGCACTCAATCTTCTGGAAGAGCCATGCCAAGGACCTGGAAGGAAGCCTCCTGCTAAGAAATAAGTTGTAACTCCTGAATAAGAAAAAGCAAAGCCATCCTGCAGGCATGAGACAGTCTTGCAACCAAACCTAAGGGTCATCACACGTTTGCACAATCCAAAAAGCAAGTCAAGTTCTCAAGATCATTTCCGAGCTTTCCACACTTACTAATCCCATTTTTTTCCAGGTTTTTTTTTTGCCTTTTTTGTTGTTGTTGTTNTGTGTTTTTTGTGTTTTGTGGGGTTTTTTTTGCAGATCTTTGGAATCTTCACAGTTTTCTAATTTAGCTACTAAAAAGAAGCTTCTTACAAATCTGGGGGGTGCTTCCCAATTTTTTTATTTTCTTTTGTTTTTAAATTTTTTTTTTCACGAAAGGAAGTCTTTAAATATTCAAACACCTGGTATTCTGGATAGTGTTGCCAGAATAATTTAGTATGCTGGAAGAGAACGCAGTGGAACAAACTACTGAAGGTGCAAGGTGCAAAGAACAAGAACATTCAGGCTGGAGTCACCAAAACTCAAAAATAAGAAGGCAGAAACAAGAGAAGTGACATGCAAGAAGGTTTAAAAATCAAATTTGTTACTAATACAACAGGAACTGAATACAGAAGGAAATGGTTGTTGTAAAAAAATCTTACAGAAATAAACTAGAGCATTTGGAAATGCTGCAGACCTCAAAAAAGAACTTGAACAGCTATGAAATGGGTAGAAAGTCAATGTATTTAAATAGCCTCCAGGCACCATAAATACAGCTTGGCTGGGTACAACACAGGACAAGTCATCCAGAACTGAGATCTATGAAAACTAAAAAAAAATCAAAATAAAAAAATAATCACAGGATTCCCAAACTTAAAGTGTGGCCAGCTGCAAAGGGAGGACCAAATTTAGCATGCCCAAGAACACAGTGAATCTGAAGTTTCTAAGATGTGTCTGTGTATGGCTAGTGAGAATATGAAACTAGGGGAATACTGGTACAGAAACCCATTCATGAATAAGACATATTTTTTCTCTAAGCAAGGTTTATACAAGTAAAGCTGCTGCACTTCAGTCTCCTTTCCTGTGTTGATGCAAATCAACACTTAAACATGCCTGGAGGCTCAGCTGAGTCTGTGCTTTGCTCCTTGGCACAAGGCTCAGTTCTCTCCCTTCTTGCTCATTGAAGGTCCTGGGGGGTGTCTAATTTTCTAGATCTGGCTCCTCACTTCAACTCTAAGGCCATTGCTCTTGCTGTCAAATCAACTCAGCCTTTGTTCAGGACAGGTACTTTTAACTTCTGCAGAATTTCCCACTCCCCCACACAATCCAGGAGACGTTCTGTATGAAAGATTTATATCCATCCTTTGTACAGCAACACAAGGTTATATAAAAGCTGGGATATGCAGAATACAAAGCAGGTGAGAAGCACACTTTCACTTGTAGGCGACACAATTAACACTGAAAATTCAAGATTATCACTCAGAAGTCTAGCACTTCAAAGGAAAAGAGAAAAGGTGGCATTTGTCTCAACTGTGGCACAACTTGCAACACTAAGAGAGATCCTGGACCTGCTCCACCAGTGAGTGTTTGAAGTTGTTTCACCAGGGCCAGATTTCATCCACTGCATGTTGACAGTAACAAGACAAGCCTCAGCACGACAGGTGCAGTTTCACAATGGCTTTACATGGATCTTAAACATGAGCTGTTCCACACAAGGGACCTCCAGTGACTGAAGCTTCTCATGGCCTTGCTGCCACCCAGAGACACGACCCAGGGACCTGAAACACACAACACACAGCATGGCCACAGGGAAGCAGTTGGCAAAGCTCAGGTGAGGGAGCAGAAATGATCTGCCAAGGCCAGGAGGACGGCAGTAAAGTTCTGATCAACTCAGCTGCAGCTTCACGACATACTGGTTTCTGTGACAAAACCATCTCGCTGGGTTCTCCCTCCAGCCTCAGCACTTCTGCCTTGTGCTGGAGTCCACAACCCTCTTCTGCAGATACAACTGCTTTCCAGTCTGCTCTGTAAGCTCCATCATGGAGAAGGGAAACATTTGAGATGACATCTTTTGTGGAGCATAAGTTTAACCCATGTAAGTTTAAATAACCTGCTTCTGGCACAGCATCACACAACTCGGTGCAACCACTGAGAGATGCACTGCAGCACAGGGTTGGGCTTTGCTCATGCAAGTGTCTTACCAAGGCCAACATGCTAATTACATGCTAATATTATCAAACAGCATATATGTTTTATTCTTTTTATTACTGTAACAAAGATATATAGCACTTTCTGATCTTTGGACTATATCCTGCCTTACACAAAATTCCAGTTCTGGAGAACCATGTAACTGCATGAGAACTGAGCAATACAGAACTATCCTTGGGTTGCAAAGGAAAAACTTGAAAAACACTATAAGGGAGGGAATACACATCACATAGCTTTAATCACCTAAGATGTGTAATTGGAAGCCAAGCTAGTATCCCTGTAGTAAGTGAGAAAGAAGAGTGGCATCTCCCAAAAATCACTCAGTCTCTTTCTCCCTGCTGGTGATCCTGAGAGAAGAGATGTTCAGCATAGCCTAAATGCCTAAAGTAATGCCTAAAATCCTCTCTAAAGGTCTGAACACACCTGAGAAAGGGGAAAACAAAACCAAAATCACAAGCACCTTTCTCTGTCTATTACCTCTAATGCTCAGAATTAGAAATTAAGATTTTGGGGGTGACAAAGGTCACTACACAGTGAGTAAAAAATTAGAGTATAAAGGCAACACTCAAAGACACAAACAATTCATTTAGAAAATATTTCTTTTATAAATAAAAAGGATTAATAAAAAAAAGAGGAAAAGGGAGAATGATTTATCATTTCAAACAAAAGCCTAAAGCATTTACTTAACATTCCTTTAAGAGCAAAGGCTGTGTTGTAGACATTACCCCTCAAATTAAAGTCTATCCAGAAGCTTTGGCTGCAGGGTGGCTGCCCAACAAGAATCGAAACCACCCAGGAGACAGACTTCTTGGGCAGTTGTGGTACTGGGACAGTAGCAGCAGAGCATTTTCCCTCCTGCCCCACAGGATATATAAACATCAGTGCATAAGGAGAGCACCCCAGCCACAATCCAGCCTCATACTGCGCTGGTCAGTGATCCTCTGCCCCAGAGGGAAGACCATGCCAGGACCCCACACACCAAGGCATCAAGAACTGTTGTTACCTCTACAGCAGGAACAACAAAAACCATGAGCAAACGTGCCACACCAGGCCTAAAAAGACAGGTTTCACTTAGATTTATTTGCTGAAACCCAGCCCAGCCCAAAACCACAGAGAAGCAGAGAAGGATCAGCATAAGGAAGCTAGAGGAACAAAGAATGGACTTTGGCTCCAGCAAAAAGCTTTTTCAGCACTCAGTTTTTAATTAGTGTTATTGGACATTAATTATACTGCCCACCCTGGGAGCCAGATGCTTGGGCCCACCTCTCACAGTCCATCACCACTGCTGCAAATAAAGAGACAGGCATTTGGAGGTGATATACACATTTTCTGTAGGATCCAGCTTCATGGCTGCCCACATCCCAGGCCTGGCTGCACATCATTAACTGAGTTAGAAGGAACTGGAGCACAACTAGTGAGCACAGAAATCAGACCACGCTCCCTACATGACAGGTAGATGTGAAATGCATTTGCCCTTGTGATGGGAGCACTCCCCACTCGGCTACAGAGGCTCAGTCCCATTAACCTCAGCAGCTTACAAAGTGCCAGGCTGAGTGACAAGGACAGGCAGTGGGGATCCCAACCTGTGCAGCTTTTCAGCAGTGCTCTGGATAGCAATGGCTTTTAAACATCTTCTTCTTCCTACTCTTCCTTCGATGCATTATTGAGATAAAGCCAAAGGAGCCATGCCAATGACACTGGGAAAGCTGGAACTACAGTCCCAGACACCCCACCTCTCTGCTGGTGATAGTAAAAGGTTCAGCAAGCTACACCACATTCAGGAAGAATGGTGAATAAGTCTTGGGCCAGGGGAAGTAACTCAAGTCTAAGTTTACTTAAGAATAGTAAAAATACCAAGCACTTGAATAGTATCAGCGTAAGGCATCATATAAATGAAAAGGGTAGAATTAGACTCTTTACATCATTCCAGATCTCCGAAATTTCACAAGGGCACACCTTCTTGAAGTAACAGTGGTACACGTTACTGGCTTTTGTAAGTTTTAAAGTTTTCCCACAAGGCGCATTCCCACTAAACACTTGAAGATTTAAGTTGCCAAGGAAAGAAACAACTAGCAGCGGCTTTGCTGGGTACTAATGCACCTCTGCACCACTCAGAGCACTAGGGCAGCAAAGCAGCTCTAAGCCTCCAACCAGATCAGAAATCTTCTGCAGAGAAAGCTGGGGAGTCTTGTGACACAGCTGAAGTACCTCACAGCCAATATTAAACTTTGGCCGGTAAAGACTTAAGCTGTTTCACTGCCTGCTCAACAGTTCGCTCTGTAACAGCATTTTAGCAGGGACACAGAGGAGCCACTTGTCTCTCTTCTGCTGCCCAACAAGCTGCAAACAGCTGGCTGTGCTGGTCAGAACCATTTTGCCCATTCCCTCGGAAAGAAGGGGGATGTTTGTGCTGGGGACACAAAGGCTGATCTGTTCAGAGCTGGCCGCAGCACTGGCTGACACAAGCTGGCGTCAAAGGGGGAAGGGTACAAACACCAGGCTTGTCCCATTTCCCCAAAGACTGTTCCTAGCAAATGTCATTATTTCAAAGCACTGCACTTTGAGAATACTTGTGTGAAGTGTTCATGGAAATCTCAGCTGTAAATTTGAGTTTAATTTGTATATTCAACATTGCCACTCTTTAAAAAGAAGTTAAACATGGCTACATGTTTCCTAGCAGAAAAAGCTCTGATCTGCAAAATGCTGCTTCCCTCCGTGGCCATTGTTACCATTTGCTTGTTTTGGTGCAGCATAGGGAGGGAGGGAGGGAGGAATGATAATAAAAACATGAACACTCTTTCTCCTCACCTTGAACAGGGAGAGGCTCAACAGCAACAAGCTTTATATAGCACAATAAGCATTTGCGTGCCCACAGGAAAAAGAAAACAAAGGCATGGCTCTTCTTGCATAGCCTTACCCAAACTTAACCTTAATGAAATCAACATGAAAGACATTATATATGCAAAGGTCATCCTCATCTGTGTAGTTACAGGATCAGGACATGGACAGAGGAACCTATACACACTAAAGCTCAGCCTACACACACACTGCAGAGCAGGTCAGGGTTTTCTGTCTGGCCTTGCTGCCTGCTCACCCTGCTTCAGCCTACCAAGTGGAGTATTTTTGTTTGCAGGGCCTCCCTTATTTTCGGGAAGTTCCTGTGCATAGAAATCATGGATCCAGCCACAGCACAAGGCAGCTGAAAGGCAAGCTGGTCTGAGGAGGGCTGACAGTGCCTCCCAGGCTCCATCCCCTCCACTACCTACTATACTAAGCCCACCTACCATACCGAACAGGGACATGGTAGAACACGTCTGAGACAGAAGCATGTCCAAGGAAAGGCAAAGGAACTGAGAAAGGGTGTGGAGCAGGAGTCTTATGATAAGCAACTGAGGGAGCTGTGGGTATTTAGCCTGGAGAAAAGGAGGCTTAAGAGACCTTATTTCTCTCTACAACTCCCTAAAAGGAGTTTGTAGCAAGATGGGGGCCAATCTCTCATCCCAAGTAACAGGACAAGAAGAGATGGGTTGAGGTTGTGCCAGGAGAGGTTTAGATTGAATAGGACGAAAAATTTCTTCACAGAAAGGGGGTTATCAAGCACTAGAACAGGCTGCCCAGGCAAGTGGTGGAGTCACCATCCCTGAATATATTTAAAGGTGTGTAGATGTGGAATGTAGGGATGGTTTAGTGGTCAATTTGGCATCGCTGGGTTAACAGTTGGACCCAATGATCTTTAGAGTCTTTTCTAACCTAAACAGTTCTGTGACTCTGTAAATCACTCCCATCCCCAGAGCAAGCAGACTAACAGCCCCTCTTTTCTCCAACCTCCTTGGCAACTGTGGCTCACACACAAGTGTCCTTCAGCAGGGCTATTCAGAGGGCTCAAGCTGTACCACAGGGGTCCTTCCACCAGAACTGATCCCCAAACGAGTCAATGCCAGGGGCACTGCACCTGAAGAGCTGTTGAATCAGATTTACTTTTTGTTATTCTATCATTTATAAAGGAAATAACACTCAAAACACATGGCATTATTATTGCAGAGCTGTGTCTCTCTTGACTTTTCAGACCTGGTTATTATATTTTAACTGGGTACTCTTCATGTAATACTGTGAGAGATTTCTTTGCAGCACCCTCCAAAGGCATGATTATAGGTTTAACATTATGGCTTAGCTTCAACTCTCTATGTTTTCCAATGATGCCTATATTTAAAAGAATAAAACCCACAAGGTAATTGCATTTCATTCCAGGCCTGGAGATCTCAGGGCTTCTGAGCTAACCCAAATCCCCCTGAGATCTCAGGCACAAAATACAGACTTACAGCTTCAACCTTCTTGTGATGATACCAACTCTATCACTGTTCAATCACTCTTACACTGTGGTCACAAATTTGCACCTCTTTAGAGACAAGGCAAACCATCAGGCCTGGCTGCTGGCCAGGTGGCCATCAGCAGCTGATGGAGCCTGCCTGGAAGCACTGCTCATCCCCAGCAGGGACCTGCCAGCCTTCACATACACAGAGCCGGGGTAAAGTCAGCGAGCCAAGGTTTTGATTATGCAATTACTTGTTCAGCTACAACTGCAGGTTTTCCTGCATAATCAGCTTGATAAACATCAATTTTTTTCTGGTGTTGCCTCGCATCCTAAGTGATGCAGTCAGAAGTCAGAAAGAAGGCAAAAAATATCCAGAAAACCCAGTGGGGAGAGAAGCATTGTGTTGCTGGGTCAGAGGCAAGCCATGCAGAGACTTTGAGCTCGGTGTACTCCGCAAACACAGATTACTTCTGATAACTGTCACAGTCTGGCACTATACATTGCAAAGGCACCAAGGCAGTTACAAATTCGAATTTCTCCTGGAAAATCATCTATGCATGGACAGTTCTATATAGAGGGCATGAGGGCAGTTACAAACCTCCTGTTCAAATGGAAAGGGGTCAAATCTCTGCTGGGTGCAGCTTTCTGGAAAAAAAAATTACTTCATAAACCAGCTTCCACCTGAAACTATAGTTTTGTTGTCTCCACAAACAGTGATCGCATTCTGCTCCAGTGAAACTTTATTTTTAGTGTGTTTCTGCTCTTGAAGAGATCAGGGCTTAGCTCTGAACAAGAAAGAAGACCTGAAACATCCTTTGAAAAGCTGTTGTATCTGTCACTATGGAATTTAAGAGAAAGCAGAGAGGCTTGTAAATTAAGCATTTTGATTCTTTCTAATTTGATACAAGTACCCACAACTTAAGCACATATGTGACTATGCAGAGTTATTCAACCTTTGTGATTAGCACAGAACTGTAAATAAAGAAAAAACAATTATTTAATCAATTATTATTGCACAAAATTACTGAACCTAGAGACTGAACTGTTGCCACATGTATCTTACAAAGCTTTTACTCATTGGTCTTTGAAGGAGTGGGAAGGGAGGAGGAACAACCTGACAGGATTGGGGAGGCAGAGTATGGAGCCAGGTGTGCTAAGCACAGTAAAGCACCACAATAACAGAGATTCTATGGACAGCTCAGGGCAGAAAGGC
This sequence comes from Cyanoderma ruficeps, assembly GCA_008694505.1. Classification (NCBI taxonomy): domain Eukaryota; kingdom Metazoa; phylum Chordata; class Aves; order Passeriformes; family Timaliidae; genus Cyanoderma; species Cyanoderma ruficeps. The sequence continues at coordinate 17,609,769 of VZDJ01000346.1, forward strand.
AGCCCAGTGAGTCACCCAGTCAGGACCAAAGATCTGTCCATACTATTTTAAAGAATTAATACAGTAGGTATTGGGGAAAAGAGAAAGCTGCATCAGCATCTTTCTTTCCCCATCAGTGATTTATGTCATTGTTGTTTGCTAATAAATACCCTAATCCCATGGGAGTTAATGGGAAAATTCATGCCAGCTTGAAGACAAGGTGGCTTTCACTCTTCCCACCTCCTGCTCCATGTTCACTCCCCTTCCTGGCACTCCAGCAAGGTGCAGGCTGTCCCCATCAGCCTGACCATCACCGTCTCACCACCAGAGGCTTGGCCACAGAAAACCAGACAGACGGGGACAGAAGGGTCTGGGTGGGAAACACAGACCCTGAGGAAAACCAAAATTGCAGGCACAGCCTCCTGTAAAGCATTTCAGCAAATGAATCAACCCTGAGACTCCTTCCTTCAGTGCAGGTATAATAAAGACTCTATTTATTCCTGTTAATCTACATTGCACTGACAACAAAAAAATTCTGTCTTGGATCTGAGCAACATGCATGTACAACATGCACACAAGCCGTGTGTGCCCACCCGCACCTTGTGCCTATGCACTGATTGACATTTATAGTTGTGCCCACTCCAGGGCTAGGTCAGCTCTGGAATTCAACAGCTACACTTAAAGACATTCCTAAACCAACATCAGCCAACGCAATAGTGAACAGAAAGAAAGCAAAAAGAAAATAAAGAAACTAAATAATATATTGCATATTCCACCACAGAAATAATTTCCCAGCGTTTATGGTTTTATGAACTTGATTCCTTCACATACAGAGTTCTACATGAAGTCTTGAATACAGCAAAAGCTAAAACGGTAGTGAGGCCAACTTAATTTGCAGCTGCCTTGAGAAGATATTAAAATTACACCTAAAAGAGCTATTTCATGCAAGTTTTAGAGACTTCTGAAGTCTCTTCCTCATTTCTTCCTGTATTCAAGGTTTCCACTGTGAGTTTCAGAGAAACAAGGAAGCATTCCCCCAGAAGTATGACTAACTGAAAAGATCAAATGTAAATGTCTTACAGGAATTCATACAATGTATCACTTGTGACTTCTCTACTGGAAGCGTATCTGTCTTGGCTCATACCAAATATACATCCTTATCCACTTCATACAGTGTGCATATTGATAGAAAAGTAACAGAACAAAGTGATTAAAGAGAACAGCATATCTAAATTTTTCAAAGAACTGAATAAATACCTGCACTTATTGAAACTAACTGTATTTTAACCAAATGAGAACAAAGTACTACATTGAGTTGGTCAAAACCTTTTGGCTATGAGAATTTCCTGTGATAAATGTGATGCGACTGCAAAGATTTTCTATGAGGAGATGGTACATTGGGCAATTCTCTGCTCATCCACACAGAAAATTCTACTTATAAAAGGTTTTAAATGAAAGTTCAAATCAGCCTTTTGAAAGAAATTTGATTAACTTTTAGATATAAACTGCCGTCTCAAACTGAAACATCATAAAAATTCCCACAGAAATCTGTGTTTTCAAGTTAGCCCTTCCTTTCCTCCCTCAAAAACCAAAAGGTATTTGTTCTCAAGTCTTCTGTAAAGAGACTGAACCCTGAAACCTCTCTAAGGTCTTAATACTATTTATGCACATAGACAAAAAGCTCTGGCAGTACTTGAATGAAAACTCAAGCATTAAATACTAACATTTCACGGTATGCCTAGCAGAAATGTTCAATACACATATAAAACAAGATCAACACAGAATGATCCTAGCAATGCAGTCCAAACACAGGCAAAGCCCAGAATCAATTTCAGTTTATTTTTATTGGGTGCAATTTATAATATGCTCAGACTCACTATTTATTTCCTCAAGTCTTCATAAAAAAAGTGCTGCTCTTTTGATAATCTATCCCACATGTTTATTAAAATAGACAGAGTGAAAGAGAAACATCAAACTGTCAGATGATAATTTTTAGTTTCAGGGATATTTTATATGCCATCTCTTAGAACTTTAATTTATGACTCTCCTTAATGGAGACTTTCAGGGTTGATTTTAACGTGTGATGTGGAAATTCCACTGGTTTGTTACTGCAACGCTTTCTTTATGACCTGTCCTCACACATCACCCAGGTTTGGCTTATTTATACAGACAGCCATTTGCTGAGCAACACAGAGCTTCTTGAAACTAGCTGCTTTCACTTGAATTCTTCCTGTATTGAAATGTTACTTGCTTTTATGGCCATCTTCGGCCTGACACTTCTCCAGCATTTCACAAACATAAAGAAGACTGAAGTTACCGTGAGGTTTTTTTACCTCTTTCAAGGCAGCAGAAGAGATTTCCAAAGCTAGATGAGAGCTGTGTCTTACAAACATCCCAAGAGCATCAGCCTACAACCCAACCATTATTCCCGCAAAGAAAAGAGTAGCAAAAGCCATGAGAGCAACAGTGGCTTGAAGCTTATTAGCTGAGACATCTGCAGCATCTTTAGGTCTTTAATCAGGTTTAAGTGTTGCTTGTGTCACTCTTCACCATTGTGCTCAGGAGTTCAAAAATTTGAGCTATGTTAACTGTTTGACTGGCCATTTACCTAAGCTTCTAAAATCTAGAAGAGTTTAATTTAGGCAAAACACAGTAATAACTCCTGGAGCTCTTAATGAAGAGCCTGTTGTCATCACCTAAGTCATTCCAGCTTGAAGCTTGCTTCCCTTCTCTTGCATAAGCACATCTTCCTGATTTTAATATGACAGAGCTCACAAACAGCCACATCCCCAGCTCTAGAAAAGTCTTCCAAGTGGTGAGATACAGAGTAAGAATCACAGAACAGTTAAGGTTGGAAGGGACCACGGGTGGGGTATCTGGTCCAACCTTCCTCCTTAAGCAGGGTCTCCCTAGAGCACTTTGCACAGAGCAACACCCAGACTTTCCTGAGTATCTCCAGTGAGGGAGACTCCACAAACTCTCCAGTGTTGAGCTACAACAAGCCCACCACAACAAGCTAAAAGCAGAGAGACCCAATGGGTAGCAGGCAGCAGCTCAGCCTCTCCAGACCTGGCAAAGCCCCAGCAGCCTAAAGTTGCCATGCTGGCCCTAAGCACAAATGAAGGTCAAGCACCAAACAGGGAATACCTGTTGATGGGACTGTTCATTACAGAAGTATGGATATAAATACATCTTACGGTCTGCGTCTCTCTGCCCAAGTGTCTATTTATGTGGCAGGAATCCTGCTGGGTCTCTGCAGACACTTCTCCATCCCAGCCACCCATCACTGATGGGTGAGACAGGAGACTGGGCACCAGCAAAGTCTATCACTGCATGAGACAGGACAAGTAGGTTAAAAGGGACAGGTAGTTAACAAGAATAATGTGTTCTTTGGAAAACAACTGTAATGTGGAAACCTTTTTTTCTGTTCACAGAACCCTCCACAAAAAACCTCTCCAACTAAATATACAAAACCTCAAAC
>VZDJ01000346.1:17613236-17679961 GCA_008694505.1 Cyanoderma ruficeps
CCCCCCCCCCCAAAAAACCAAACAAACCAACAACAAACAAACAAACCCAAATAAAAATCCACCAAACCAGACAAAATAAATCAAACAAAAACCTCACAAAGAAATCAAGCCACAGTTACTGAAGGCAAATCCTGCTCACCTTATTCCTGGAAAATACTTTCGAACATCCAATATTTAAATACCGCCCGCCCTTGGCCTCACATGGGAAGAGTAAGACCAAAGGGAAGCTGCCTGCTATAAGGGATATCACACCTGCCATGACAGTCCTGCCAGTCCCTCTGCCAGCTTTGTCCTTCCAGGCTGTTTCATGGGGACTAAAGCTCAAAGCCCAGGATAAACAGAATAAACTTTCACTGCCTGAGTCAAAACTATTAGCTTAAAGCAGCCTCATAAGATATATGTTGGATAACTCTAAACCTCTCCAGCATCTTCACGCCGCTGTCTCTTGCTCCCCTTGCAGAATCAGAGCCAATGGCAGTTTAAAATCATCAGTACAGTAAATCATCCTGGAAATAGCTTGAAATATTCTTGTAATAATTCAGACTAAAGTGGAGATAGGTTATTTCCACGGTGTAGCTTTTCCATGCTCTCTCATAACTTCTTGATTATGTTAAAAGCCAAAATAGATACTGCACCAGCTGTATATGCCTGTGGCAAATGGGACATAAAGTTTAATTAATGGTCCCATTTCCCTGAAAGGACACATGAGACTGATAAATATTTTCAAGAGGTCATGTTACGTGTTGAAGCAAATCAGGTAAGTTGTGTCTCCTTTGCCAGAAAAGAATTTATATTCTGATACTGGCTTTTTACATTTTATTTTTATGTTATGATATAGTTTTAGCTTTCTGATACTTGAAAAAAAAGAATTCTGTTTCTCAGGTACTTACACCATATCAGGAATTTACCAATTTTCAGTCTGCCATTAAAGTGAACACAAGTTGTTCATACAGATGCACGCACACACATTACTCACCTGTGTGCTGCCTTGAAGCTGCCTCACTGCTCAAATGCATGTCATCTTCAGAAGGAAATATCCCAGAGCAGAGAGGAATAAACAGCCACAGCTTCAGTTCTGATGACTGCTAGAGCAATGCCAACAAGCACAACTTCCAACAGTTCAGCAGAAACCTGTGTATCACTTGTAGAAGGAGCGTGCTGTATGTTAATAATTTCTAATCAGAGACAGTTTTTCCACAATCTATTTTTCTGGCTCATTTCCTTACAATTAAAAACTCCACTTTACCCAACAGTACAATACAGATGTGCTGCTTTGGCAGTGACCTACTTTGTTGTGCCCTTAGCATAGGTACAACAAAGCCGTAACCAGTTCAGTAGTTCAAGTTCTAGACAGACAAAATTAAAGCCAGACTGTAACAGAAGTGTACAGTAGCAGCAGTCAGAAATCTGTATCTGCCAAAGAGTTATGTGGAAATTATGTCCCTTAATTGAATTTATTTTAAGGAACAAACTTAACCTAACAGCGAGGCAATATCTAGTGTTGAAGCAATCTGATGAGCTAGTCACAGCTGATTAAACCTTTTTCAAGCAAGTTTATTAACTTATGTTCTGGAAAAAAATATGTTTTGAGTGCTGATTGGATGATGAACAAACCAGTTCTGTCTTTTCCAACTTCCCCCAGAAGCAAACTTCTGTGTCCTAGTTCACCACTCAGTTTGGCTGGACTCTTGAGATGTTGCAAGATGCTGGATGTCATAATTTCAATTAATCCTCTCTCCCAAAAGTGCAAGGTAAAGAAGGTCTTTTAAAGCACAGAGATATTGTCTCATAGAGCAGCTTTCCTCGTCCTGCAAAATAGCAGCTGACACAGTTATTTAAGAGCATGAAGAAGGCTCACAACACACCTTCCAGCATATAGCACGAATGACAAGTGGCACTCCATGCTTTCCACATACTTTGCAGTTTCTCACAGACTTCTCTAGCCCAAATCAGCCACGTCTCCAAACTGCCTCCTTGCCTGCAGTGACACTCCTCAAGGCATGTACCAAATGCTGCCACTCCCCTGATGTTCCTTCCCATCTTTTTGTGCCTCTGCCAAAACAAGTAAATTTATTCCTCCTATTCTGAGTCTTAACTCTTTCCCAATCTGCCATAACAGTGCAGTGCTCTCCCTGATTGCTCCAAGAACAGGTGTCCTGGTAAAGACCCTTAGCACAGGCACACCTTATGCTGGCAGAAGTGTTTTTCTCCACTCGACAGTTTAAGGTTTGGAGAGGTGACATAGTGGATTCAAGTGCAGTCCACACCAGCTACAGCTGCTGTGGTAACACCAGTGTGGGGCTGGGAGGGGCTAAAAGAAGAATCTGGCCACCTCCACCCACCATGTCAAGGCCAGCAAAGCTGTGTTCTATGGGCTATTCACAAACTCTATATGATCAGTAGTTAAAGGACTTCCTGCACATTCTAGAAACACTGCTACCATCCCTTCTTCACTAACTATTTTTCTGAGATGCTTGAGGAATTGTTTCAGACTTGGAAAGCCAGGGTCTTCCATGCTGTACTGGGACAGCTCTGTTCCCATCACATTTTGTTCACTTATGCTATTGCTCTCTTGAACTTATGTTTCCTCCAATTTCCCTTCTACTGACGTAGCTGTACCAATTCTAACAAGTAGCCATGGCAACATAATCTTTCAGAATACAGAACAAAATAATCCTATGATCAGAAATCTAAATAAGAAAAATGGAATGAAAATAATGTGTTCTTAAAGCCTGAAAGCAGAGTGAGTACTGTACAGGTTACAAATAGAGCAAACTCTCTAATACTTATGAACTCTGAACAAACACAAACAGATGCTATAGTTACAGCCAAATTTACAGATACATTACTAGCAGGGCAAGTTCCACACCATGTGTTATAAAAACAGTGAGATTAAGAGCATAAAAGGAAGTTAAAACTCATTCCTAGCTTACACCTGAAACCATCAATCTACTGGGATCAGCACCTGAGCTGGGCTGTCCCAAACCTAACTAGTTTGAATTCTGGACACTCAGCTCCCTCAGGACAGACATGCACTGAGTGCCTCTGACCCAAACCCAGTGGGCAGCAGGGGTGGGAAGAGGCCAGTGCCCTTGGCATCACATGTGTGAAAATGCTGTCCTGAAAGGGTGGAAATGGCCTTCAGTGAAAAGGCACCTGCCCTAGCAAAATTACAATACAAACATTGTTTTATTAATCACAGCAGAAGCCTTTGGCTTTCAATTTTAGTCTCATGGTTTAAAGATTCTTTAAAGAGTTATACCAAGATTTAAATTTAATTTTCATGAAGAAATTACTACTGGGATTTTAGAAAATTTTTTTTTCTTTTCTAATGATACTTAACATGTATAATCTGTATGTGCATTTGAATCCCAGGTCTTTAGACATAATTAATCTTCTAAGCACCCTTAAGGAGATGGTACTAAGTTGCTTCTATAGGACTTAGTATATGATTTCCAGGGTGGGTGGGTTGACAGGGCACCCTGCACTGGGTCCAAATAACTCCAGGCATGTGCTGCCCACAGCTGCCTTATTTTCTTTAGAGTAACCGAGACAGAGGACTCATACAAGAATTACTGCAAGGAGGATGTACTGATTTTTATCTGTGAAAGGTGATACAGGCTGTCTGGACTGCTAAATTAGCCTGTAATCTAATCTAATCAATGAAAAACACATCAAGTGTTGCCACTCAATCTTCCCCATGAGCTGCAGGCAGCTGAAACAATCAAAACTGAGATTCTTAGGAACTGCTTAGACCTGGAACTCTTAGAATAAGATTACCTGCTCCTTTCCCTTTCAATTTCACTTTCAAACTGATGTGTGCCAAGGGCAGCTACAAGAGCCATGAAATATACAGCTTCTAAATATAAGGCATTTTCCTAACTGCAGATTTGCTGGTACAAGCCCTAACCCAACCCCCACACCCCCACCCCCCCAAAAAAATAAAATAAAATAAAGTGTTCTGTCCATACTAATACTGCAAGTATAAAGAATAACTATGCAATAGTTATTCTATTCTACTATACAATTTGTAGTCACTGAGATTTACAGCCCTGACCTGACTGTAGTAACTAGTTATGTCACACACACACTTATTAAGTGTCCTGCACATTGTTTTTCCTCTATACTTGCAAGAGATACACTTTTTTGATAAATACTGTATTTTGTTATTCTCAGAAATCTCCTGTTGCCACTATTTTACTGAAAGAAACACAAAAACATAGATAAGATCAAAAACTACAGCCAACAAGAAGCCCATACCTATTTTACCGTATTTCAACATGTAATTCACACAGATAGCATTGCTTTGCTTCACCCAGAGGAAATTTAAAAAGAGTAGGAAGGGGAGAACTCCTACAATTCTAACAGAAATATTGTCTGGACAATAATACATGGTACCACAGTACAAACTGCATTGTGCTTATTCTTACATAGCTTTAAAGCTGTCTATAAGTCCCAAGAAAGCCACAGAAGAGGACTCTAGTCTACTGTCCATATGCTAAAATTCACTATGCAGGGGGCTGCTGCTCTGTGGGAAATTTATGCAAACTCAGGGATGCTGCCAAAGCCACTTCTCCACAGACCTTGCAATTATGTTAACTGGGGATCATTCAAAACCTCTAACAGCACTAAGAAGATGCTCCTTTTCCCACTACGTGCCTTCCACCACCATCATTACTAGCTCATCCACACACTTTAAACAAGTTAGGGAAAAACACCCTGCAGAAAGATAGCAAAAGTCACCAATGCAGGGTTTTTTTCTTCACATCTCAACACAGCATCATGCAGGAGGTCCTGTTTGACATTAGCACAGGCTACTTCAAGTTTTCATTTTTTCACTGAACACATAGAGAATACAAGTAAAGCCCAGCCAGCTTGGTTACAGAGCATGCCAAGGGACTGCTCTTTTCCAGGATGCTTTGATAAAAACAAACACCTTTGAGAATCACTTGAATGTAATGTGCTTCACACAGCATGAGAGGAGCTGCTTGATTTTCCAAAGTGCTTATTTAAGAAGCCCAAATTTAACAGAACCACAAGGAAATTATATGTACAAACAATAGCTGTCAAGATAATTTTAGCTTCCTTCCACACCTGCAAATACGTGTTGTACAAGGAGGCTGCCCTGTCTCTCATGTAGGGCATTTCTCTCTGCTCCTGGATGCTGGTGAGAAGCTCCATCCTGCTGTTCTGAATACCTGTGAAGCCACCCAGGGCTGACAAGCCCAACATCAGAGCTACCTCCACCCCTGCTCCCTCTGCCTGCTTTGCTCCCCACACCCAGGCTGTGATGGACAGCTCACAGGAAATTAAACCCTGCGGGCAGAAGCAGTCCATCCCTGCAGATGAGGAGACAGAATGATTTCTAAGGGCTCAAGTCCCTCCTCCTCATCACCTCCCTCTCCTCTTGAGCCTTTTGCCTTACAGCTCCTCTTAAGGCAGTATCACCTGTTGCCTTATTTCCCTTCTTTTTATCAAATTCTACTGGATTTAAGGCACCCTGGGCAACTACACAGACCACACCTATAAGAATGAACTTTAGCTCAGTATATTATAGTGTCAGGAATGGAAAATTAGAAGACAGAACAACCCAGCATGGCTATTAAATTTGTTAGAGTAGAACCTCTCCTACCAGGCTTTACAGCTGTTCCTCCCTACACCAGCACAGCTGCTGCAGCTACACCACCCCTGTCCCTTCAGCAAATCTCTCTTTCCACCAGCTCAGAGACGATGATCAACGCAGGAAAAGTGGCAAGTGTTAAAATGAAGCATTCCCTGATCCCTTCTCTTCACAGATCTTCCTCCTCCTGCCACCCACCCGGGTGCCAGCCCTGTCTCCCACACAGGGTGCAGAGGCCTGGGGAGGGATTTTCCACTCCCTTCCTCCCAGCACAGGAATGCAGGAGAGACTTCAGTTTAGTGCTGAGCTGGTAAATGCCTCATTTCACTGAGCAAGCAGTTTTAGGCAGGACACTATATAACAGGCAGGCTCCAGCACTGATATCGGGCGTACTGAGCCACATCTTCCCCGCCACAACCTCTAGGAAATACCCAACGCTAAGACCCTTTCCAGGAATGCACAATGCATTGGGCAATACTCAGAGCCCTGCTGCACCATGAAATGTGTTTCTTGTTATTTACACCTTGCCATACCTTTGCAAATTCAGCTTTCCAGGACCAGAAGTCACAAATAAATCTCAGAATCTCCCTAAAATGTAAATATTACATTTTGACCCTGGAAACACATGCTGGATTTGCTCTGTGAATTGGAGAAAAGAGTCTAGAGAGGAGGTGCACAAGGGTCTTGCCCTGCCCCATCACAGACTGCTTTTTGCCATATATAACCCTCTAAGAAGCCAGGAAATGGCAAAATCCTATAGTCTGTAAGGAAAGGAAAATCAAGTGTTGCCCTTCTATACTTTAAAGAGTAAAAAGAACTTTTGGATTTTTCCTTCCTTTAGTAATAAAAATACCATTTTAGACTCTGCTGCTGAAGAATGAGTTTCAAAGTGGGCAGTAGAATTGCAGAGAATTGTTCTAAGCTGCCTTGTTTTCACAAGCCATTCACATGAAGCGGGTCCCCCCTTGAAGGGAGGATCCCTCCCTCCCTCCCAGGCAAAGCTGGAGCCAACGTCTGGTTTAGTTACTCTGCTGAAATAGCAAGAGAAAGGTAGGACAAAATACTGAGTGCAGTGTCAGAATATTTTAACTCTACATAAAGATCACTACTGAAATATACTCTTGTTTTGAAAATTACAACTACTGAGGCACCTCAGCACGGAGCAAAGAAATGCAAGACAGCTGTGATGTCAAAGGGAGTGAAGCAGGGTGCTTAGAGGCCCCACTGAAACGGCTCCATCTTCACTCCCAGCCCAGAAGACAACTGAGGGATTTTTAAGGCTGGCGCAGCTCAGGTGCTGCTGCTGCAGGCACTACACGGAGGGAAGGAGACTGCTGCAAGCACTATATACATTACTCAGTCGGTCACAGCAAAGCTCAGCCACTACCTGGCCTGCACCCCAGAAAGCCCTTAAACTCCATAAACAAATCAGTGATAAAATTTAGATGCAACAGCCTCAGTTCAGACTGCCCAGAGAAGTTCACATTAATACTTCAGAGATATATCTGTAATCAATTCAGCTGCAGTGAGTGAAGACAAGATGCACTTTGGTCCTACAAGTATTGCAGGGCACAGAGGGAGAAGAGACACAATTGTCCTCAGCTTCTTAAATCCTCATGGAGCACTAACTCCTCCAGTTTTCACTGTCACAGGGACAACAAAAGAGTTTCTCAGCACACACTGCTGTGGAATACATTTCTCACCTTCTCTCTCTTTCAAACTTTTTCTGTAACTTTATGCCATAGTTGGCTGCTCACAGCTGATCCTCAGCTGCACGTCCCAGCCAGCTGCAGCATCTCCTTTGCTCCTCAAAACAGCCACCAAAAAAACACAGGTGAAGAAATATGCGGTACCGAAAGGGCTCCAGGTACAGCCAGGTGGGAGTGCCCGCGGCTCGCAGGAAAGCGATGGCACAGCGGAAGGCAGCGCTGCAGCATGCCTCAAATGCCATTGACCTCCGGGTAAATGAACTTGTGGGCAAATATGTAATCACTTTATCACACACGCCAAGGGCAGTTCTGAAGCTGTTCATTCTCTCAGGTGGAGCAAGTAAATTAGTCCTTGGGAACAGACAGGGATTAAACGTTTGTGCACGGCTCTCCTCATGAGCTCTTCGTTTGGGGGAACCGGGGTCTGCTTTTCTACTTGCTCCCCTCCAACACCCGTCCCATTCTGGGGGGACACCCTCCCTCCACGTCTCCTCCACGCACACCAGAGACCTTTCTCCGAGGTCAATCTCTAAGGCTGCTTTTCATAATTTGTTTCAGTCACCCTTGAAAAAGGAAAAGGTGCTGCTTTGCAGGGATGGCTAATGAGTCCGTGAGGCACCGCCAGCTTCATTTAAACCGCTTTGCCCCCACCCCCATCCTTGACCGGGAGTAGGGTGGTGGAAGGAGGAACTGGAGAGAGGGTGGTGTCGAGCGTTTCGAGATGACTAGGGCAAAGTCAACCAAGCCATTCCCTTAATGTCAGGGTAGGAGAGGGGCTTCCTTTACTTCTTTAACCCCTCCTGTCACAGTACCCAACTCTCCCCACCTTTCTGGGGCTGGAAAGGTGTGAAAACGTCCTAACGGCAGATCCAGAAGATCCTTCAGGATCGGTCAGGCTCCCACCGAGAGCCTCAGCCCAGGAGCAGACCCATCTCAGCGACCGGACGGGGCTGCGGAGCCTCCACCGATCGCGCACGGACAGGGCTATGGGGACTGCGCCGGCGGATACAAGGGCGGAAAGTTCAAGCCCGGTTCCCCGGCATCCCGCCTGTCCCTTCCCGAGAGGCTGTGTCCGTAACACACGCCGTCGAGAGTCCCGGCGCGGTGTACAGGGTGTGAACTCTTCCGCTGGAAAGACGCCAGGAGGAGCACCACGAGGTGCGAGGGGTCATCCCCTCGCCCCCGGCTCGGCTCCTGCGCCTCCCGGGCGGCCACCTCGCCCCACATCCCCCGCTCCGGGGCGCGCACGGCCGGACCGCCCCGCTCCCCTACCTTCCAGCAGCACCTCCTTGCCGGCCCGTTTGAGCGCCTGCACCGCCTCGTCGTGGGTGGCATCCCGCAGGTCGGTGCCGTTCACAGCCAGGATGGCATCGCCCACGTAGAGAGCCTGGGTCTGGTCGGCCGCCAGCCCCTTGAAAATCTTGCTGATGAGGATGGGCATCTTGTTCTCCTTGCCCCCCTTGATGCTGATGCCCAGTCCGCCTAGCTCCTGCTTCAGCACCTTCACGCAGCGCTTCTTGTTGGAGATGACCTCGGGCACCTGCTCGGGGGGATCGGTGAAGGCGGTGCGCGCCGCCGCCGGCCCCCCGCCGCCCTCGGCCCCGCGGCACGCCGTCCCATCGCCGCCCAGCCCGTTGTGGGCCGCGCCGTCGGGGCGCTCCTCGCCGCTCAGCACCAGTGCCTCGCCGCCCAAGTTAGCCAGCACTTTGTGCCAGCGCTCCCGCACCAAAACTTCCAGCCAGCCGCTGCGCTGCGCCCGGCCGCCCCCGCCCGCCGCCGCTACCGCCATCTTAGGAGCATGCTGGAAGCGCCGAGTGACGGCACCCCCGGCACGGCTCGGCTCGGCACAGCGCGGCGGCACCGGACTTCAGCCGGGGGGCGGCAGCTCCCGGCGCGCCGGGGTGGGGCGAGGAGTCGCGGCCGCCCCCCGGGGCCGCGCCGGGGCGGGCGCACCTGGCGGCACCGCCCGCGGGCGGAGTGGGACCCGGGGTGTGCCGCTCCTCCCGCGGGGACACGGCGTGGGACGCCCCTGCCTGTGCCGCCGCTCACTTCGGGCTCGGGCTGTGGTGGCATCTGGCGCTGCGGGGAGCCCGCCGGAGCGGCGGTGGCAGCCCCGGCAGCTGCCGTCTGCAGTGGGTGTAGGGGGAGCTGAAGGAAACCAGCGGCAGGAAAGAGATGGAAAACCCAACTCTTTTTTTCCCCGGGGATTTTTCTGAAAAGTTTAGAGAATTGAAACCAAGAGGTGGCCCTAAAGTACTTAAATTTCAGCTGTAATGGAAGTAGAATACGAGTTATTTCACGGCGTGTAAGGACGGAGGTATTAAGTGCTTGTGACGGATGCTTTTGCACATTTTATAATTGTTTTCTATGCCCTTTCATTACAAATGTTAAAGACTTGTGGAGACTACATGTCCCATTTTTGCAGTTTTTTCCATACTCCCTTCCCTCCTAGAAAACAATAGGTGCTTGGCAAGGGGCTTGAAGCTCCAGCTCAGGCATCAGAGCAGGACACGCGTTCACATTGCCTTTCAGAAATGTCCCCAGGAGGCTTGGAGGTGCTCCCCCACAGCATCTACAGACAGGAAGCACATCCAGAACTGCTTTTGTTTCTGCTCCTTGCAGAGCAGCTCTGCCTCCTTCCTAAGCTGGAATGAAAATTCAGCGGTTCTGGATCATTTGGTGTATGTGTGAACAGCACTTTGTGGAGGTTGGGATAGTCAGAGAACTTGTTAGTCCCAATCGTTTTGGCCGTGTGAGTCGTGTTGCTCCCTAAGTGCTGCATCTTACCCTTTTTTAAAGTGATGCCATTCATTTCTAACACTGGGGGTTTGCTTCCAGGTACACACATGTGTGCTGGGCAACTCGGGACTCACCTCCTCAGCGTGGGGTGGGACGTATTATATGGGATCATCCTCAGACAAGCTTGTCTTGGTTTAGAAGGGTCTCTTAGACCACGCTCCTGGCACTAAGCTACACAAAACACTTTCCCTTCCCTCCAAAAGGCAGCCAAAGGAGGCCTCTAGCCTGCTTCATCTGCAGCCTCATCCAGGCTACACTCAGGTCCCTCTACCCCAGTAGGAATGCAACCCTGCACCTATGAAGAGCGAGAATCCACAGGTGATGGGTTATTCAAGGATAATGAGTGGGTGGAGAAAAATCAGACTGAAGAGAGGTCTCTTCATTTCTCATGTTAATCACTGCAAGGTGAAAAGCTATAATTAAGTTTTCAGGGCTGTGAATCCTGAGTGAAAAGAAGCATGTCCCGCTAAACCTGAACAAGGCACTTAATCTCTATACAGGAGGAGGCTGCAACACGCCCTTTTCTCCAGCTGATTCCTCCCTTGCTGCTTTAGGTACCTCGTGTACAATACCCTGGATGTTTGGGTTGGTGGGCTTTTGTAGATCCCATTCCCATGTACAAAGTATAGTCAATGAATGTGCTCCTTAGGTTGCAGCTGCTTCAGGTAGGTGAGAGAAGGATGGGAGGGAAAGGACGGGCTTGCAAAATTCAGGTGTTACAGTGCCAGTTGTCATAGCACTCAGTCCTGTGTAGTTTCAAGCCCAAGTGCCCAGGCCAAGCTATAAAATCAGACATCTGTTTCCAAGCAGTCAGCTCTTACCAGTTATTTCATGTTTCTTCTTCATGAATTAATAAAGGATCAGTGCCACTGCTAATGGAAATGTGTATTTTTAAAGTAGTTTCAGAAAATTTACAATGAAGAGATGTTCAGGTGGTTTCTGTGCTGTTGTGCAAAGGTAATAGAGAAAGGAAAGTAAATATTTCATGCCTCACACTTCTTCGGCACGCTGTGTGTTTGGGCCGTGTTTGCTGAGTGTGTCTGGGGCTCCAGTGGGATTCCCATGGAACTCACTCATATAGACAATTGCACTGTGTGTATCCAAGAGCTGTGCTTGTTCCAGCTATTTTCCTTTCCCATTCCAACAGAGGGAAATAATAAAATTTCCCAGGGCCAGCATCTGAGATATGGATCCCTGGTACAAAAAAGACTTTATAGCAGCCTTCACTGCTTCCTCCTCCCCCTTTCTGCCCACCTTGGATCTGTAACGAAAACAGAGGTGATGTTTTAGTCTTGAAAATAAAGGTAAAGATAATGTAAGATATGCTAAGGCACAGGCTTGAGGCAAACAGTGTCCCAAATTGTCTTTCCTCCTGAAGTCACTGCAATTGATACCTGATGTCTGTGTTCCCTGTCCTGGGAGCGCAGGCTCATAATTGTGTTTGTGTACCCCGAGTCTTTTTGTACCTCAGGAGCAATTTTGGACTGATGAACTGAGGGTGAGATGGAAAAGATGTTTTGAAACTTCTCTGCTGGTACCCCTGCCAACATTAGTGTCCTCGGTCCTGCCTCAGGTCTGCCAGTCACACCTGCAGTGTGATTTCTGACATTCAGGTTTATGCAGCAGGAGCAGAAACAGAAGATAAAAACAGGTGTTTAATTGGGTGTTCAGCTATTGGATGCTCAGGTTTGCCACAGATAACATTGTTATTCCAAAGTCAGCTGCTGGTCCCTAATGGTTTCCAGGACATAGCAGAAAGCAAATTCCTAATTTCCACTACAAAGTTTTCCTGACAGTGTTGTTTCTGGCAGCATCTGTAATTACTCACACTGCAATTGCTGTGTTCTGTGTCATTCTCTTCGAGGAAGCCAGGGTGTGTGGTGGGATGGCCAAAGCACTCAATACTTTCAAACTTCCATCTCTAATCACTAGAAAGGCTTTCAGCACAGACAAAGCTTAGCAAAACTCACTCTCTCTCCATCAATTGTCCTTCTGAAAGGGGTCACTGTGAAGAATCTTTCCAACAAGCCAAAAAGAATTTTTTGATTTTTTGTATTTTAGCAGTGTTTAAATGTTTGAACTAGATTAGTGTCCCTTTCACTCCTGCTGTATAAACAAATTGTTAGGCAAGATAATGCTAATAGCTGCTGTTGACCTGCAGGGGCCTATGGGCTCAGCTAAAGTCAAGGGCCTAAATGGAAGAAGCAGTTCAGTGAACTGGAAGTCAGGGCATTTAAAAGCACAGGAGCTACTTCCCAGGACAAGGAGCACTGAAGCATGTGTGCAGGTCATAAAGTGCAGCAGTGATGTCTGAGGAACTGCCTGAGTGACCAAGCAAGATCAAGGGATTTGGGGTCTATGCGTGCATGCAAGAACAAAAATACAAGAAAAACTGCAGAAAGGGTTGTGGGTGTGGCACTGGGGATGTTCTTGAGGCTTAGCTTTACTGTAGAAGCTGTTAGAGACAGAATGAGGACACTGCCTGTTATTGGGGGGTTTTCCCTCTCTTTTCAACAAAGAGGTCAGTGTTCACATCTTGTGTAAATAAACTGTCTTCCTGATAGCAAAATCGCTGCAAGGCCACATACGCAAGCTCACCACTCAGTGGTGCAGGGAACATAGCTCCTGTTCCACTCACAGGCAGAGAAGGTAAGGACACAGGAGAGCCTTTCTATAGCTGTGGCTTCTTTATGACTCTCTGTGCTTTTCTATTGCAGAGGTGTAATTTTTGAAGGACTTCTGGGATGTGTTCAAACCCTTCTCGTGTCTTATTTTTCTTTCTTTTTGCATTATCAGTGTTACAACAGCTCAAAGCCAGCTCAGCCAAAACTGCTTTAAATTGGAAACAAGAGGGTTGTGATCCTTGAACGTGTTTCAGATGACGGAGGTTGGACAGAATCAGGTCTGGATAATGACGTTCCCATCTTGTTACCCTGACACCGACCAGCTCAGCAGACGGATCTGGATAGGAAGGAAGTCCAGTGTCAGAAGGCCAGTGCTGGAAACCTGACAAGTAATGAGAGAGCTGGAAGGGAGTTCAGCTCCTTCAATGATCCCAAACACTGCAGCAGCCAAGTTTAAGTTCTTTTTTGAGGAACATGCCTGAACTACTCATTCCCCCATGGCAGCCCCTCCTATGTCTATGCCTGATGGGATGCAGCAGGGCAAGCTCCAGTGCTGATGCTGATGTCTCCATTGCAGGTGTGGCCTGTGTCATGCCTTCCAACAGGCATTGCTGGTGCAGGGCAGGCAGCCCACCTAATCCCCAGGAGTAATCTTCCCTTCCTCAGTGCTGTGGGAGCCTGTTTGCTTTAAAGTCAGCTTTCAGTAATAATTGCTTATTGGTGCTGGTTTATGAGGATGTCAGGGGTGCCTGAAGATCTTCATAACCTGGAGGTTGCACTATGGTTTGTTTTCCAAATTACGAAAGCATTTGTTTTCCTAGTTTGAAGCTGTCCAGGTTTTTCCACACATCATGGCATTTGAAAACAAAATGAATGCATAACTGCTTGCCAGGAAAAGATTTATGCATTCAGTTTTTCAAAGCAGGAACCTACTTGTGTGTACATGAAAAAAGTATGTGTGTGAAATCCCTATGTGGACCTACCTGAGTCACGTTAACTAGGCAAACCGAGCAAATATTCCCAAAGCCATGGAGTTATGGGCCAGGATGCAAATGAATGTCTCCCTGCTGCAAATACAACTCTGGCACAAGTTAATGCAGAAGTGGGTGCCAGAAGTGTTCAGGTTTCTTGTGCACACAGATCTGAGTGTAGTTCTTTCTACCATTAAAATTACTTCAAAATAGACAGGATCAAGCTCAGAACCCTAGAAACATTTGCCTTGACTTCAAGCAATTTTATGAAAGAATTAAATTCAAAACACTCTGAAAATAAGGTTTCATAGCTACACTGTTTACACTACAGCAGAGGTTTTCCTGGTTTTGTGTCCTTCACTTGCTTTGCAGATCTCTCTCAGTGCATTAGTTTCTTAACTTTTTTATTCCAAGTTACTTTGATCCTGCAGTTTCTTGAATTAGTTTTTTATCTCTTGCATACCAATCTCCCTCTACTCCGTAAGCTAAGCCCAGGATGTTTTAAATGCCAAGATCAGAGATTTGCATTGCAGTAATTCTTGAACATATAATAGATAATGAAAAAGGTAGGGGAACTCCAGATACCATCCAACATGTTTCAGCTCTGGTTTTCATTTTCATCAGAAACACATTAATCTGGTTGGGTGTCAGAACAACAAAAGCATTTTTTATCATCTTGTTCTTTCCTCTTGATCTTAACCTTGATGTAAACCTTTTATTAATATTGTAGAGGTGAGATATGTTGTATGTTACAACCATGTGACTCTGATCCTCTGACCAGTGACTTCATTCGCATGGCCTCAACCTGTCAAATCCTGTATGTTCCTGCAAGTCTCACTTGGAGGTGCCCCACCTTCCACTCCTCCCCTGCCATGATGCCTGTGAAACCCATTGTCCACAAGGTCTTTGAACTTTTCCTGCCCTGGGATCCCCTGTGGTATCCACTTCTCCTGCAGTATTCACCAGAGATCTGCGTCTGCAACTTGCTCCCACAGAAGGAGAGAAACTGGCTGCTGCGCAGGTGCCAGAAGGGTTTGTTTCCTTTGCGCAAAGTAGTTCAGCTAGAAAAGCTAGTTTTCTCCTGCTGTACCCTCTCACAGGTGAAATAAGGTCATTGTCCCTCTTCCATGAAACTTCCAAGGCTGTAAATCAACGTATCACAGTGGTGAGAAACAGAGATGGTTTGTTTGGACCAAAGGGAAATGAAGAGAGGAGTTTGCAATCTGGAGACAGGCTCTTCTCCAAGATTGGTCCTGAAGAGATAATGCTGAGCTCATACTGTGACTTCAGCACAAGTTTGTCTCCCAAGACCATCCCCAAAGCCAAGAGAGGAAAGTGCCACGGCCCTCCTGGTTACAAAAGAAGAGCTCTCTAGGAGCCCTCCAGGACCTGAGCAAGGCTCCCCTACCTGCCTCTCCGTGCTTGAAGTAGCAACTTGATACTCCAAGTAGGAGAGGTTCTCTGTGCTTCAGAAGCACCTTACTTTCTTACCGCCATCACCAGAGAGGGCAAGGAACCCAGGCAGCCCCTTGAAACTCTGCACCGTGGCAGTGAATATGAGCTGCAAACCAGAAACTGGGGTCTTGCTCCCTCCCACAGCAGGGCAGGACCTGTTCAGAGGAGTAGTGGATTTCCTGAGAAACACCTTGTGCTGCACAGAAAGGCTGCTCCACCAAGGGATGAGGGAGTACGGAACTGTCACTGCAATGCTCATCTCCAGATCTTTTATAACACTACTATATTATTTTGCATGTGCATGTGGTGTTGGTTTTTTTTGTTTGTTTGTTTCACTTTTGAGCTCTGTAATGGCTGAGTTGCATCTCTTGCTTCAGGTAATATCTATGCTGGTTGTCTTTTCACAGCTTTGTAAATCAGGTGTAAGTCTAGGGGGGGGCAAGGGAACAATGATCTCAGAGAAATGAGGATCAGCCTCACTATATTTTTTTTTCTTGGATAGTTCTCTTGTGGTCTAGAAATAAAAAACAAAGAGTCTACAGTTAATTTGGATGGGAATCATCACATTTGGGGGATTAATGACAGACCAAATTATGAGGCAGGTCTGAGAGGGAAATGTTGAAAGCTTGTTCATATTTTAGTGTAATCTCTTGAGCTAGCTTTCCATTGTCAGTAATCACCTGAAAGAAAAGTAGGGACTGACTCAAGCAAGGCAGTGCAGGAGCAGATCCTTTACACACAATAGATCTATTCACTCCTACAATTGTCAAATGGGCCACAGTTCTTTGTTAAATCAGGTACTTCTGCTGGAGGTATACCCACCATATTTACAAATCGTGGACAAAGTTGCTTCAAATTCCATTTTAAGAAACTGTGAAGGCATTTGACACAGAAATATAAGTGCACTGGTTACGTGACATTTAAACATCCTTTGTTAATCCAATCTGTTGAACACTACATTTTAGGAAGTTGTATGAGCCCTTTTCCCATGTGCCTGAAAGATTCAATAAGCAAAGTTTTTGTTTGGTTGGTTATGGATTGTCTTTATGTCAGTATTTTCCTGTGTATAATCCGTCATCTGCAAGCTCTCACAGCCACTGTTGGTGGACAAACCCTTGTTTTGTGTCCTAGTTCTCTATGCATTAATGGATACAATAATACTGAATTTCTTTTTAAAGTACCTAAACTTTCTTTAATGTCATGTGAGCTACACAATGACATTTCTCGATATTCAGGATGAAATTAAAAGGTGAAAAAGTCACAGAGGATGCAGGAACCTCTAGATGTAATCTCTTCTTCACTACCCAGTGCTGCCAAACCACATCCTCATCTTCCACAGTGTGCACACTCTTGATTGTGTGATAAATGAACAGAGTGCCCTACCCTACCCTACCCTACCCTACCCTACCCTATCCATTCTATGTTCCCATCACTGTGGCCACTGCCACTGCTTCTGTCCAAAGAGTCTACCTAGATGGAAAGCTCTTGGTGGTTGCAGCTTTTTGGTACATGACTAATAGATGTGACTAACCAGATTTATTTTTGTATACTTAATCTAGAACTAATATCTACTCCAGAATTGAAAACCATGCTTCGTTTGATATGCATTCACTGATCTTCTGGCAGGGTGGAATAGAATTAATCCTTTTTAAAACTGGTATTATAGTGAAAGTGAATTTTTTGCATATTTTCATTAAAAAATTGGTCTTTTGTATGTGATATTAGTTAGACTGTGCTGAAACACACTTAATGGAAAACATCATTTCAATAATTGAGTGGTTTCTGAAATATTGGGGTTTTATTTATTATTTATCTAGCATAGATTAAAAATAGGTTGTTAAAATGAAGGTAGTAATAGAAATTGCACAATGTGTTTAACAATTCGTGGAATAGTCAGCACAGTTATTTAGCCAAGTATACTTCCTCTGGGAATCTGGTTCTACTACATATAATTAGACAAAAAACAGTGGGGAGAAGGAGGTGATTTTAGCAAAATATGCTTTTTTATGCTAATGCAAATACAGAATAACTTTCTCATTAGATTTGAACTGAGATAAATGAGCACAAGCCTCTGAAATCCAGCACCATGAACACACAGGAGGGTAACTCTGTACTGCTTCCCAGTTGCCTACAGCAACTCTGATTTTTTCTGGGTGGCAATCTATTATTAAAACATAACAATAAAAGCAAGATTGCTGTACATTTACTATAAAAGTAAAAATGCAGTCATGATAACAGTGATAAGCTTGTATAATTGTAGTATATACTTGGCCAGAGAATACAAAATTCCTAAAGATAGTGCTGTTTTGAGCCTATGGCAATGAATTTACTTTTTAAATCCAGACTCTTTTAATATTGTTTTAAGGCTGGGTTAGAATTAATGTAGGGAAGTGCAACCAGCAGAACTGGGAGCAGTGTGGAAAAACAACTCCAGCCTCATGGTGGAAAGCCCATGTGGTGATCAGTACCACCAATCCAAGGCAGTGGAGGGTGAGTCCTGAAGTACAGTGTAAAGGCCTGGAGAAGGACTTGAATGGGGACATGCACCACATGCTGCAGAATGAAGATCACTTGTTGGTCAGCAGTCAAATGTCTGACTCCTGCTAATCTTTCACAGCTCTCTTCTGCTCTGTCTGAGAGTAGCAGCTGCAACTTACTGGAAACCAACTTTATTTGGTGGCAGAATCTTTTTTTTCTTCCCTTTTTACATTTTGTTCGTACAATACTGCATTCCAGTTCCATTCACTGCTAGGAAACTCTCTGGGCCCTCTCTCTGCTGTTGTGGCAGCAGTTGTGAAATCAGTGTGAACATTTATAGATCTAAACAGCTGTCAATGTTCTCTTGCAAACCAGACACCCCCAGCCCCAAAAGACCGGAGACTTGCAGTTGTGAAATCAGTGTGAACATTTACAGAGCTAAACAGCTGTCAGTGTTCTCTCGCAAACCAGACACCCCCAGCCCCAAAAGACCGGAGACTTGCCGGCTTTTGTGTGCCTTTCTGCAGACAGTCCAGCAGCTCTGAGCATTCACGCCTCACTGACATTTGCAGGGCTCCCACGATCCCCGGGGCAGTGATGGACCAGAAGGTCTAGATGGGGAAAACTGCAGAGCTCTAAGGCTTCAAGCCTTTCACATCTGCACAACAAATGTGAAACATCTGTTGTCTCATGGAGAGTGTTTGTTTCCTTAAGAAAATCCCTAACTTACTGGGGTCTTGGCTTAGGGTAATGCTCGTGTGGGAAATCACGTCTCTTGGATGGGATGTTTGGCTCGCTATGTGCATGGCAAATGAAGTGGCTGTTGTGAGGGTCCCTGCGATAATGTCTTCTGCTGGATCAGGTGACACTTCCTGAACCACCAACCTGATCAGTTCCTGTAGTCCAGCTGTGTTGCAGTCCTACATGATCTACTGTAGATTTTCTTAAACCGTGAGCAAAACATCCCCTACTCATCTTTACTGTGTGCAGAAGGCTGTTCTGCATGACCATTTCTGACACTGCAGGAACAGTTTCTACTGAGTAGTTAGAAGTAGTTCATCAGTGTGTAAGTTTGTCAGTTCTGCAGCAGGTACAGCTTGGGGATGTCCCCAGCACAGCCAGATTTGCCATTCCATAGACGAACACATTGACACATTCAATACTGTCTATAAAATGATCTAAGTACAGCAGGAACTGCCTGGGAGAATCTCTGGGTCTGTTCAAAAGTCCCATGTGTAATCCCACCTAATTCCTCCTGAAGAAATTAGACAAAGTCTTTACTGTGAGGGTGTTAGTGAGCTCAGACAATCACCTTGTCTGAGATCAGTCCCTTGTGTCACCACTGCAGGGACCAGCTGAGAGCTCTGGGATCACCCAGGGAACCAATGTCTAATTGTGCAGGGTGTGCACCCAGGTGCAGCCCTGACACCAGCTCCACCACAGATGTAACTATAGGACACACCCGAACGTCTGCAACTTAAATTCCATTGCTCATAAGCACATAAGGCTTCTGGCTCCATAGCAGGAGGTCTGGAAATCTTGGCATTTTAAACTGCTTCCAAGTCCTAAATGAAACCCTGGGACAAAACCCAAAGATTCTGGAAGTGGGACTCTGTCTCTGCAGGTCAGTTTTAGTGGCAAACTCAAGACAAAAATTTCTGTTTCCATCATGCTGCTGCAAGAATTTTGTGGGAATTGTTTTTAAGACAACCCATTTAGTGTGTTTAAGAATGAGTTAGGAAAAGCAGGGAGACTATAATGCATCTGCCGTGGTCATTGTACCACTTTTCAATTCTGTTTGGTTGTGGTGAATTGCCGTTACATCTGAGCCCAGTGCATTGACATGTTTGGATAAGAAATGTGTCAAGTTTTGTTGAAACTCACTTATTGAGAAACACGGAGGATTTATGCTTCTCTTCTGATCCTTGGAATTATTCTCAAAAGGTTTTCCTCAGTAGAAAAAGAAAATTCAAGGTTCATATTATTTTTCTTGAAATATTACTTTAACTTCTGAGGGGCTTTGAAGGGAACACCACTGTTCAACAGATGAGTGTTGCAGAAGGGAATATAAGATCACAAATAAAGCAAATTCCCTTTCTGTGCTTTCCTGGCCTACAACACTCATAATTTTTCCCCCATACATCTTTGCACACAGCAGGTTTCCCTGTGTTGCCCATGATCAGCTTATCACTAAAATTGCCTAAGTGCTGAGATACAGACTGGATGAGTGGATGAAAGGGGGGTGGAAAATTAGATTTTTAGTGATCCATGACCTGGAATAACTATCAGCCAGTTACTAGTGGTGTATCTCAGGAATTGATATTGGAGCCAATGTTGTTTAATGTCTTTATTAATGGCACATGGGGATAAAGTGCACTCTTGGTGAGTTTGTGGACAAGCAGTCAGTAACCTGGAGGGCAGGGCTTCTATTCAGGGGACCCTGGACAGGCTGGAGAACTGAGCTGACAGGTACTTGTGAAGTTCAGCAAATGTCAATGCACTTTCCTGCAACTGGACCAGAATAACCCAGTGCACCAGTACAGGCTGGGGCCAACTGACATGGAAGCAGCTTTGCAGAAAAGACCCGGGAGTCTAGCTGAAGTGTGCAGTGTGTCCTTGTAACAATGTCATCATGGGCTGTGTTACCAAAACAGTAGCTAGCAGGAGGGAAGTGATTTCCCCCCGATTAATTAGCATCTTTAAGACTGCAGCTGGAGCAGTGTGACAAGTTTTGGGCTCACTGGAGCAAGTAAAACATTAACAAACCAGAGTAAGTCAGAGATTCACTGAGATGTTCAGGGGCTGAAGCATATAGTATAAGAAGAAAGAATGAGAGAATGGGGCTTGTTCAACCTTGGAGGAGGCTCAGGAGCCCTTAGTGCCATTTACAGCCCACTGATAGGAGGGTGTGGAGTAGACACATACAGACTCTTCTTGGCATGCCCAGGGAAGTGATGGGTGCAACTTGAAATGTGGGAAATTGACAGAAGAATTCCTAAGGGCCAGGGTGGAAACCCAGCAAGGGTGTTCAAATATTTACACGATGACCCAGAACGACTCTGAATCTCTGTCCTTGTAGAAATTGTAGATATCAACTGAGTGATATCTGAGCCCTGAGTGAGCTGCACTGGCCCTAACCCTGCTCTGGACAGAAGGCTGGACTAGACACCTCCAGTAGTTCTGTGATTTTGTGACTGAGTTAGCTGAAGGGAAGATAGAGCCAGGAAAGACCTGTGCTTTCCTAGCCTTGTCAGCTTGTTCTCTGCAGACAGCAGGACAGCAGAGCATACTCCACTGCACATCAGCTGTGTATCTCCTATTTTTAGCAAATACTGGGAAATGAGTAAGGGATAGATACAACCACACTGGCTGTCCATCAACACTGTTTAGTGACGTGAATCTAATTGACCTCCCACTGAAGTGCGTTATAAGATTTCCACCCATATATGGGATTTGATAAAGGTCCCATAAAAACAGCAGGATTTTAAAAAGCTGCAGCATTAGAGGCAGAAGTCATAGTAGCTCATGCAGAACTTTCCTCTGCCCTTTTCCAGTGCCAGATACACACACACACTCATTCCCACACACATGCAACCTCCTCTGTGGTATCTGCAGTTCTGCACTGTAAATCCTACAGTGCTAAAATTAATTAAAAGGGAGATGCATATCTACTGTCAAAAAGAGAATGAGACTGTTCATTACACATAAAAATGTTTTAAGCCTTCAAGAACACCCTGGGAAATCTGGAAGGTTGAGGCTCTAAAAGATATGAAGAGATCAAAGAATATTGGTTTCATCAACCTGTGTTTTTTCATGATAGTCCTAATTCAGAACAGAGTGTAGTAGTCAGGTGTGATTAACTTCTTCTGGGATCTGACATGTTACTTTCTTTTGTGGCAAGAACCAAGTAACCAATCAGCAGAAATGTGCCATTAGCTGAAAGAATATGATCTTTTGATCCTTCTCTGCTGTGGCTGAACGAGTGTCTTTTGTTCCTTGTGTAGGAGAGTGATAAAAAGGGCTTTGCACAGAATAACATAAAAAAGAATTAGGCCTTATGTAACATTCTCGGCAGGAAAAGGACAATTTGGGGAGGGGTTTCATTAATGCCCCGATCTCTGCAGGAAACCCAGCGGGGAGGAAGGGAAGAGCAGCAAATACAATCAGACGTTTGTTAGGTGAAATTGGACCTATGAGCATATGAGAGGCTGCACGTTCATTCACACAATGCAGTAAAATAAACAGAGTGTGACAGCAAGAGATGAATGGGAAGTTAATTCTATTCACATTTACAAGATTTCAATGGCAATATTTTCTGAACAATGGTCCCTATTGATGCTACAAATGCTTACACATTGTGCCTGCTACTTGCTGAACAGACACGACACTATTTGAGCAGCTGTAGTCTCTAATTGGGAAGGGAAGTTTCCAAAAATGATGAAAGGCTATATCTCATCCATGATGGAACTGTTTGGAATCTAACTCATTTTGGTGCCTGTTTTTTTTTTTCCCCCTCTTAATTGGCATGTCTTAGATTTGTTCTCTCAAGTGGCAGAGCAACTAGAGGCCAAACTTTATTAACTTCAAGTTTAATACTTCAGTATTTTATCACTAATGCTTATCAGAATAACAAAATAAACAGTAGTTTTGTCTGCATTAGAAGGAGTTTCCCATTTTGAGCAGGCCATTTAGATATACATCTCCTTTGCCTTTATAAACTGTGTCTCCACTAAGAGGATTTGCATGTCTACACGGTTCAACTGATTGGCAAACTTCCCCTGGTGCATACAAGGTCCCTGTACACTTTCTTATTCTAAGAAAGTAATTGGCCATAATGAAATACTTGGGAAATAAGGGAGGGGAGTGAGAAGAAAAAAAAAACAAACAAAAANAAAAAACCCCCACAAAAAAAACCAAACAAAAAACCAAACTGAAGTCCAATCTCCTGTGAAATAATTTATTACATGTGTTATTAAAGGACTTTTATACAAATATGTACTGTTTAGGAGTATGGATTCTTCATGCTTTTAAACAACATAGTTCTTGCCAGCAAAAAACTTTAGCCATAAACATGACAAACCTCTGTCTTGAACTCCAAGCCAAGTTTAACACCACCTGTCTGTCTTAAAGGCCAATTTTTACACCATTTGGCTAGAAAAGCAAATTCACTTTACTTCTTTGCATCCAGTGTGTTTGCTTGCTTGCTGTCTGTACACCAAGCTGCCTGATTTTCTCCACATTTTGTGCTAAAATTGGCCCCTCCCTGGCCATGGGGACAGAAGGCTGCTGTAAGCAGGTCCAGATGCTGGCTGACAGCTGGAGAAACTCTGGGTCATTTCTAGTTTGGGATCTAAAAATCACCAACCAGAGCTCCAGTCTCTGCCCTCATCCCTTCATTTTGGTACAGCCCAGCCCTCCTTGGTTTGAAACCATTTCCTCTAATATTTTGGGTCCCAAGGGTTTTTTTGCATAAGCTCCCTGGAATTTGGTCCTATTGGCAGAGCTGTGCTGGTGGTTTAACCTTTGAAGGACTCAACAGGGAAGGACAGGAAAGTTTAGAATGGATTTTCTTGATTAGGGGAACACTGTTCTTGAATTACTTCAAATCAATAGAAACTTACCACCATTCCTTCCAGTTGATGACATGCATTTCTTCTGTCTGTAAATTAAAAATTTACCTCACTGTGATGGTCTACTCCTGTTCTGAGTAACACTTTTTCTTTTAACATCCTCTTCTTGAGCAGTGTCCACCTGTGCAGTTCCTCTGGAAAAGCATTATAGCAATAACAGAATGGAGTGCAAGGCTCCAGGAGGCATGCCATGTTGCTGCAGATGAAAACCTAAAAATTAAGAGGAATAACTCTCATTTTCCTCCGGCACTGTGGCTTTAATCAGTAATATATCTTCAATCAGTAATATATTTTATACTGCTTTACATTTTCAACACAATGAACAGAGGATTCTCACAACAACCATAGGGATTAGTTACAGAGATATTATTATCTCTGAACTAGATGGAAAGAAATGATCTTGTAGCGAGAGGACACCTCTACAAACCAAAAAGATATTGCTTTGATTCAGAGAGGTCTGAGACCGTGGAGTAGTAATTTAATTTCCATGCTTCAGTTTCTCCATCTTATTGAAACAGGAACGCTGATATTTGTCTGCCACGGATGGGCATTCTGATGAGGATAAGCAGGGGAGTACAGGGCTTTTGCAGTGGGAAGCATGGGCACAAAATAAAATTAAAATTTAAGAGGTGAAGAAAAATGACAGGTGCAGAAAGGCTGAGCAGCTTGCTAAGGTCTGTGCAGTGAAGCATCTGCGGAGGCAGGATCAAGAAGCAGGAGCTGCCAGCTGCTGTTTCTATAGCAAGCAGCTTCTGGCTGGAACCATGGGCTCCAGAAAAAAAAAACAACTAGAGGGCTTTTTTCCCCTTGGTTTATTATTTTCTGGTTATTATTACAGATCATGCTGTACCTAGCAGCTCAGCCCTGGGCAGTGGCTGGTGACATTTGCAGTGGTGGATGCCATGGTTAGTGAAATGCCTTTCAGTGAAGTGAAAGGAATATCACTCCTTGACCTTTTGCTGAGACATCTGTCCCAGACTACTGTGTATGTTAGTCAAAGAACAGTCACATGCTTCTTTTCCCCTATTTCATACTTTTACAGGCCAGAAAGTCCTGCTACCTCCAAGTGATTAAAAACATTTAATTAAATGCTTTGGAGGGGTTGTTTCTTCCATTATTAAACCAGGAAAGGCTCTGACTTTCACAAGAAGTTGAAGAGAAGAGAAAGCCAAAGATGAGATGGGGAAGGTTACTAGTGGTTCTCCACAAGCAAATGTCCTGAGGGAATATGGAGGTGCTGGGCTGGTGTCAGGGCTGTGCCTCCCCAAACTCCACCCACAGCCCCAGCTCTGAGCCTTGGTTTTGCAGCTGGTGCACTGTGCTCAGTGTTAAGTCTGGTCAAGGCCAGCCCCATCCCCTGATGCTGAAGGCAGTAGGCTCTGCTTGTGCTGCTTGCAATAGATGAAACCTTTTGGTCAAACTTCCCCTTGCTTTGTTTCAAAACTTTTTTCCTTTTCAGATCGGCATCCACTGCTCAGTTCAGCCATATTCCCTTTTCTTTCTCTTTAGAAAAAAAGGCATTGGGCATATGTATCTTCTACAATGATTTCAGGAGGGTTAACTATACTGGCTCAGTTGGAGTTTTGTACAGAGTTTTCTATTGCAGTTTATGCTGCAACAGCCTTAAACTGCTCCAGTGTCTGTGCTGAATACTTTCTCAGTTTTTCTCAGAAATTCCAATCCACACTGAGTTGAACTCCTCCGTGTAAATGCCATCCTGATTTCCCATGCGAGGGATACAAGTTTAATCACTGGCATTTCTGTGATTTCTCAGTAGGCTTTTGGAAGCCAGGGTTAATGGGAGGCTCCAGGTGGCTGTTATCACTCAGACATGTACTTTCCATGGCCATTTCTGTGAAGAGACTTTTGTGTGTGGATGGGATCATGAGAAAGCCTGCAGCCTGGGCTCACAGACAGGACTTGTTTAATCATGTTACTTATTCACTCTGGTGACAAAAATCAAATCTATTTTGAATAAAAATAGTAAGAGTTTGTGGATTTTAAGTTTTCCAGTCAGTAAAGGAATCAATATCATGTATCTTAGGTGACCAAGGACAGAACTTGAATACCAGAAATAAATGTTCAGTCTGCAAGCAGCTCACAGGCTTTAGTGTGCTCAAACAAATTTTCTTAGACAAGCTATTTAAATAGCCTTTGCTAGACAACAAATACAAACACTGCTGCCTGTTTTCAGGGAAGAAATGTGTCTAAACTTTCCTGCTTAGTTTTTTTATTGTGAGGTGGCCACCAGAAGACACTTTTCCTTCATTTTCAGATTTTCTTTATGAAAAAATATATGCTTTATTGGTTACTTCAAAAGTACATCAGACCGGAGATCATTCAAATGACCTTTTAAGGCTTCTAGAAGATATTCTGAAGATGTAATATGACAGCTAAGGAAGTTCATGTGTTCTGTAAAAACTGGGAAAAAAAAAAAATTCCCAAAGGCCTATACATGGCTGATACTGATTTTTCGAAGATTTGTTCTGAATTTGTTTGAACCATGTTTTTTCAGACTTAAGAGTAGAAAGACAGTAATAGGAATGAAATAACACTAATAATTTAATATCAGTTATTTTCTTTTTTTTCTCCTTCACCTCATTATGCAAAGTCTGACAATTGCAGAAATATATTCAGTACTTAATGGGTAGCTGCACAAGACTTAGGATGTGGAGTGGCTGCATGGGAATATTGACAGTGGTTGTGAATTTTCCAAACTCTTTTATGTCTCAGAGTTTTCACTTCCAAAGGGAAGACGAATTATTCACTGCTCCACAAGTGTTTCAATAAATCACTTCATTGATGAGGGGGTTTGCAATTAAGCTCATGCTAAAGCACTCATTAACCATATCACCTTTATCTCTTTAATTACAGAAATGGGAGATGACTATCGACTACATTAATTGCATGAGTTAATCATTGAAAAGTGCCTGTCATTATTTCCTCTCTGTTTGTGAACTAAAACTTGCAGGGAGCCTTTACTCATCTGAAACCCTCAGTGAGGACAACACGGATTTTGCCAGATAGGATCAAGTGGAAGGGGGCGGGTGTTTGGCCTGAGTTAAGAAATAGGTGCATTTTGTCATGGTTTAGAGTTTTCACTTCCCCTCAACACTGTACAAAATCCCATCAGTCAGACCTTGCTGCTGCAGGGAGATTTTGCAGCGTGGCCATTGAAATTATCTGAATGAGCACTGGATTATAACCATACAGGGCAATTTCCATGAGCAAAATGTCCCTTCTCTCGTGCAGTCAGCAAAAGACCTTCCTGCCTTTTCACCCTCTCCAGTGAAGATCCCCTCTGCATAGGAGAGTCCAGCTTGGAAAAGGGGTTTGACTTTCAGCTCCCCTGTTCTGTTTATTACCCACTATTGGTTGTCCAGGCTGGCAGCAATGAGGCTGATGAGAAAAGTACCAGGATAGCCAAAAGGAACTTCAGGCACTAGGTTGCCTGCTTGGACAGATGGTAGCACAGATGGTGTTCTTGGTTCCTTTGGTAAGCACAGATGAATGCCAAAAGGAACTGGAAAACCCAAGAGTGGTGCCATTGTGGAATTCTGGGGTTTTCAGTCATAGGGTGGTTTATATGGCGTCAGGCATGCTGGAGACAGATGGGGTTCACCTCTCTAATTGAGGCAAAACGATTCTGGTCCCATGGCTTGACAGGGCTGGTTGAGAGGCTTTGAATTAGGTTTGAAGGGGGAAGGGGATGAGACAGGCTCACTAGAGATGATCCTAGAGCAGAGGGCAGGAACAAAAGCATGGCTAGGGGTGCTCTGGCTCAAAGAGGCATAAATCCTAAACAAGCACCTTGCTATGGTCAAGAGTGTGCCCAGAAAGCCTTCATGCAGCCTGGTTCTTGATCATGCCTGACTATGGCCTCTCCTTGGTGGCTTTGGTGACAATGTGATTGTCACCAGTTGATGGAGTGAAGGATGGTGGAGAGATGTGGTAGCACCTCCTCTTTTTTTTGGATTACTTTTGCACCCCCTCTTTTTAAGTCCCATCTCTCAGTTGCGCCACAATTCTGCTTCCACAGTTCAACCACCTCGAAGAGACTACCCTGAAGAAAGTACTAATACTAGGGGTTTATAACTTCAGTAGACTCAGATTATTTGTTTTGAGCTCCTCAGAAGTCAGGGAGACTGCTGAGAAACATTGCATGGGGACACAAGGCAGCGCTGTTGCAGGACAAGGATACTGCGATTATTCATTCCCTTCTCACTAACACAGGACAAGGCCGTAATTTTCTATTTTAAGGCAAATGGAAGACGCTGTTATTACCACATCAATAGATCATTCATTTATTACTGTTTGCACTGCA
Organism: Cyanoderma ruficeps; assembly: GCA_008694505.1. Taxonomy (NCBI): domain Eukaryota; kingdom Metazoa; phylum Chordata; class Aves; order Passeriformes; family Timaliidae; genus Cyanoderma; species Cyanoderma ruficeps. The sequence goes on from VZDJ01000346.1 coordinate 17,640,847, forward strand.
GAAGCATCCTGAGGCTCAAACTGTGTCGGAACTCCTTTTTGCTATGTACAGGACATACTTTTAGGGAGACCATCCCCACTTTCCGAACAGAGAAAGCTGATCATACTTCACTGCAACAATGACAAAAATCATGGTTTACCCCAGGCTGTAACTCAGGAAGTCCTTGATGGAGCTGTCAATATTAAGGACAGACTCATTACTCAAGCGAGGTGGAGACACTCAGATCTAATCAGATGTTTTGGTTTTGAGTCTAGGAAGAAAATATGGCACGTGCTCAGAACAATCTACATTAAATGGGGCAGTTGAAGCATCAATTCCATGTATTAAGAAAGCAGATTGCTCATGAGAGGCTTAAGGGTTTTTGTACACTTCTTGCTAATGATCCCTTTAATTACTTGCTGTAAGTCATCTGGAATGAAAACACCACAATACTCTTGTAAAGAAGAGGGGCTTTGTAATGCTGTGTACTATGTATGGATTTAGGGCCCTGTGGATTAAACTTGGCAATTTCAAGCATGCAAAGTTACTAATCCACACTCGGTCTATAAAAAATAAAAAGAAGCAACGAGGCAGGCTGATGCCCTGAGGATGGCCTGGGAATTCCACACATGCCTGTCTTCCTCAACTCCCATCCAGGGAGCAAATATTATCTTCCATGTTGCAATAGGTGTAGGAAGACCAAAGAGACACCCTTGCAGCAAAGGCAGTTCCAGCAAGTCCTTCTCTATGTTTTCATCTCATGGTTGTTTTTCTTGACATTTCTGTTCTTCCAGTTTCCTAGTGTTTTAAAGTATATATTTGTCACATTTAGTTCTATTTTCCTGCAATAGCTTCATCCACAGTGAATTCTTTTGGAGAAAAGCCCAGAGATTTTTCAGTTTCTTCTTCCTTTATTTTCCCTGCGTCTGTTATTACATCATTGATATGGAGTACATCCACATAATTTTAGCTTTTATGTCCAACTTATAATGCCATAGTCAGGCTGTCAAAATGGCTAAATCCTGAGAATTTTACTCCAGTAGAATTTGCACTGTATTGTCTGTAATTGCGTCATTAAGTTGAATGTTGTAGTATTTCTAGAGGGGAGGACAATGATAGATCCTGAAATCTTGTATCAGATATTTAGTTGACTAAAGTTTCCAGTTTATACTTCACTTGCCTTTTAAAGATCACTGGACTCCATCTTTCTGTACTTTGTCTCCTTCTCTGCCTTCCCCACATTCATCACTGGGGCTTGCTTAGCCCTAAATCCCACCCAGTGCACTCAATGCTTAGGGTTTGGTAAATTTGGGTACCAAAACACAAAAAAGAGGCAGGAGGATTAATACCAGATTTACAAAACCCTTGTAAGTTTTTGAAAACTGACTCTTTTTCTCCTCTTTTTCTCCCTGTCTTTCTCTGCCTTCTTGATCATTCACAGTACCTCTCTGAGTGGGTGTTCGTTGTTTACCTTAATTCAACAAATTGAGACCAAATAAAAGATATCCATAGCCTTGCACCTCAGAAGTAATTAAATGGAACAAAAGCAATTACATATTTAATTTTTCTTGCTCAATATCCGCCTATCTCCCTGTTTTCATGTGTGATTAACCTATCAAATATTTCAATTTTTTTCTCAGACCTCTCCCCTCAGAGAGGCCTAGCCAGAATTATTGGTAGCAAAGGATGAAGTTTTTCAGAGGATGAATTACACCTGTGTTGGTGCCAGACTCTTCACAGTACCTTTATTTGAAAGTCACAATTCATAAAATAATTGAGGTCTCATGTTGGGGTTTATCTGAAAACCAAGATGCAAATAGGTTTCGTGGGTACCATGACTGTTGTGTGACGTCCTGTTTTTCTGGTGAACCCTCTGCCCACCTGGCTGCTGTGAGTTACAGGGGACACAATCTCCTCCAGTGTCCAGCTGTTAGAGGGGTGCAGTGACTTTGCATGCATTCAGACTGAGCAATGGCAGACCAACACCCATGGTGCTTTTTAGGAGAAATTCCTGGTTGATGGTGAAAGCAGGCTGGCCAGGACAATGAAATCCCATCCTCTGCAGACTTAAGAGGAGGTATCAGCTGGGCCTTTGGGACTAGAGCTGTAGATCCCATTTCTGAATTTCTCCTCACATCTCACTCCTGATGACTGTTCTTGAACTTGGTCCTAGCAAGTTCCTGAAAAGATGGATAACCCTAATGCCTGATGTGGGGTGAGACAACGACACCTATTTATATATATTTATAAATATGTATTTATTTATATATAGTGCATGTTGTAGTAGTGTTAACTATACAGTAGCAAGCTCCTGTGTGCAACGCAGTTTGTCAGCTGCAACTGCAAAGCTTGAAAGTAGGAAAAATTACAATGGTACAGCAAACAAGGACATGAAACAATAGTCTGAGTCTTAGGTTTGGCTAGGATAGACCTTAAGGCTGCAGAAAAAAATGCTTAGCAAGATAGTAGAAAGTTTTAAGCTTAATAATGGAATATTGTTTATTGTTAATAGAAAGCATACAAGTGAGCATTGTCTGAAGCAGGTGTATGTGCGCTTTTAGTGATTAGCTGGAACAATTGTCTGTAAGCTTTAGCAATATGCTATTGGCTAGAAAGTTTTTTAAGTGCCCTGTTACAAATTACAGGAGATTAAGAAGGTTTTGTGAATATTTATGGAAAAGTGCATCACATCAGTGGCATTTGAATTGAAGAAAAAATTAACATCAGCATTCTGGGTTGATTTATTGTCCATACACAAGTAGGTGTTAGGGTCAAGATTTGGTGGCATAGCAAATCCTTTAAGACTTAGGGTCAAATGCAGCTCAGATTGGCACACCAGGTAATACCACTCCACGTCAAGGATATGAAATAGTTGGATTTTTAATGTATCTCGACATTGCTGGGAGATATGTGCTGTCAAATAACTTCTGGGAGGCACTCATATTCTCAGGGAAAAGAGCTGAGGAGAGCTCCAAATTTCAGATTTTCCTGCCAGAAATAATGTTTCCTTAAATATCTGTCCCACAGTAAGGAAATTTCCCACTGCTGGGGAGGTGCCATTCTAGTGGCTCCTTGGGTAAAATAAAGAAACAGAATGGAAAGGAAAAAGGGGAGTTATACCTTTTCCTGTTCTTTCTGGAGAGGAATGGTGAGATGATAGGTAAAATTAGAAAGGAAGGCTTGCCCACAGCTCATTGCTCTTGGGACACAGGTGTGTGATCCCTTGCAGCTCGATACCACTTCCCTGCTGGGCACGGGACAAGTTGAACAGGACTAGGTGCTGTCAAGAGCTTTCCTGTCTGGAACTGCAATTAGTTGTGTAATTTGTGGCTGTTGTACAAGAACACTCTACCCACTGATCTCTGCACACTCATTTGTTGATGGGGGTCATTGGATGGGGCTATTTCCCATCACATGTCATCTTTGCTGTCCCTCTGACTCATATTTCTTCTGCTGTGTCTACATCCACTGTGTGACTCTGGAACACCAAGGGTGGTCATTTCCTTTGGTACCAGAGGAATCTACTCCAGTGAGCAGCCAGGCTGAATTATCGTCCTGGTAATCAAGCTTCAAAATCCAGGGGCCTCATTTCTCACACAGTTGGACTATTCTGATGCTTGTTCAGATGGTCATTTCAGGGTGACATCTCTGACCACTTGAATGAGAAGACTGTTAAGTCCACTTAATACCAATAAAAAAAGCCTTCCATGAATAGCTGAGTAAGTTAGAAAAGCAGATGATTAAAACCACGATTCCTACCCATAGAGAAAATCTAGACTTTGGTGCTTAAAATTATGACCCATTTAAACTTTGGTAATTTGCAGTCAAGACTTTTGGAAAAATGTGGGCCAGGCTACTATAAGCAGAGCTGGATCCCATCAAGGTCTTGGGTTCAAAGGCTGTTTTATTTTAACATACACAAACTCCCTTTTTCTATCTCTTAAAGGTTTGTGCTTATGATTCCTGCCATGTTTGATGGTGATTAATGATAACAAAAATACCCTATGAGTTTATATTTAGGTGCTTCCATAAGGGTCTGTTAGGCTAAATTTGTCTCTGGCAGGTTACTTTATTTGGCCATTTGGCCCTGAGATGCACATCCCTTACATTTTCCCAGCAATTCTGTTTTAGTTCTTACCGGAAAGGAAAGAGTTAAAATCTCCTTCATATAGAAGAGGATATGAGGAGAAGTAATTTGCATATTTGACTCACTTTTCCTGAAAAGGAACAGGGAAGAGTAATAAGTTCTCAGTAACAGTCAAGGAACCTTAGGATATCATATAACCAGGAACAGAACATACCATCAGTAGATGTTTAAGATTTTTGCTCCAGTTAATAGCCAGGCAAACTGAAGCAGAGCTGGTGTGAAACACAACCAATACTCAAGTTTTCCAATCCTTGTGTGCTATTACTATATTAGTGGTTATGCTCTGAAAAATTAATATATTCTCTATTTGAGATATTTCATGCAATAGAATATTAAAAATTTGATAGTTGTAAAGGGTCAGTCTAGGTGAAAAATGAAAGGATGTTTAAATATGCAGATTGGTATGCAGTAATACCAGGAAAAAAATCTATAGAAATTCTTGCTTGTTTCAAAGATTTGGTATCCTTGGGCACATTACTGTGATGCTCACAAAAACCATGTTTGAAATTAGTGAGCACAAGCTTCTTGAAAAATTGTCCCGCTCCTAAAGTTTAGGAGAAAAGCTGTCCAGCAATATCCCTGTAGAGTGTAAGGGTTGCCTGCTGTACAGCTTGGGAAAGATTGCTGCTGACAGGACAGAAATTACAGCACATGGGCACCTGCTCCAGATGCTCTTCTTTCATTGTTCAACACCCAGAGCCTTTGTACATTGCCATATTCACTGGAGTGGTCCTAAACTACAGCAAACAACTGACAGAACCAGCTGGAAAAGCCCAGTAAAGACGATGGTGGGCTCCATTATTATTATTATTATTACCACAATAATTAAACTGAATATCAGCCTTAGGCATGTATGTTTCAAATAGGTTGAGCTGCTCTTCCTCCTGCTGAGGTACATCTTCCAGTGGCTCTTCAAGGGCTGGGTGAATTTATGGCATGAGCCTTCACACGATGCTTAGGAAAGGGCAGGTCTCAGGGTCTGCATGTGCTGGGCTAAATTTTATCACTATAAATGATTGGCTTGGTACTATTCTGGCTTTGGAGAAGGAGCTTTGGATCCTGATTTGGTTTCTTATGCTGGAAGAGCCTTTTCTGGCTGCCTCCTCAAATGCCTATGGTACAGACAACAAGGGTGCTGCTTCCCTGTCTCTGAGATCACCAAGTTTCAAATGGCTGATTGCCCCTAGCACTATAGTTTTCATCCAGATCATTTGTTCCTGAAAGAGGTTTAATTTATTGGAATTAATTTCATACAGCTGCTCAAATACAAAGTGCAGCAAGAGGGAGTTGAGCAAACTCAGCCCCCATGGTGCCTGTCGGGAGGGAAGCTGCCATCTGTCTCCCTGATGAGCTGCATTAAGGTTTTTTTCCACTAAGAAATCTGTGCTTTTTGTTGCAGTCTCAGACACTGTTCCTCAAAGATGGTCTCTTTAGGCAGCCAATTTCTGATGACAGTGGCTCCTGGTATAATCACCACTGGTGAAAATATAGTAAAGCTGTAGCTTGGATTTGAAGTTCACCTCTGTAGTAAGTGGAGAGGAAAGCTGCTGCTGACAGATAGCACATGGGATTAAGTGGCTTCATTAAAGGCTTCAGGCACACTCTGCTGGGACATAGCATTGTGGGTTCAGATCTCCACTCATGCAGTCATTTTCTCCAGGGCAAAGTGCTGTACATAACACTGCCTAATGGGAAACAGTCTTCACCTGGGACACTCAGCAAGATATAAGGTGACAGAGAATCTCACTTCCAGTGCCAGAAAACCCTTTTTCTGACCCAGAGACGAAGCTCCTGAGAGGTGTTTTAAAGACTTTTATTCCATTTTTAATCTCATGAGAAGGGTGAGACAGTACAGAAATTACAATTCACGCCATCAGAACCAGAAGCCAAACTATTTCCTAATTACAATACATTATAAGTGCTTTTTGGCCTATCAGCTTTTTGCCACACAATGCTGCTAATGCTTCTAAGCCAACCATCTATTAAAATACACATGTGGGTCTTGCTACAATACATCTTTCATAGTTCTATTTCTCTGAGATATCTAGTCTATTTGCAAGGTCATAATTTGAAACTTGTTTCTAGTTCAATTTCTCTCTCAACCATGTCTGTCCTATTCCATGGCCTTTCTAAGTCAGCATACTTTATCTCAAAGTTTGCATACAGATGCACAAGACTATGTGAGCCTTCTGTCATGCTTTGAGAATTCTCTACAAATCCATTTCCCACATTCCAGCAGTATCCTTACACTGTTCTCTCAGCATTTGTGCATTTGTTGATTCTGTATTTTCTGATCTAACCATAAATTAAAGTTTTGCTGGTTCAGCTCTAATCAATGCAAACATATACATGCAGAGGTGGGAGCCTTTGCATGCACTGAACTCTCAGGTATGTGGTGCCTTAGCTCAGGAAGGCTCCAGCTCCAGTGGTGAGGTCAGATAAGCTGTTTGGAAACATGTGACGGTCCTGCCTTTGAGCTGTGGTGTGCTGAGAAACAACATGATACTGCTGAGATACTGCAGAATAAAATGTCTTTGCTGAAGGCTTTGCTGGGACCAGCAGCTCCGAAGATGGGAAACCCAAGAGTTGTTCAGTACTGTACTGTCTGGGCAGAAGTGACTGCTTGGCCATACCACAATGAAATACATTAGATTAAGGTCCCTTCCAACCCAAGCCATTCTACAGTTCTGTGAAATAGAAACAGATATATTTCTGTTTTCACAGATGCAGAGCTGCTTGCAAGGGTTGAGCTTTAACTGGTACAATGTAAGGGATGGGAAATCCTAGAGGCTTTAGACATTTCTGGGGAGAGGGAAAATTGTTGCTCATGTTTATATAGAGCTCAGCACAGGAGGTTCTGACATAACAGGGATATTTAGATACCACCGCAATATAAATGGTAAGTAATACAAATGCAATGTCCTACCAAGATTAATAGCAATGAAGGAAAATGACTACTTTAATGATATAATAGCCCCTTGTGAAATACAGGCATTGTAGCTCAATAAATAGGTAGTCACTTGTACAACAGAGTAGTCAGGAATCAGAGGGCTCATTCTATTGTGTTTTTTACAATGGTCTTGGACCACTACAAAGCGCATTTGGGATGCAACCAGCAAGTGGAGAAGGTTTGCATACCCTTAGTCTGTGATAGCACTCCTCTGTGTTTCTCTGCTTTCCTTGTTGAGATGCAAGCCCTGTCTGTGCATTTCAGTGCATATCCATAGCACTGAGATTAGAAAGTTAGGGCTGTATGTTTTTCCCTGAAAAACTGAATCAAGAGCAGAATAGTCTAGGAAAGGGAGGGACCTTGTGTGCTTCTGGGCAAAGTCCTTTTCAGGATTTCATTTTAGGTAATCCCCTCAATAATGGATCAAGTACTGTCTTGGGATTTTTATATCAGTCTTACTTTTTGGGGTTGTCTTGGATCCCTATTTCCTTAATGAGTGGAATCCTTCATCTAATTTCCAGCCTAAATCTATTAATGGATAGATAGTTCATAATCATTTCCTCTCCTACCAACATATTCTTTTTATTAAATATTTTTCCCTCTACTGGCAATTAACTTGCTGATGTGTTTGTACAGCATAATCCTGTAATATCTGTCTGTATTTGGCCAAGCTTTTCTAGGTCCCTTGGTACTGTTAAATTTTGGCTACCAAATTCATAAAAGAGTTGAAGGCCACTCAGGGCTTTTATAGCCATACCATGGGAACACCTGATAAGCTGGGACATGGAAAGGAGGGTACAGCTCACACACCCATCTACTGAGCCTCTGTGGGTACTCAAAAATATGCCACAACCGTGGGATGTGGTTTGGGAGACAAAAATCCTATGACAGTGACTGGAAAAAACTTCCACTTCTGGAGAAATGAGGACTTTTGCAGAGCTCTCCCAGAAAGGATAGATTTCCTCCTCTGTGTTCCCTTCCAGGGAATGTGGTTTACCTCATATCTGCAGATTTGTATTTGTCACTGTGGAGCCTGTTTGAAGGAAGATACTCTTGTGCAGCATCCTGCCTTCCCAGGTCTGCATGTAAGATGCCAAGGCTTATTAAATGGGTATTTCTTGGATGGTGGTTTTCCTGTATTGTGCGGCTGGCTGGAATGTACAGATAAGGTAATCACCACTGCCACTGCAAGGAAAAACAAAACTGCTGCAGAGCAGGAAGACTGGAAATATACTTTCTATTCTTGGTCATTTTTGTTAGTATAGTGGCTGATTCACTTGCAGTTGGCTGCCTTTGGGAGAAAGGTCAGTGCTGGAACTTCTCACTCGAAATCCCTCAGTTACCAGAGTGCCCCTCTGATTGGCCTAAATGCTGGAGCTAAAGTAAACTCCGTCCAAAAAAATAAAAAAAAAGAGCAAAAATAATACCCATCTGAGCAGATTTTGTACAAGTAAATCCATCTACCTTTCATTTTTTCATAATCCTTTCCCTATGTGTAATCCATTCTTTTTCAAAAATGAAACTTGTTGTTTGCTTGCTGAGGACAATACTTTGCTGAGGAAGGTCAACTGAGCTGAAAAGGTGATGCTGTGTACTGAATTTTGCACTCAGAAGTGCGCAGAATATGTCCCACTCTCCTGAAACACAGGCACAAAACCTTCCTGGCGTCATAGAGATTTCAGGTTCCCAGTTGCACAGATGGGAGAGCAATGAGCATTATGAGACAGTGAAGCATCAAGAAGGTGCCTTTATTCTGAAGTTTCCTTTATCATTAAGGTTGTAGCTTTTAAAAAACCAGTATATTTTAACCATGCTGTTTGTCTCTTTTGCTCAGCTGAGCCACACCAACCCTTCTGTTTCCCTCCCAAAGTCTCCCATAAGCAAAGTTTTCTGTACCTCACCCACAAGGCATGACTTTTTCTGGCTATGAGCTGTTGCTTTCCTACACCACATGTTTTGTGCAGTCATCCGTGAGAAGAAATGCTGAAAACTCTGTGACCCTCAGGAGTTTCCATCTGTAGCTGGCTCATCTTTAAAACATTCCTCTTCTGCTTCACCACTGCACATGAAGCATCTGAAAAAATAGTGGAAGCACTGAACAGATGTTCATCAGCCTTGATACCAGTATCCAGCTCTTCTGACTGTGGAGGAGGAGACAGGTGGTTTGCATGTGGTATTTACATCATTCTTTCAGGGATGCATCCACTGCCACTCTGGAGGAGGTGTTTTGGGGTGCTCTGTAAGGCAGCAAGGCATGGCACTGAATAATCAAAATTCAGGCCAGAACTCCATGTGAGCAGGTATTCCCACATCGGTCTGCATTATACTTTGAAATACTTCAATTGGCTCCTGCTGGAGTTGCACCCAGGACCAGTTCAGTCTTCAGCAAAGCAAGCCTTGCCAAGGGAAATGGTGGCAGGCACGAGACAAGGAATGTGGGAAGACAGAGCTGTCCCACCATCTGCTCTGCACAGCAGGCAGAGGGGGGCAGCCTTGGTGGGAAGCATGTGGCGCAGTGGGGGCTGGCTCCAGATGGAGGGGCTGCTCTGGGGAGCAGGGAAGGATGAAAACCCTAAACCATCCCAGCTCTGCAATATCCAGCAGAACAACCCTCTCCAAAGTCTCCCTTTCCCTTTGCAGCCTGGGAATTAGAGGGCTTTCTTGAGGATAAACTGTATATATTTATTCTTATGGCTGGGAAAAAATCAACTATTGATACATGATTGGAAAGCCTTTAGACAGCTCTGATTGTCCCTGTGCAGCCAGAAGAAGGATTTATTATGGTATGTTCTTTGAGAAAGTGTGGGACCCTTAGAAGAGAAGGCAAAATGACATCTTTGCAACAAGCATGACATGGTTTTTCTGTTCTTATGCTTTTGTCAGCCCAATCATCCAAATATCAACATTTGCACAACCAGATTTCCCCAAGACCAGCAGAACTAGCGGCAAAACATTTTCTAAGGGTCTGTCTTCTGAGGCTGACCTTCTTTGGAAATTACCCATTTTCTGAAAGTATCTGAGGTCACAGTATTTTCTTTGTCTTGGTGGGGGTATTAATAAGGTCTCTCCCCTCTATCTGATTACTTATTACTTTTTCAGAACTCATTAGAAGTTTAGTAATGTTGAAACCTTTATCCCTCTACTAAATTTGACTGCTGTGAGCCAAAAGATTCCAAAAGCATTTGGGAGGAGCTGACTGTTCAACAAACACAAATTAATGACATAATTCAGCTGGATATTGGCCCAAAAATGCATTGAGGAATGCTGAACTCACTAATGATGTTCATAATCATGGTTGGTCTTAGGTGGGAAAACAAAGGTGGGAAATTTTGCATGAAGATTCCCTCAGAAAGGCAGAAAATACTTGAAAACCCTGTCCTAAATGTAAAAATAATGTTTGCTGTTCAGTCACCATTCCTGGCTTTGTTGCAAAACAAACTTCTTTCCATCCCTGTGTCAATTTGCCTTCCTCGGCACATGCCAGTTTTTTCTGGTCAGATCAGGAACTCTCTGAGCAGGAGCTGTCTGTTGCTATGTGCTTGTACAACAGCTCTTATAATGACAATTCCTTCTTGGTTCAAGCTGTTAAGCTTCCTATATCCCAGTAATACATACTAATAAATAATGAAAGTGGAGCAGAGAAACCATCAAGAGAGCTGAAGCTTGTTTAGCTGGATAAATGGCATTTGAATTCACTTCTAAGCACATCTTGAAAGCAAACTAAAATTTTTGTTAGGTGCCAAGATCTGTGTCATGCCCATCACTAACACTTTAAACAGTGCAGTGCTCTCTTCCAGAGCCTGTGGAGCTACTTCAGACAGTAACAAAGATATTATGTCCTATGATAGATAGCCTTAGGTCCATTCTCTGATCATGACAGATAAGCAAAGGAAAAAGTGATCTGAAATAAGTTGTTTTGAAAATATATCTATTTCTTCTGAGGTTTGCTAGTCTCTGCATGCCATGTAGGATCAGAGGAGTTAGCCTGACTTCTTCCTTGCAAAGATGACTTCCCCAATTTTGCTTCACACTTTTTTGACTACTTTATTACCCCAGGTTTCAAATGGTCTCACCACTCCTTTGTGGAAAATATTTTTCCATGCCATCATCTGCTTGTCCCTTTCTTTGTGCATATGTGTTTGCTATTGTCAATTTTCCTTTTTTATTTTGTAGGCTCCTGCTGTTAGTAAGGAAATTCTGTAGTGCAAGAGGGACGAGGACTCTGTATGTGTGTCTGGAGGCTTGTATGGTGGGGGAGATAAATGGCCAGTACAGGATGGGTTCCTTGGGCTCAAGTACAGAAATGCCATATGAAGGACAGGGAGTGTTTGTGCTACACTGAGCTTTATACCCCTGATCAGAGCAATAGAAGCTTGAACTGCTTCACATCTCAGCTGGTTTATGCCCCAAACATTCTCAGCTGGTTTGTGCCCCCTTACATGGGCTGTCTCTGATAAAGGGGGTTTAGAATATACGTGCTGCAGAGAAGAATTATAAAAAGTGTTTGGAAAAAAACTGTCTCATCTAAGGAGGGGTCCACCCTCCAAAGATGAGAAACACTGGGTCAGCAGTTCTCTCAAGCTGGGAGCAGTTCTGAGGCCTGAACAATTACAACAAAAAACAGGCAGCTTCAAGATGTCTTTTACCTCTCTACAGATCATCTGTACCTGGCAACATCTGATGGTTTTGCATGGCTAGTTAAAATAACTGTTTAATAATCAACCTTTAAATATATGATATAATGAAGTAAAATATCTTTATTTTATTTTTCCTTAGTAGATATAAGCATTTTCATGCAGCTATAAAATTGCCTATTTTTAAATAGCTGCGACTTTGCAAATTTTTTTCTCATGCAAAGATTCAATTATTATTATATGTATTTTAGTAGGCTTTTCTACTTTCATTTAATATCCCGTTGATCTATTTTAAAACATTTCCTAAGCCCAAACACAAAGGCTAATACTTTACAATGCTTCTTCACAATTCCCAGGGAATGAACATCTTGCCAGGCAAGCAAGTGCTTCACAGGCAATGCTCAGTATAATCAAATCCTTTCCCTTGCTGTCAGAGGGTGTCTGTAACCCGTGTGTTTGCTGGACCCTCAGATGCCATGCTGGCACTTCCTGCCCACCCTTCTGGGGATGACATTCACCCTCAGCTTCACCTCATCCTGTAGCATTTTGAACAGGAAGAGCTGAAGTCATGGCAGGTCAGTCTGGGGAGGATCAGCATCAGGAAGTGTTGGTTTGATACCAGTTAATGTTTCTCCCATGAGAGTGATTCTGCACTGGGCTGTTCCCAACAGGACCCCATGACACTTCATATGAAGTGAAGATATAAATACATTTAATTTGCATCTGGATATCCAAATAAAGATTAGTTCTTCTCCATAGTTTAAGACCAGTGTTCTCATATGGACTATGTTTTTTAACAGCACTGCCTTAATAATGGGAGAGTAAATTCTGCTCTCTGTACACATAGTCCACTCTCTATGCATGCAACTACAGCTACATGATGGCTGATTTTATAAGGAAAAGGGTCTCAGAAGGTTTATTCACACAGTTTACTAAAGAATTTTAAAGATTGCCAATTGATTTCAAAACTCCCTTTGCAGCATTCATTCATTTATTCATTCAAACCGTGAAAAAACAGGATGAGGAGATCCCTCTCAGCCCCACCAGGGGTTCTCAGCAGTGGGCACCTCCATCCTGTAGGTGTGTCACACAGAAAGAGGGACAGAACATGCAGGTGTGAGTCTTTGCTTTCATGGGAAATGCTGCCTTTTCTGTTTCTTGGTTCTCTTTCTCTGACTGCTGCTTGCCCGTCTGTACAGTGAGCAACATGGCACCTGTTTGTACCTCTCAGGAATGCCAGGACACTGGACAAGCATTTGGACAAAGGCTTTTTTGGATGTCTAGTTCATGTGTCCTCTCTAAGGGCTGAAGCCTTTGGTGGCTGTGAGGGCAGGGTATGGATCTGGTGAGGTTGCAGGAGGACAGGGAGACCCATCCCATCCTCCTTGAGCACCAAGTTCCATGCCAGAACAGAGCTGCTTTGTCTTCTCTTTCCCAGCTTCTCCTATGAATGTTGATTTTACACTTTTTTTTATATCTATATATCTATATATGTCTATATATCTATATGTCTTTAAAATGTTAATCACATAGGCTTGTCTTAGAAGGTAGTTTCTCTTGGTACAACATATTCCAGTGAGTTGTCTGATAATCAGGAAGAAAATGTAATTGGCACATTTCTGCTTGAGGTGGGGCAATTGAGAAAATTTGGTGGTGAGAGCACACACTGTTTTGACAAAGAAGAGTTGCTAAGACTCTGCCAATCTGGAGGAAACAAAAGAGACAGTATTGCTAAATTATGTAACTTCTGAGGAAGAAAGAGAAGTCTTTCATTTGCCTAGTTCATGCTCTAAAGTCAAAAGAGCTGAAGCACAGTAATGAAAAAGATCATGTGGAAAATACCTTGTCTCATCCAATTCTCTTACCTTGTCTTTCCAACCTGCACTGAATAAAAATGTTCTTTGCTTCTGGACAGATTATCAAATTTAAAGTGTATTAGCAGGCACCAGCTGTGTGGTGTAATTATTTGGCTGAATCTTCTGACGTTGGAAGAGGAAATCTGAGTTAATGGCTCAGATGCTCTCCTGCCTGGTTCTCTAACATCCCCCACCTTGCACCTGGTGCATCTGCACGGAGCAGGGATAAAGCAGCCGGAGGGCAGAGCGGGATTGTTGGGGACGTGCAGCACGGAGGGACAGATGACTCCTCATGCTGTAAGAGTTTTGGAGCAAAATGTTAACCACTCTTTTAATAGTCCCAAGTGAGGAAGAAAGAACTCAGTTGTATTTCTTTCCAGATGGCTGTAATGTTGTCACAGTAGTCAGGTAGGGCTGGACTTAGCTATCTAAAGACAGATGTCTAAGTATTTGGAGGTTCCCAAGTGAGGAATTTGCGTTTCTTGGATAATTTTCTGAGAACACCCCAGCCCTTGCCAGGCTGCTGACCCAAGGGCTGGAGCAGGTGGGCAATGGAGCAAGCCTGATTGGGATCAGCATGGTTTTGTGGGTTTGTTGGTTAGCTTATTTGCCTTCCTTGGGTTAAATGGTCAATGGAATAATATGTTGGATTTTTAAATCAGTAATTCTTAGTGGTGGAGAATAATTGAGAGCAGTGAGAAAGGTTCAGTGTATTAAGCAGTGGATGCTGAGATTTTCATCTGCACTTTGTGTAGTTCTGGACTTTTGTTTGGGTCAGTCTTGTGGTCTGGCCTGATTGGTGCCCTGTGTGGAGGAATTGATTCTGTCTGCAGAGTTGGCCACACCTCCCACCTCCATGAGGGGATGGAGATCTCTGGTGTGTGTGTGGTTTAATCTGCCCTAGGAAGGAGTCTAATTCATGCCCGCCAAAACAACTGAGCCAACAAACAGTAAATAGGAGTGATTGAAAAGTTTGCTTTCCAACTACATGATAGACATGAACCAAAATCCTAAATTGAGAAGGGGCATTTGAAGGTTGTTCCTTATCTATCTCCAGTAACTTGAATGCTCTTCAAATTTTGACTGAAGTTAAATGATATTTTAGATAATCAGTTTATCTCCCCATAAATTTAGATAGATATTCTCTGGTGAAAAGGAGAGTATGGTCACCTCTGGACTTGTTCACGTTTTGAGGCATGCTCTCTGACTGACAGATGCCAAGTGGGCTCTGCAGACGTGAATGAGCAAACCCAGCCTGGCAGAATCACACAATTATTTTACAATAGCATATTCTGAATTCTGTTTAGTTGCCAGTCTCTCCCCATGGAACTTCTTTGATGGCACTTCTTTCTCCAATTAAAGGTTCTTTCTCTAGTCATGGGGGATGGAAATTTACCTTAGAAATTAAAGCTGAAGCTTTGGGGAGGACTTCAGTTCTACCACTGGAGCCTTTGGGCAGGAAATTACAGAATAGGATGAGACCGGATATAGAATTGCAAAAGTTGGCAACCTTTACTTGTATGTATTACAGGGATATAGAGCAGTGTTTACAAGTATTGAAAAAGCCAAAATGTTTTGACATACCCGCTCCTGACCTTCAAATATAAGCCTTTAGGAACAGGGTACAGCATGTACACAGGCAGAGCTATTTTAATGATAATTTCCCTTTTTGTGCTTTTGCCTGCCTTTGCCTCACTTCTCTTGGTGAGAAAGGCTTTCTGTAGTGATAATTAGAAAAGCAATATTTCCTTTGGTACTCTGAACAGCAAGAAAATATCCAAATGCACAGAGAGTCCTGTATGGATCAAGTCATTGCATGTGAAATCTTGCGCAAGTGCTACTTGCAGCCTGTTATTCCTGGCAAAAATATTTTGACAGTTAATAATGTAAAGAGTGGGCAAACCATAAATCTGATATGAAATTTATTTGTTCTGCAGCACCTTTTGGAAAAGGGCCAGCATGTTTTAAATTGGGAACACTGGTATGAAGTTACCATGATACATCCATTTATGTGTTGCAAATACCTACTGCTTGGTTAAAAGAACCAAGCACTCAGCAGAGCACCTGTAGCTTTCTCTCACAAAAGAGAGGGCATCTGGAAATTCCATGGTAAATTACAAATGAAGAAAGCCAAAGGAAATTTTGTAAAATAGTTCATTGATGTCAAATTGAGAAGAATCCAATAAAAAATGCACAGTCTGATTTACTTCTTGTTCCATGTCTTCTGCATCATTACCAAGAGAATGCCAAATATCCTTGTTCAGCAAATGCAGAATTCTTGTTATAATCTTTGTACATCAAACACATGTAAGAACACATTTCTGACCAGGTTAAGAGAGAGATTAATCAGAACTCTTCTTGCACAAGATTAGAATCAGAGCTGCTAGTCTATTGATTCTCAGGCAGTCTCCTGTTTTGTCCCAGACTTTTCAGGTTAGGTACATGTCTTCTTTTGTGTGGGACAAAAAATGCTCATACTCTGTCTCAGTCGGAGAGCAACTGTTGGAAGCATTAACCATATGCCAGGATATCACTGGAGGTAAATTTTGGTCAACCTAACTAAAAAATGTCAGGTACTAGGAAAGAAAGCAATTGCTAGATGGGGGCTTATTTCATTAAGACTGTCTTGGGTACAAGAAATTAAAGTAATTGCATTTGGTTTCTTTTCTGTGTAGTTATCATTGCCAGAGCCATGAATAAAAGGAAGGGTTCATAAGACATTGTGTTGTAAAACAGGGATGCATTTAAAGGCTTTACAGTTTTTTTCGATCTTGCAGTGTAATAAATTGGGAAAGTAAATGCAGCCTAATGTCTAGTGCAAGGTCCTGAGTGATGGGATGTCTGTATTTTTTCCTCGCTCTGACACTGACTCTTGTACTCTTGCATGAGTCATTGCTTTACCTTTGAATGAGATGGCACTGAGAAAAACCAATTTTATCTACATTAAAATATGCAGTGATTTCACAAGTTTAATTCTTCTTTTAAAATAGTTTCTGAAATATTCTGGTAAAATATTGCAAGGAGATACTGTTGTGCTTCAAAAAACCCAAACCCTACAAGAGTCACGTTTGTACTGTAATAGACAAAATAACTCAGATCTTGTGAAAAATCAACATTTCAGCCTTTTTAATGTAACTTACTATAGAATTTCATGTCCGTTTTACTGTGAAAATGCATTTCTTTAGGGCAGATATTTGTGTAAGCTGAAGATGGGTGAAGACAATTTTAAGGAGAATTAAATACTGTTGTTGAACACCAGTCTGCTCTTACTAAAAACAATGGTTTGGGTATCACCCTCTTGAATGCTTTAAGCTGTAATGCAGAGCAGGAAATAACCATTTTATATGGATCCTGATTTCTAATGTCCATCTGCTTGTGATCCCTGCTGGCTGCTGAACCAGGTGGGTCTGTTGTGTGAGTACAGGGGGTGTCCCACTACTGTGTATTTATACCTGTGTGCTGCACAAACTCCACGTGAATGCACTTCATCTACTGCTTTCTTTGCACTGTATATTCTTTACAGACCAGGTAACAACTTGGTTACAAGAAGTTAGATAATTGAAAAGCCATGTTTGTACTGTGCCTTTTCAAAGACACAATGTGCTAAAATACACACATCCCAGTATTTTACCACCTCAGGGGGGTTCAATTTTTGGATGTTTCAGTCCATTTACTCTAACTGGGAGCTAGTGCTGAAACCAAGGAACAGTTTCCATCTTTTTTTCCCTCTCCTTCTTCCCTGTCAATGTTCAAGGACTGGGTTAGAAAACATTCAGATACAAAGACAAAATGGGCCTAAATTAAATTTTAAAAAATCCACAAGAAAAAAAGACTATGATACTGTTATGGTGTTTTTTTCAGAAGCTATTAGTTTGGAGCACCTTTCTGGAGACAGCCAGGGAGAGACTTCCTCGAAACTCTCCATTGCATAATACTTTCCATATGACTCTGGAATGGGAAGGACTCATAAATCTTTAATAAATTGAATCCTGCACAGAATTCACAGCATGCTTAAGGGAAGCACAAAATGAGCATGAATGAGCTTATAAACATGACCCAAATAACCAACAGTGAACCTTAAAGTAGACAAAAATTGTCTAGGGGTAACAAAGTTGGCAGAAATGCTTGCAAACTTATTCTAAATACCAATTGATTCTACTTCTTCTAATAACCTTCTGAATCTGTCAGCATGGCCCAGGGAAATCTCTCTTTACAACACATTTATTCCAGTAGGATTCTGAATCTTAGTCAAAGTAGTAGGAGCTGAAGACAAAATTGGAAGTGGAAGAAAATTCTGAACTAAAATTGTGGCCTTAAAACTGACCTGTTATATTTTTAGTTTGGTGCTGGCACATGTGATACCATTTGTACCAGGTTATTTGTATGAATAGCTAATAAAGAGCTGGAAGTGGCTGTGGAAGGCACTGCCTATGTGGGAATGACCCAATGCCCGAATTCTAGAATACACTAAAGTGGCACAACTTGGCATAGCAATCACTTTGACATTTTGACTGAACAGGCTGCTACTTCTGTTCTTCTTCTATTGTGGCTGCTCTGGTTTTTAAGAGAAGGAGTGTCTTGAGCAGATCTAGCCATGTGCAGCATTGGACAGAGACGTGTTCCCCTGCAAAACCCCACACTGGAGATAACAGCTGGGAGAGGGGACAGCCTTGGCTTGCCTGTCTCCCAGGGATATGCAGGGACACCCAGGGAGCCCTCAGCCTGCCTGAGGCAGGTGGATCAGATGAGTGGTTAAGGGAACTGTTTAATATCTCTCCCCTCATGGCTGAGGAAATCTCTAATTTAAACTTGACATTATATTTTAAATTGCCAAATCCCTCTGTAGCCATATAGACAATCCACTTCAGCATAACAATACGTTTTATTTTTCTTTCAGTGGGACATTAACCAGCATTTAGAATCAAATGCTGTCATAAATTCATTGCTTGCAAGAGGTAGTTCGGACATGGCTTCCTAAATTTGGACTACAGGAGGAAACTGCAAATTTTTTTTTTTTTCATTTGCCTTTGGCAAGGATTTGTGAGGGTAGCTGATGTAAAAGGAACTATATAGAAACAGGAACCTGAGTCTGAAGCAAATGGTGCATTAAAGCAACTTCATTATGAGCTGTTGTTAGCCTACTTCTTTCCAGAGTGTGTCTCCACAATAACATTTCAGTGATTGATAAACAAAAAAATGTTTAGAATAAAAATAAATACTTGATATGCAGCAATGCAGCAGAAAATGGTTGGCAAATGCACCACACAAATAGGCTGGAAACATTATCACTTCTGCAAGCTTTGAACGAGCTAATAATTGGGGCCTTTTAAAGCCATGCCTAGGTGAGTCCTTGGTTGTTTTTGAGGTAAGTTAATGTTCATCCTTGCACCTGGAAGTGAACCCAAGAAAAATATGTTTGGAATTAGTCAATAATCGAAACACTCGATGAAAAAACCTCTCACTGACCATGCTGGTTGTGCAGCTTTGTACAAACATTTATTTTTCCAGGGACTGATATGTATTGAACGTGGCTGACTGTTCTGCTCTCTTGCTTGTTTTACTCCTCAAGAGTCTCTTGTTCATCTGTTGTGCAAACACTCTTAAGTATCTGTTCTGATCTGTGCTCCTAAGAGTCGCTGCAACTCCCCAAAGCTCTATTGCACAGTTGTTGTTCCCTTTATATCTCTTTTGTAACTGTTAGGCAACAAGAGACATTTAATAGTGTGATTGAGGCTGTGCCATCCCATTGGTTTTCTGAAAAGGAGTTACTGAGGTTCAAGAGGGCTCAAGGAGTTAATGGTGTGACTGTGTTTGGTGGTTTATGTCAGGTCATTGCGTATGACTTTAGTTGTGGTAGTCATCCTTAAAATTATTTTAAATGATTTACTGAAGTTAAGGGAGAAAAAATAAGAATGTAGCTGAAGAATCTGACATATAAGGTATGAAATGTGTTTTTGACAGGTTTTCTGTAAAAAATAATTTCCTTCCAGCAGAGAAAAAAGTATTTGTAGGAGAATCACTTAGTTGGTATTAAAAGTAGTACAAATAGTGCACTTGGGGAGGAAAAAAATAAGTTTATTTAGATGGTTTGGAGCTTATTTTTGAAGTTTGATCCTGGTTCCTTTTAGATAAACCAAGACCAGAACACACCAATGAGAAGAAGTGTCAGGGTGAAAATATGTCATGCTGGTTTTCACTTACAGCGCACTGTGGGAAGGCCTGGACCTAGCTCTTGGTTTCAAGAAACACTTGGGGAAATGGAAAGCTTTTACCAGCATTAGACTGCTTAAGACACTGCTCCTATGTGGTCTCTCTAGGATCTGCAGCAGCAGCCAAGTTTTGTGTCTGTAATTTGCAAGTGCCTAGGACTGAGTTTTCCTAGAGGGTAGATGTCTCTTCTGGGTGTCTCACCCTCCCTGGCTGCTCCTTATAAACCTTGTCAGGAGTCCTCCCAGCCAAAATCTCCCCAGGAAGCCCTGCGAGGCTGAGAGGGACCAGCCAGGGTCTGTGCTTCTTCCACTCGTTTTCCATTCAGTGACAATGGCAGCATTGCCAGCTGAGGAAAGCTCAGTGAGCCTGGCTGCCACCATCTGTTCCACATGGCTGACATTTCTGGTTTTCATCCCACCAGTGGATGCATTTCTGCAACACACCTTGCTGAGGTCAATCCTGCTTATACTGTGTGCCTTATCTCCAGCTCGTGGATTCTTGTGTTTGTAACTCTACAAAACAAGCTGGGAGAGATCCCTTTCACATGGTGACACGTGGGGAATGGGTGCTGTGTAATTGCACTCTTCAACTCTAATGGGGGTCCCTGAAAACAATCCTTTGTCTTTACTCAAGGCTTACTTTCCTGCTGTGGCTTAAATACGGCTTAAAGAAGGAGTCGCAGAGGTGACTTGCACATTCATAGCAGGAAAGACTGTTTTCGTGCTGAGTATATGACAATCTATAGCCCATGGTGGCCTCTTACGGGCAGAGTGGGACTAGTTACGCACCAGCCTTAATCATCCCAGAGTCCTTAGTCTGGAAAGTAATGCTGTAGGGCCCTCTTGTGGGAAGAGAGCAGCAGTCCTGCTGGTTGTGAGATGTGTGTTCTGCGGTGAGTGCCCGCGGTCCTCCTGTGCCGTCGCCTTTCGGAGTGGTGTTGGGCAGCGTTGTGTGACAGCACCAGCAACTTCGTCCGTGCTCAAATCTGACTCCTACCTGCAAGCCTAGAAACGAGAAAGGTTTGTATTTATAAACTTCGGCCCGTGGCTGCTGACCTCTTCAGCTCTGTCCCTGATTTTTCAGAGTGCTTTTTTCTTTACCCTAGTCAAGGATGCCAGCTCCTAAACCCAACCTCTCTTATTCATTCAGCTAGGTCTTTACCCATGTGTGGAGGAGTTGAGTCTATGACATGGTCATACCATGATCTGGGGACCTGCCACATCCACTTCTCTCTTCTGGCTTCTGCTCACAGTTCTTCATCCCCTAGCACAGCTGTGCTCCCACCAAGGATACTGTGGCTCTATGCTTCACGTACTTGCAATGTGCCCTCTCCTCTCTGCCACTTAGGTCCTGGGTCAGAAAGACTCTGCCATGACTTCCTGGAGGCTTTAAACACTTGGCATCTTTGTTCTTGCTTCACGGAAAGGGAGGCCTCACCATGGCATGGAGAGTTATCCCTGTGTTTAGAAGAGCTGTGAGCTGGCTGAGAGCAGTGAAGGATGCTGGAGCTGGGGCCCACAGGGAGGCAGAATTAGACAGGCACTTGCTTTCTGTCAGATCTGGGGACAGGAGACATCAGGTTTTAGCTCATGAGCATGCCTGAAGAGTCAGCGAGAGGAGTGGGTCTGGTTTCACTCTGGGCAGGCAGTGGCAGGAGCTGGATGTTGGATCCTTTGTACAGAACCACATTAAGGTGGCTGATGGAGTGGTGACAGGCAAGGCGTGACCACAATTCCAAATTCTTTGACCCAAGCTTTGCAGAGCTCCCCAGAACAAAATTTCCATGCTGATCATCCCAAGAGTATTTCAGTGTCTTAACTCTGTCTCTTTTAGTCACATCCAGGGACTCTGGACCTTTTCTTATTGATCGAGATCCATTTCTGACATCAAAACACTCTTTGAGGAAGGAAGATACCTGTTTGCTATTCAGCTCTCTGACTGGTACAAGAACAAAGCAAAACAACAACCAACCCATCTAAAGCTCAAGTTAGGAGAAAGATAATTGTCATTATGTCATTTTTATAGCTAGATTCATAACTATTTGCATATTTTCAGTTTCTTTTCTCATGTCAGTCCATATCTGCCTCTCCTGTCACAGCTTTATGACCTCAGGCATCCCATCCATTTAGCAGTAGCAAACTTCTAAATTACATTCCAATAACACACTTTCTTTAATACATAAGACTAAAATTTTATGCTACAGTTATCTCAAATATGTAGCTTAATAATACATAAACCAATGAAGAAAATTCTTTGAATTAGTTACATTACTGCAAAATCTAAGAATCAAAAACATCAGAAGTGAGATACTGTGAGTATACTAGGAAAATATAGCATGTAATTAACCTCCAATTTCAGAATAATTGATACAATATGAGTTTTTATCCTTCTAAGATTACTTTCTGGACTTCAATTTTATTTTTTTTCTGATGTCAGAAATGACTGATTTGGATTAATTTTTCATGCAGAAATAGTCAAACTCATAAATGAGTGTGAGCCAGTGTTGTAGTTAGATCTTTTATTGGTTTATTAAAAACGTTATTAATGTGTTTTAAACTCTACTTCACCCTAACATAGATAATTTTCTGCTTTTTCTGGATGAAGGATTGTCTTAATATTTCTTCCTTGTCACTGTTTTGGGAGGATGTAGAAGCTAAAGAGATGTCTTTTAAAAGAATTGATGAAAATTGGTAAGCCATTGATAATTTGGAGAGGAATGGTTCAAGAGAGGAAGTTATTTATTATAAGAAAATTTGGTGGCTTTGCATGGATTTACAAGGCTTTTAGGAGAAACCCCTGTGTTTTGGCAGAATATGTTATCCTTGCCATGGAATTAATGAAAACAGAAACTGTGAACACGAGGTTTTATAGTTTAAAGTAATGCTGGGTAGGAGTATGCTGAGAGTTTTGAGGGGAGTATTGCTGCTTTTGGAACAAAAGGTATTGATGATCTATTGATGAAGTCTATTGAACCTGGAGCACTGAACTGCACTGTGTGTGCTGCTGATGTGGAACCTGAACTTCACGAACTGGAATAAGAGGCCAAAAGACACAAAGGCTTTGTCACCTCCAGCAACAAAGAAATATGGATCACAAGATCTGGAGCTAGCACAGGACCTCAGTAAAAACCTAGTAATATTACACCAAAACCTGTTGCTGCCTGGCTGCCTCTCTGAATTGTCTTGTTTGTGAGATTACCACGAAACTAAATCAAAAAAAAAAAAAAAAGAAAAGAAACCTTAGTTTCTTACTTGGTCTGCTAAACATAAAATCTTGGATTCTAAAAAAAAAGTAACATGACTTATGAGACTAGTGCTATTTGAATTAGCAGAATACTGTAGGAAGAAGGATCAGGCAGCCTATTGCTCTGGGGGTGATAATTTACAATACTGCAAAATCCCAAATCTGTATAGTTTTCATAGAGTCTTACATTTATTTTGTGCAATGTGTAAAGTATTAGAAGAATTCATCTTAATTCCCTTTTCTCTCTTCAGGACAAAGGGCACATTGAGTTCACATAACATTTTAGTCAGAGACACTGTGGAAATCAAACAGAATTTAACTTTTGCAGCATGCTTTGAACTGTTCACTGAGGTCCTGTGCTGGGTCTGTGTCTTGTGATCTGTATCTCTTTGTTGCTGAAGGATGTACACCTACAGAGCTGACAAAATATTTTGTTATTTCTTTCTGCAATTAGTTCTTTGCTAGGCCTCCTTGCTTTACACCTAAAAGGCAATGGCAAAGCTTTAAGATACCTGTTGGTCTTGTTCCACCTTATGCCTTGCTAGCAAAATCCCCAGTTTTCCAGGCTGCTGGTAGTAATTCACTTTTCAGCCATCCCAAGTGTTTAGAGTTGCATTCCAAATCCATGGTTATAATGAACATCCAATTATGGAGCTATTCCATATATTCGTATATATTTAGAACCAGCACAGTAAAGGTCTAAAAGTGTGTCTAAACCAAAATATGGCAAGGCAGCACCACCCAGAGGTTCTGGAGCTGTCTTGGCACAAGTGAATGCTGTGCTGGAAGCAGCATAGCCATGGTAGTACAGTATCTCCTGGGGACATCTTAGCTCTGTTGGGGACATGTGTGTTACACTCATTACAATGTTTCTGGAATCTGGCACATTCCCTGATCATTCACACTAATTTGTTTAGAGCTAGTCTAGGTAGTGCTATATGACCTTGCAGGAATGATTTCTGTGGATGCTTTCTCCTTCCTACACCCCAAACCTAAACTATGTCTTATTGGGCTAAGGTGGCATATTCCTGTCTGATTTTCAGCATTTCATCTTAGAACGTGCAATCCTTCACTGTCGAAATTAGTTGGTGTTTCAGTGTTGATTTCCACTGGGGAAAAACCAAGGATTCCAACAGTGTGACTGCAATATTACTTTAAGATAGTGGTAGGTAGCTGCAGGCAGTGTGATTTGGAAGAACAAATTTGAGCAGACAGGGGTTAGATCAATATCTGAAGGATGATTATCTTGGTCAGCACAGTATTTTCCATAGCCTAATGCAATCCAAACAATCTCTAAATATATCACAGACTGTGAAATTTCAATTCCTCTCCTGTCAGCCTGTTTATGTGAAGATGGATGACGTGCCTGATGAAGACAAGGGCCTGATCCTGCTGCCGTTGAAGTAACTAATAAATCACCCATTAACTTCAGAGCATCCTCAAAAGAAACAAATTGCTCATTTAAACAGAGGTGGCAAATCCTTTACAGGTATAATGGGTTCACAGCAGCTGCATGTGCACAGGCCTCCTCCCCAAAGAACAGGAATATTTCTGAAAGCTTTTGGAAATTAAAAAACAAGCCAAAAAGAAATGAAGATGATTCTCAGAATGGGAGGGTGCTACTTTAGACAGCCCTTTAGTAGGACAGACAGCACAGGAACTCTGTGAAAGCTGTTTATTGCAACATTTTTTGTGGGGATGTGTGGTCTCATATGTGTGCACTGCACCCTCTGGCCAGGTGTGTGCTCAGAGGAGGAGGGCACTGCTGGACAGCAAAATATTCATCTGGGATGATGTGAAGTTTAAGAATGAGAATAATGGACAAAATTTGGCTTTCCCATTGAGAAGAAGTTTCCCTGAGACTCAGTTGTGTTTTTGCAGGAAAGGTGACCATCAGGACTGAGGACTCAGACACCTGGGTGGCCAAAGAGGGTGCAAACTGGGACCAGGTTTTGGGATAGTCCCTGGGTTATCTCTACCCCTGGGAAGAAATATTACTCTTGATACAGGTGCAATCCCCCAGCCAGAATTATAATAAGCTTCCACCACAAACTCACTGCAGGTCTGCCCAGCAGGTTATAGGCTGGAACTGTAATTCCAATTCCAGCCACTTTTGCTTTACCCTCAATGTAATCGCATACATATACATATGAGCCTCTACCTTTTTATTGCAGTGAATAAATGTTTTTTCAAAGTGAAAAAAATTAACAGCATCAATATGATAGAGGTTAAACTTTAAGGTATAAATAAGTCTTTTAAAATGCATCTTTTAAATAAAAGCTTTAAACCTCTTTTGAATTGCTCACAATTTATTGGGGGAATTTATTCTGGCTATTACTAAACCCTTGGTGCCTTAATTATATTAATAATTTAAATCTCTACTTTTACTGTGTCCTGTTATTTAAAAGTTAAAAGAGCTACAAACAGCTTTAGATGCCTGTAAGTCTTCAACAGATATTTTCCTTATCACAGCAATACAGTATTTTTTAATTCTCAGTTCCCAAATGCTATGAAATATTTCCAAATTATGCAAGATTTAAAAAGAAGGTTGAGCTGAAATCTCCACTGGGAAATACCAGTCACTATTCACCTTTTTGGTATATAATCAAGCAACTAAAGAATGGATTTAAGAAAAGTGAACCAGACAGGTTGGCCAAATCATTAATTAAAATAGGGGGAAAAAAACATTTGAAAAAAACCCCAGGGTAATAGCTACATTTTTCCTTTGTAATTCACAGCACAGAAGTTCCTCAGGCCAGGTCCTGCACTCACAAATTCAGTGGCAACTTTGCCATTTGTTCAGTGCAAATAGAATGAAACCTCCTCAGGCTCCTCTGAAATCCTAAGATAAGGCTAATGTTAAATAAAAATTTTTCATTCCAATTAGGATTTAGAAACAGATGAAGCATTTTCCAGTAGTATTTGTTCAGAGAGATAGACTTGCAGCACGGCTAACTCTCTTAGGCATCCAGGGCTCATCCCCTATGCTGGGCTCAGCTTGGTCTTCAGGAAAAGCTGATGCTTCCGATGATTACTGGATGGGGAAAAATTATAAAGAGGAACTTGAGGTTGGTTATAGAGGGACTCAAGGTGGCCCCATGACTTCTATATAAGAACATTTTCCTTTGCTCCTGGTCAGGAGGGTGAAGTGATGCTGTCTGGGGCAATTGGGCTGCTGGTTCACTAAAACGTGTTACCTGCTCTGGACAAGATCAGCATTCTGATTTGAAATAAACTGGTTTTATTTGAAAAATTGAAACTCACTTTTAAGAGAAGAAATTTTGATTTTAAGCAATCTGCCATTGTTTGAGAATGGGCTTGGTGCACTGGCTAATGATTTGTCTATTTAGCTACAGCTTACATTCATTTTACTTTGGTTTTGCAAAAAGATAAATCAAATTGTCCATATCTCCCACGTTTTGGCTTGGTTCCATGCATGCTGTTATTTCTACAATGACAATTAGGTGATGTCATGCCTGCTTTGTTCTTTGGGCATTCTTCCTCACATCTGGTATTTTGGGAAAAACTTAACATTCACTGAACCGGCAATAGAATACTCTAATTCTTCTTGTATAAGTTAAGGCTCTTGATCCTATGAAGATTTATTCAAATGCTTGCTTTCATGTACAATGGATTATCCCACAGAACTTCAAATGAATAAAGTTATGCTTATGCATAAATGCTAGAAGGATTTGTATCTAAATAATGAAACTAAATACTGACAGTATATAATTATCCATAAGATTCAGCTATAGACACAGAGGAATTCATCTCCAAAATAAATGCAGGAAATGGAATAGAATGGAAAAGTCTGTGAGAGTATTTTTACTTTGCCTCATTTACAGCAATTTTGCACTGTTAGTAATAACCAAACTGGCAATCTAAATTGCCTGCTGCTTGTGCTATAGATGAACTCTGGCACATAATTTGGTTTCTGCATCCATTTAGACACTTAATATTGTGAATAGATGTTAGAAGTGAAAGAGGGGTGGAAAAAAAGACATCTAAGTAATTTCAGTGCCCTTTGGAGACCCCAATTTATTGTTACCAGCCATCCATTGCTTTAAGAAAATTAGTAGGTATGATTGTCACCATACACACTGTCTATTGCCTTCACAATGACTCCAACATTGCCAGCCTAGATATATTTGTCACTTACATATTGTCAGTCATCAGGTATTACATCAATTTGGGTTTATTCAGAGTTGGGCAAATTACAGAATTTCAAGTTGGCAGACAATAATAATCATTGCTCGAAAATATCAAACAAGCTGGAACTTTGAAAAGAAAAATTGTTCACAGAGGTTCCATGGCATGAAAGAAAGTGGTGTTTCTGCTTCTTTTCCAACTGCCAAGAGAGGAGTGTTGGTTGAATGCACAGGCTCCAGAGGTCTCCAGAATGACTGTCCTCCAAATTCCCTGGGCAGGATAAAAAACTCCTTCATTCCTGGATCATCTCTTCTGATTTTAGGGCTGGCATGGTAAGTTGTGAATCTTTAAAGATCAAGAAATTGATTTTCTTTCCTGGAATGGACAAGCAGAGCTTGTGCTGCTGCTTCCAGCTTCAGCACCCTGGTTGTACCATCTGAAGGGGGGAACATGGAGACCTGTGGCTGGAGCTGGGACATCCTGGTTCTCAGGGAGCCGAATTCCCAGCACTGCCCTCTCCCATCCCGGAGGCTCCACTCGAGGGAGCCACAGCCAAGGGGCTCCTGCCTGCCCTGGACACCCAAGGGAGCCCCAAGGTCTCCAAGGGCACCCATGCTTTGGCTCTGGAGGGCAGGGCTGGGGCGGTGTGTGTGCCTGAGTCTCTCCAGCTTCCTGTAGAAGCCTTGAGTCCTTGCCATTCCTTTCTGAAGCCATGCAAGTTTCTGTGGGAGAGATGCCTGAGGCCTACCAAGAGTGTAAGAAACTTGAGGAGTTTCAGCTCAGGTATTTCAGTCAAACCTGAGTTTTTTTAATAAATTTCAACAAAACTTTTCTGACCTGTTCTAGCAAGGGCATGTGATAGAAAGCTAGTTCAGACTCAGAAAATACATTCTAGAAAAAAGAAAAGAATATTATTTTTTAAAAACCCACTGTATCAAGTTAGCAAGGGTGAAGTATTTGTTTTGGGTTTTTTGGGTTTTTTTAATAGAAACCAGTTACAGGCAACAAAATGCTTCCTGTTTAAAGACAACATGCACAAAGACCAAGCATTTCTAAACAATAAACAATGCTGAAATTGATAGTTAATTCAAATGTCTTGAAGACAGGTTTTCTAGAATGTGTATGATGGTATAAATAGTTTATTAGCTTTCTAGAAATTAAAGGTATTTAGAGATATTTTGTATTTCTAAGCACTACTTGACTTTGAATTTTTGAACCAAGGTAAAACTAACCAGAAGAGAGATATTCATACTTTTCCTCTTGGGAAGAAGCAGGAGGGTTGCTGTGTATTTCAGGTTAGGTCTCTGAAGTTTTGGCCTCACCGCTCAAGCTGCCTCTGAGGTCTCTGAGGCTGCAGGTTCTGTGTGATGGGTCAGCTCAGAGCACAGATGAGGCAGATGTGTGTTCCTCCCTAATCACTCATGTGAACCTAATTCATCTAGGTAATCTTCAGTTCTCTGAGTTCTCTCTGATTTGCTGTTTCTTTAATCTGTCACCAGATGGGTTGAAGTGGTTTACCATGGGTTTGCTGTCTGTTGAGAGCCAGATGTGCAGATCAAGCCATACGGATATTGTTTCTTGATACCTTCTGTTCCTGGCTTTTCCTTTTTACGGAGGGTGGAAATACCATTCCCATGACCTTCTTCAGAGTATTTAATAGATACATATTTCCTCTTACCCTAATTGCTAATTGCAATCTGTGTTGATTTTCATGCCTTTGTGTGCTTCTGCTTTGTTCTTGTGTTTAGCTGTTTGAGCTATGCTTTGCTGTTTGACTCCTCTTTATACTTCAAGTTCTTGAGAACTGATTCAGCTGAGTATCTCTTGTTTCCTTTGTTTTTTCTGCTTTTGTCTTTGCTTCAGGATACTTTGTTCCAATGCTTCTAATTCTCTCTTTCCTTTACAGGTATTCCTATAGAATGTTAACTGCCAGCTTTCTGAATTTATTCTGCTGATTATTCCTGAAGGATTTTATTCTATGTATCTTCTACATGAGAACCCCTAAGCCTTCCTAGTCACTCTAACCTCCTGCCTACAACTTTCATGACTTCCCTGCTGGTGAAAAGCAGATCTAAAAATGCCTGTTTTCCACATGTATTTTCTAAAATTTACCCATAACACCTGCTGGGAAATCTGGGGGAGATCCTTCAAACCCCACAGAGATTTATGTGAGTAAATGTATGTAAGCACAGATCACAATCTGATTTTCTTTGTGCATTTACGCATTAAAGGCAATATTAAATAAGAATTTGTAGTAAATAGCACTTGCAATTTTTTTTTGTATCCCATCCTAAACTGGCATCAATGAATGATGCCCTAAAAGTGCCTGTTTCTTACCGGAAGGTACAAGGCAAGCCATGGGTTGCTAGTTCATTGTATTATTTCCTTATTTTAGGAGACAAGGGGCTAACATACCAATTTCCATGCCAAGTATATAATTTACTAATAAAACTTTGTAAGCTTTTGTTGACCTTCTGGATTTTGTCATTCCTTTTGACCATATGCATCTAGGAATCTTAGGAATTCCCACCTTAAGAGGTGGGAACATATGCATGGGGGAAGAGTCCCATTAGAACCAAGCCTTGGGTTTTGCATGACTCTGCTGTAGAAAAAGCAAAAACTTCATCCATCCAGTGCCAGGTTTGCTGAAAAGGTCCACTGATCTCCCTGTGTGTTGGTTCAGTGGTTGCAGTTCATTTTTCATGGGTCAGGCACTGGTCTCAAAGGTCTCCTTGACCTTTTCATGGTCATGTTGCTGTGTAAAATGTCACAGAAAATAAAGCATGGTGGTTACCTGCAGTTGTCACCTTCTCAGCATTTCTGTCCATCTAGAAGAGAAGGGCAAGGCTTCACCAGATTAGTTGTTCTATACTACTCTGATTTCTTCATTTATGTCTGATTAATTTCCATGCTGAAGGTACTGATTGTCTTGTGTTCAACAGGTCCTTTGAGCTTACACAAGCCACATTCAAAGGAAGGGAGAGCCAAAAGCCATTACTGTGTTGATCCCATGGCTGTTGTCAGTGTTGGAACAAGTCCCATTTGAATATAATTTCTTCTTAGCACAAGGACTCACGTCTTGGGAACAAACCCAAGTCCTGTCAGACTGTAAGACAATTGACTTTTCTGCTTACACTGTAATTAATGCTATTGAAATCTCAGAAAAGAAAGCAGAGAAAGCACAAAACACTTAAGTTTAGGACTAGCCACCTTTCTTTCACTGCTTGTCTCGAGGGATGTGAATCCATTAGAAATAACGTTCCAGATGCCAAAACCAATAAAAATGCAGACTTTAAGGTCTAGCCAAATTGTGGTTAAAGTTATTTCTCTGTGGATCACACTTAGTCATTAATTTTAAGGCTGGACATTCTCCAAACTCTGTGGTTTCTTTGCAACAAGGGGTAAGATCCCAGTGATTAGATGGCTTACATTTCACTATTTTTTCTAACATATGCAGTTGAATGAAAATTAGAATTTCATAATTCCCTTTCTTTCTGATGGAAAAACAAAAGAGAATTCTAAACCTGTTGAAAATGGACACAAGCATTCAAAATAGAGCAAAGTAGTTTAGATTACATAAATCAGTATAGCTTAATGGTTCACAACATGTATACGTGATGTAGTCTTCTAGGATTTTCATCTTTATATGTAGAAAAGTGCTGTGTTTAATTGCTTTCAACATAATTAAATTCACAGGAAAAAAATTTATTTCTGTATGGATTGCCAGGAAAAGATGGGTCTTTTGGAGAACATAAGTCAAGCAGCACATTTAAAGTTGTACTTTTGTATAAAACATAGTGTTAAGTGCTATATTCTTCAGAGACATTAGCATAAAGAACTAATTTTAAAAAAATGACAAAACCCCAACAGAACTTCTTAAAAAATGACAAAAACCCAGCAGAACTGTGTGCTTCCACGGCACAAGTAATCCTTTATGAAAGACTCTCCATAAAATTAGTCCTATTAGATGCTACTGAAAAGCATAAGGAATGTTTATAGTTACTTTAATTTTACTTTTTTTTAATACACTGAGCCAGTAGAAGTAATTTATATTGTAAAATTCAAAGGAATATAGTGAAGAGAAATACAGGTCCCTGTTGAGAAGTGTAGCGATTTAATGACAAAATTACTTTACAGATTATTTTAGTATAGGCTTTTTTTGGAAAGATCAAAGTTATGTTAAACTTATGTTTAAAAGCCTGACACACCTTGCTCAGGATTTTTTCAAAATTATTCCTTTACTTCTTCTTGCAATCCTTATATCGTATGAAAAAATGGCTTTTAAAATAATCTAAAGATATTCCGTCACATTAAATATTGCAACTTTAGGCTAAAATGTCTTCAAGAATACTAAGGTTTTACTCATAATATTGATCGCTGCAATGTAAAAAGTATCTTTATGTATATTTAGTATATTTACCCTTCCTATACTCCTAAACTCTTATATCTATAAACATTTCTTAATAGGTGCTGATGGCTGCTACTGTAGAAAGCACATTACATGAAGAAGGCCTTGATCTGACTACTGTGGATTTCTGCACAAGAGGCCTCCTGGTCCTGCTGAGGTCTGTGTTTAAATTCCCACCCAATTCAGATGAACCCTCAGAAAACTCTGGGATGGCTTTTGGGGCATCTGTGCATTCAGGGTGCACTGAATGCTAAAGGCAACACAAGCAAGCAGCAGCATAACTTGTGTCGCTCTGGACAAATTAATTAGGCTTGCCCTGTCCTCTCCCAGTTAAAAAAAAAATTCAGGGGTGTGTCCTCTCCTTGCAAAGTCTTACCTGAGCTCACTGCACAGCTTGCTGTAAATCCCCCAAATACCACCGGGCCAAAACTGGTATAACACCAGTGCAAACCTCTCCTGACCCCATATCTGCCTGGGCTCTCCTCACCTTCCCTTGGGCTGATGCCTGGTCAGCTCCACAAGGTTTCCATGGTGCAGATATTCCATAGCTGTGCTACTTGCTCCAATGGAGGCTGCCCCAGAGCCTTTCCCACTGCCCACATCCCTTTTATTCCTGAAAAATGACCTTAAGTCAAACAGATTGAATTGAATTTGGATTCTCATGCTCAGCCTTGAACAGCCAGACTTCAGCTGGATTAAGGAAGACCTTTTATAATACTTCCCTGTATCTCTTGTTGTATTATTTTCTTCTCTTTTTTTAGCCCCATAGTTTTAAATTACTATTTAAAAACTGAAAAAAAAGTTCATAGCTGTTATTACACATCACATAATAAAGTATCCTCTACAAAGCAGTTCAAATACTTCTGTATATCTGTCAAGTGCTTGACTGTTTTTTAAGAATTGTTACAGCTTGAGAAATAATGGCTGGGTATTTTTAAATATTTTATTCACTTGATAGTCTAGGAAGAAGTTTTTTATTTAAAATAACTGTATAAAGTTATTTTACTGTCACTATACACTATAAAATACATTCAATTTAAACTGGACTAAATTATTTTTGGGCATAAAAATAGGAACTAGACATTTATTTTCAAGGGGGATCATTACAGACCCCAGCTTGATCCTGTCAGTCTACTGATTTTGAACTTATAGGACCATATAGAACTCCCTATAAGGTGAGGATACAGGTCATTTGACTAATTTTTTATTTTCATTTTCCAGGTGGATAAACCACAGAACTTTTATGAAATAGGAAAATCTTGAACAGCTAATTAGACCAAGGCTTTCTAAAGGAACCAATCATTTAGCTAAGTAATTTGGGAAATATTTGCTCACCTAGGCTTCAAGAGCTGCAGGTTTTGAGTTCCCCTCTTGCAGGAGCTCCCTTGCAGGTACATGTGAATACCATAAAACTGGTATCAGCCATTTTGGTTTTGGTTTTATGTTTGTATATCTCTATTACTGAGCAGATTGTAATACCCAGTTGATGCTGAGCCATTTTTTCCAGCACTTATTTTGTGAGTTGGAACAATATGACTGGAGTATGGAAAGTTGAACAGCTCTGTAATACAAACTCACACTGGATGATTTATGAGCAATGTGTGGGGTAAGATTTTAGAGAAATATAAATTATACCTGTTCCTCATGTTAACTTCATTAATGTTTCCCACATGTTACTATGACAACATTCATGGGATATATATTTTAATTTCTGTTGCACAGAGGAAGTGTGTCAGGTCTGCACATTTCTCTTGATTTTATGGCTGAGTGCTGTGTCTAATGCAGGTTGTAAATCTTCTTGGAAAAATATATAAGAGGGTTTTCATCACAGTGGCTCTCCTGGCAATTTTGAAGCTTTTAATAAGCATAATTTAAATTTAAAAAGAACATTTACACCCCCTGTGATGTGGGGACTTGTAAAGTGGAGGTAGCAAATGCTGTGCAGAAAAGCAGGAGCTTCATGCTAACAATTGCTGAATGTGTTACATAGTTAAACACATTGTTAAAACTCTTAGTTCAATAAAACTGTAAAAAATGTCTTGTGCCCAATATTTAATTTCCTGTTTTCCATATAGTGGGTACAGGACACATTTTAAACTTTTTTTTTATTTTTTAATGCAGAAAATTGGTTAAAAAGTTATTTTTAGTTCTTTAAACACATTTTCCATAGGACCAGAAGGGTTTTCATGAGAGTGAGATTTTCTTTAAAAATTAGATGTAAAAAATAAATGGAAATTTCTGGATTGGGTTAGACAGTCTCAGTTTCTGCACCACAAGCTGTTGTTCTACATGGCAATTGGTTTGCATATGCATCTGAAACCAGTGCTGAGAAAAGTGACAGTGAATTGTGCTGATAAGTGGTTTAATGGAATTATTCAACAGGCCAAAACTCATTAATCACAGGGTCTCCCTGTGATACTTCAGTGTATAGTTAAACAAGACTCCACTTATTTATTTACTTTTCAATGTAATTTTTTTTAATCAGAGTGGGAACATTAACGGCAGAGGTTCCAGCAAAAAGTAAAATCTAGTCCAAATCACGAAGTTACAACTAAAACATAATTACCCACAAAGAATGAAAACTTTTAGTAATTTCCTGTAATTTCCCCAGCAAATTAAATTTTTGCCTTGCAGTACTGCTATAAAAACATCACTCCTATCTCACATATACTAAGTGGGAGTCCCTATATGAAGGTGCCATTCTCACTTTTCCTGTTTTAACACTGCTATGTTTATAAAGGAAAGGGTAAAATCCATATCCCAATAGTCTTCTTCTTCCAGCCTTTTTTTATATCACTCTCATCTTGTCCTTGTAGCTGCTGTAGCTTTTCCACTTGAACAACTAATAATTCAGTATAATATCCATTTGTTTAGGACAAATGGCTGCAGTTCTTAATTTACATTCATTTATACTATTGATTATACTGCTATAATGGTACACAGGTCCAAGTGTTTTGCCTGTGTTTGGTGCCTGCAGCCCACTCTGTGCTACACCTCTGGGCATATTGTTGCAGCTGGGTTTTGTTCGATGATAACTTTATCATTTATTGTACAGTTGTGGCCTTTTTTTAAAAGTGTGGGGAAATTTACACCCTAGAAATTCCTGACAGATGTAGCTAGCAAATGGCTTTCTGCATCCTCAAAACAGTCCCCACCTGACCTTCCTCCAGTGGGAAGTGCCATAGCTTACAGATTATCTGATGCTTCCCCACTGCACCACAGCAGCTCACAGGGCCACCTGGGAAGCTCAGTGAGCTCCCACACACTGCCCACTGCTGCATGGAGAACGGCTGCTGTCAGCAGGAGTAACAAATTCTCAGTGCAGCTAAGAATTCACTGCCAAGCTAGGGCAGAGCTTTTATAAAAGACTGTGCTTTTACTGTGATTCCTGAAAGTGCAGGCATGCTGCTAACTTTCCATTTCAGGCTCTGTGACCTGCCTGGCATCTTCTGTTTGACACAGACTGTTAGGAAAGTCCCCTCCTGGAGTCCACCAGGGTATGAGCAGAAATTGGTGGCCTCATTTCTTCACAATGCCAGCTGCTGGGACATGCTTTCTTTGTCCTCTGCAGCAACAATGTGACAGTATAAATCATTCCATGGCCTTCTTTCAGCTTATGCCTGGCCTGTTTGGATTGTTGAAGACTTTCCCAGTTCATCCTGGACTTAGAGATTTTTTTCCCCCCCTCATTTGGAAAGTTATACAAGCTTCTTTATGCACTTCTTCTTCTTTGGGTTATACCAGATAAACTGACAAGATAGGATGGGAGAAAACTTCACCCAGAATTTCACAATTTCTTCATAAGGATATAGACATTAATTTCCCATGTACAGGCATACTAGGTTCACCTAAAGGGACAGAATATGTACAATCTCTTTGCCTGATGAACCCAGACCCAAATTGCAAGTGTATGCCAAAGCACAAAGGGCAGATTTAAGTG
Organism: Cyanoderma ruficeps; assembly: GCA_008694505.1. Lineage (NCBI taxonomy): Eukaryota > Metazoa > Chordata > Aves > Passeriformes > Timaliidae > Cyanoderma > Cyanoderma ruficeps. Next base: position 17,676,363 of record VZDJ01000346.1, read on the forward strand.
GGAGAACTCAAGTCAGTTCTGTTAATCCTGCCTGTAGAGAACTTTTATAGACATAATTGGAAAGGGAACAAAATTTTGTTAGGGCTGTTTCACCACTTGTATTGTGAGGAAACGCTGGGGATAAGTTTGCACATATATCCTAACAGAATTGCTGCAAAAAACAATCAGGCTTTTAACTGTGTTAAATGGTGTAGGGGAAAAAAAGTGAAATGAATTAACATACTGATGTGTATTTTCCCTGAACAATATGCTGAAATTGTAAAGGACTACATTATAACATACATTTCTGTTTTTTCTAAGGGATCATGCAAACATGATATTACTGCTAAGCATTTCTCAGATGTCCTTAGTGTATATCACACAGCTTATATTTGCCAGAGAAATAGGAACAGGGAAAAGTAAACTTCAGTCAGTTTATCATATTGTCCATGGTGGAAAGAGAATTTCTAAAACCTGTAAGAGATTTTGGTAAAACAAGTCATTGGAAATCTGTTGTAATAATTCCCCGTCCCTCATTTACCATGGGCGTGCAAGGAGAGACTTAGAAACTTTCATTGTTGGTATTTCAGAAGGTTCATATTCCTTTGCAGCATGGTGGTAGGGAAACAAAGGCCCAGTTTTAGCAAAGATAATTGTCTTCATGAGGTTCCATGTATTAGTATCAAGTGTAGTGACAACTATCTTAACAGCTTGTTTAGCTCTCCTACTTAGCACTGTAGCCACACCAAGCTGAATGTATATTCCCCTTTCCTGGTTCTGCAGCCCCAGCAGCCCTAGGAGTCACCAAAATCTGTAGAGGAAGCCAGCTCTAAATGACAGGTACAAAACTTTCTAAGGCACAATATAATTATTTTTGTTCAGAACATGCTTAAATTCAAAGAAACAGAAAAATCACTGTATGCATTTGTTTCTGACACTGAAACTTGGGTAGAAGGTGAGAAAATGAGGAGGACCTGGTCTACAACTAAGAGCAAATTTAGGCACTGTGAAGAAATACAAAGTAATAAACCAAAACGATCATTGCAAAGCAGAGAGTTTCTTGCTTTTGTAGACAGGGTATGGATTACAGTGAGAGATGGTAGGTAAGTACCTCACAGAGACTGAAGGAAAATAGAAAATAATGGGTTTCCTGCAGTGACATTTTCTGCCACAGCCCCACTGCTAGTGGACTTGTGATCAGGTTAGCAGTTGCGAACAAAAAATGGCACAAAAGTCTGAAGGTTGAGTTTGTGACAAATAATTAGCATCTTATGAAGTGCCATGTAAGATGTAAAACATACTTACTATAGTTTGAAATGATTTTGTGGCTAAGAACATTGTAAAAGTGCATGGGAAATTTGCATGCCTCTCAAGGATGTGTTTGACAGTAGTGGTTTTAGATTTGATGCAATAATTTTTCAACTCCATGAGTGAAGTGAATTGATTTGTAATGTGATTGAGTCACCAGAACCATCAACACATTTACACCATACGACTTTTCCCCAGCTGAAAACCCTGTAACTTATGGTGGATTTTGGCTGAACTCAATGCAGAAAAGAAGACAAAGGTTGGAAAGCAAATGGAAAGGAGTCCAACATAATGAAAACACATCTGCATCCAAGTTTGGATGCGGAGAAGAAGTATAGGGAGACTAAAAAAGCCCACATATATTCTGACAGTAAGCTTGAGAGATGTGTTCCAGGGGCCTAAGTGTGACTTCTGGTTGAAGGAACTTTAGCATTAAGATCTGCATAGGAGTAGCCAAGCAGCTTTCATTTTTCTTTCTGCTAATGTTGGCTTAACTAAGATCTCCCTGAACTGTATCTGTCCTGCTTTCACAGCAGAATTTTCCAGTGCCAAGCATCTAAATTGATGTCACAGCTGGGAAGTTAATTGTCTAAAACAGTCTCAGTAGATTCAGTTGGTGTGCAGATATCTTAACTGACCAACAGACAGGAAAGAGGTTGTCCATCTGTGCCCTGGATTATGGATTAGGTGTCTCAATGAAACTGCCACTGGGAAGTCCAATGCATTTCCTGCACTTTGAGGTCTAAATCAGGGGTTTGGATTTAGATGAATGACTCACTGTTTCTGCAATGCTGGGTTGTGCCTGACACTGATTCACTGACCTAGTGGTGCACGCCCCAGAGGAGGAAGACCTGTCTTCCATTCTTTATTCAGCCTTTAGAAGTTTAAATATGCAGATATCATCTAAATTCAAACCAGCATCTTAGATATTCAGTCTTGCTGAAGTCATGTTGAAATGCTGCCAACAGCATCAGGTTCATGCCAAAGAGACCTTCATTCTAATCCTGTCGCCTCAGACTGTTTTGTTCGCTTCGCATTTAAAACAAGATGGAAGCTGTTAAATGTCCAAGTGCTGTTCTCAGCAGCTGGTATTGGGACTTGCTTTGTTCAACATCTTTGTGGGTGACATGGACAGTGGGATCCAGTGCACCTGCAGCAAGGAGGCAAGGACACCAAGGCACCACCACCTGAGAGGTGAGCCTGTGCAAACTTCATGAAGTTCAAAAAGGCCAAGTAAGTGCAAGGTCCTGCCCCTGGGTGGGGCAACCCCAAGTACAAATACAGGTGGGGTGGAGCATGGACTGGGAGAAACCCTGAGGAGAAGGACTTGGAGTGTTGGTGGATTAGAAGCACAACATGAGCTGGCAGTGTGCTCCTGCAGTCCAGACAGCCAAACTGGTCCTGGGCTGCATCAAAACCAGTGAGGAGCAGGTCAAGGGAGGGGATTCTGCCCCTCGACTCTGCCCTTGTGAGACTCCACCTGCAGTGCTGTGTACAGCTGGGGTCCCCAGCACAGGAAGGACATAGACTTGTTGGAGTGAGTCCAGATGAAGTTCTGAAGATGATCAGAGGGCAAGGGTGCCTCTCCTATGAGGACAGGGGTGAAACTTGGGACTGTTCAGCCTGGAGAAGAGAAGGCTCCAGGAACACCGTCCAGTACCTAAAGAGGCCTACAAGGAAGATGGAGGAGGACTTTCTTAAGGGACATATAGTATTAAGGAGTAATGTCTTCACACTGAAACAAAGTAGGTTTACATTAGATATTAGGAAGAAATTCTTTACCTTGAGAGTGATGAGTCACTGGAACAAATTACCCAGAGTAGTTGTGGATGTCCCATCCCTGTCAGTTCAAGACCAGGTTGGATGGGGCTTTGAATAGCCTGGTCTAGTGAAAGGTGTCCCTGCTCATGGCAGGGGAGCTGCAGCTAGGTGCTCCTTAAGGCCCTTTCCAAACCAAACCATTCTATGATAAATAAAATTTCTAAACCAAGGGCTCTGAGACATCTGAAGATCAGTCTTATCTGAGTATTCCTGAAAAAGAAATAGAAATCTTTGCTATCTTTCTTCTTTATCATCTTGTAAATAGGATTATTTAACAGGTTTTTGTAGTGGTCCTAATATCCTTCTGGAGTTCCTAAGGCCATCATTCTTTCTATAAGGGATAGAGGGGGCAAGTCTTTCATGGTGTGGACATTAATACCAGTGCCTTCTTTAAAGAAAACTGCTAAAATACACCCATATTTGACTCATAATGGAATGTCAATTCACCCTATTGAATCATTACATGCTCAGGTCTTTTTTTTTTTTTTTTT